>JBCNJP010000008.1:18618259-18638259 GCA_039602395.1 Deinandra increscens subsp. villosa
TATCACATATAATATGTCATATTACAACAAATATAAATGCGTCACAATTTATTACGTCGTTATCCTAAGTATACGATGTACCATTGATTGGGCAACCGTACAAGGCCTTGTCATTCCCACTGAGGTAGGAGACTTAGGACTTGTACACTCATATAACACATAATTAATTAGACCAATAGAATGTAAACACATAATCAAGCAATTACATGATCATACTTATGGATCACATAGTTATGTTGTTAGAACACAATGTAAATGTAACGGAAAACAGTCAAGTATTAGAAGAAAAGAAAAGATATATCCTCAAAATAGAAAGGATATGAAATTCTATACGATTTACGAATATCTATTTTCGTATAGAACTACTCCGGAATTTCCGAAGTAGTTCTGTATAGACCAGATTCTACAAAAATCCTCATTTCTGTAGAAGGCTTTTAATGGGAAGCATTACTAGTCTTCAAAGAAGAGTCCTGAAGGATTTCTTCATTTTCCTCTTTTCTCACTTTATCTTTGATCATTTGTGCTAGAAATCTGACGTAGGACACAAATTCTAGACTTCTTGCCTTTGGATTTTTCTTTGACTCTTTTCTCCATATCTTTCCAGATTAGCATGGCCATGTCAATCTCTTCATTGAAGCATAAACTGTATAGAATGGTGAGAACGTTTTTGTTGATTTGGTCCATGGAGCCCTTCTTGGATGTCATGGTGTGGTTGAGTAAGTCAGTAGTGAATCTCCAGGCGGGCTTTAGTTAACTTAATCTGAGATTTGAAATTTGGCTATTTTCTGCAAAGTTACCTCCGGTGATTTCAATGATCAGTTCTATCAGGGCTGGATCTTCTGGGTTAGGAGAGAAGGATGAGAAGTTGTCTGGTGGTGGGAAGATTTTTCTCAGATCAGATAGTTGGAGTGTGATATTAGTGTATGTGTTCACCTTTCCTTTCATATTTCCATCTATCATCTTGACAGTTGCCCAGAAGTTTAGAATGGCGGATTTTGGGCATGGGTCATTGATGGTTAAGGATGTGGCAAGTTGAGATGAATTCTTCAGGGCTTCTATGATCAACTGGAGGCTTGATGAGTATGCAGATGGGTTCAGATTGCACGGTTGGTTAAGGGTGTCTAGGGTGAAATTTGTCTGGGTGGTGAGTCAGAGGATGAGGAATCTAGGTTTAGGGTTTGAGCAGAGGGGTTTCAAGTGATTTTCCTTTGGACCGAGTGTTCATCGCAGGGGTTGCAGATGAGGATGCCATTTGTGGTTTCTTAGGTTTGTGATATGAACACTGGGATTTGGATGAGAGGGACGATGTTCTTTTATAGGTATCTCCTGATGCCGTTCCGTTTTTCAAGGTTTTCCTATAACGTCTATAATTAATTCGAACGGACGCTTTTATTCTGAACAGTAACAAAAATTACCATTGGCCATTATGAAATTAGTTATCGTATTTATCAGAGCCAATTTTTCATTCGTTGCTCAGATATTTTGGACAATTTAGATATTTGAGGAGACATTCTGTAATATTTCTGATCAAGGGAATAAGAATTTATTTAATCGGGAAATTTATACAGAGAGTTTAAGGCAAGTACAGATGTCTGTACACGTGCATCTATTCTGGTCTCTGTTGTGAGCAGGAGTTTTGAAGGCTTTGAATCTCGCTTCCATTTGAAGAGAAATATAAAGATGCAGAGAAGTTTGCCTTCCTGTGGATGGAAGAAAATATCCATTGGAGTCTGGAAGTCCGGAAATTGATAGTCCACCAGGAGATATTCCCTTTTGAGATACTACTTTGCTTGTCTAGATTCCCCTTGGTATTGTTTCCCAGTTTAAAGCTTGAAGGATTGATTTTGTGGAAAATCTGGGGTAGAGAAT
Organism: Deinandra increscens subsp. villosa; assembly: GCA_039602395.1. Lineage (NCBI taxonomy): Eukaryota > Viridiplantae > Streptophyta > Magnoliopsida > Asterales > Asteraceae > Deinandra > Deinandra increscens. The sequence continues at coordinate 18,620,129 of JBCNJP010000008.1, forward strand.
GAATCTTTCATTTAAGGGTCTGTAGAGATTGCTTTGCATGTGTCTCATGAGGTACAGAGAGAAATTCATGTTGTGACCTTGAATGAGAGCATGCATGACACATTGAGTGTCCTCATCTGAGAGATGATTATCAGAATATTTTGATGAGAAACAAATTTGAATCCGAGAGAAAAAGTATTGCCACAGATATGGAAGGTGAACTCTGTCAGCTTTTCCTTCATAAAGATTTCCTTTGTATCCCATATCAAGGAGAGTTTTGATCATAGCATCATGGTCAAAGTGACTAGGAGCAGATGGACTGTCTTTGATTTGAAGTGCTTTTCTGATCAGATGTTGATTAATGACAAACAATACTCCACAGAAGGATGTTCTTATTAAGGCATTGTCTTCATCCTTAACAATGAGAACAGCATTTCTCCAAAATTCTTGAAGTAGAGAGTAGTTGATTGGAATATCAAGAGTCAGTGCATATCCTATGGGGCAATTTTTGAGGAATTTCATCATTGGTTGATAGGACCAAAATCTGTTCCCACAGGGTGTATAGAGCATGAGATTGTGAAGGTGAGGAACAGGGAATGTTGTATTTTCAGGTAATGGTGGAGAGAGTTCTTTGAAAGACATGGTTGAGTTTATCCCTTTTGATAAGGTATTTCAAAGTTCAATGAGGAAGAAGGATGTTGGGAATTTTTCTTTTGTGCTCCTTTTAAAGACATGGTGAGATCATGAAGTGAACAGAAGAGGGGGCAGAGGGATTTGATAGCCTATTTTTATAGGTCATTATTGATGTTTTTGGTTCTAGAAATTTGAGTTTTTTGTTTAAGAAGACAACTTTTCAGAGAAGTTATTTGGGAGTACAGGAAGAAAAATGACAGGTAGTTATTGAACTGGCTCCCCTTCCCCCTATTTCCCTTTTTTATTTTTATATTTATAAAAAAAATTTAATTTGCAGTCATGTTTAGCATACCCAGTTTGCTTAATAAAAATGAGAATCTTTTTTCATCTAAAGGTTTAGTAAAGATATCTGCAAGCTGGAGTTCAGTTGGAACAAAGTACATTTCAATGTGTCCTTTTTCAACATGATCTTTGATAAAGTGATACCTGTCGTCGATGTGCTTTGTCCTTGAGTGATGAACAGGATTGGATGTGATGGCAATAACACTCTTTGAATAACAGAAAGTTGGTATTTTTGGGGAGATTTATCTCGTAGTCTTTGAGTTGGGTCTGCATCCATATTACTTGAGAGCAACAGCTGGAAGCAGCAACATATTCAGCTTCAGTGGTTGAAGTTGATACACAGTTTTGCTTTTTGGATCTCCAGCATACTAACTTACCTCCTAGCATCTGACAGATTCCTGATGTGCTCTTTCTGTCTAGTCTACAACCTGCATGATCGGCATCTGAGTAGGCTGTTAGGAAAAAATCAGTTTCCTTAGGATACCTGAGACCCTAGGTCAACTGATCCTTTTAGATATCTAAAGACTCTTTTGACAGCTAATAGGTCGGACTCCTTGGGTTTACATTGATATCTAGCAAGGAAACATGTGGAAAACATGATGTCAGGCATACTTGCTATGAGATACAGAAGTGAGCCTATCATTCCTCTGTATGTGTGCTCATCAACATTTTTACCATCTTTGTCAGCATCAATTTTCACGTTTGTGGCCATTGGTGTTTTGAATGAGGAGCAGTTTGAGAGAGAATACTTAATGAGGAGATTTTTGATGTATTTTTCTTGATTTATAGAAGTTCCTTCTGGAGTTTGTTTAATTTGGATTCCCAAAAAATAGTTTAGTTCTCCCATCATGCTCATTTCAAAGTTTGTTGTCATAAGTTCCTGAAATTCTTTACAAAAAAATGGACACGTGGATCCAAAGATGACATCATCTAAATAGATTTGTACAATGAGATGACCTTTTCTTTCCTTTAAAAATAATGTGGTGTCAATGGACCCCTTTTTAAAGTTGGCAAATAAAATAAACTCAAAGATGGTGCCATACCATGCTCTAGGTGCTTGTTTTAGACCGTATAGGGCTCTTTTGAGTTTACAAACGTGATTTGGAAATTTTTCACTTTCAAAATCCTGGTGGTTGTTCAATGTAAACTTCTTGATCAATTTTTTCATTTAAGAAGGCACATTGAACATCCATTTGATAGAATTTGAAACTTTTGAAGGCTGCAAAGGCCAGAAATATCCTGACAGCCTAAAGTCTTGCGACTGGGGAAAAGGTTTCATCATAGTCTAATCCCTTTTGCTGATAGTATCCATTTGCTACATGCCTAGCTTTGTTTCTAATTATGGTACCTTCTTCGTCAGTTTTATTTCGAAAAACCCATTTAGTTCCTATAACAAATTTGTTGTTAGGTCTTGGAACTAGATACCACACATTATTTCTTTCTATTTGTCCTAGTTCCTGTTCCATGGCTAGGATCCAGTGGGGATCCTGAAGGGCTTCTTTATAATTTTTTGGTTCTATTATACTGAGGAATCCAGCATAGAGACACTGATTGGCTGAGGCTGATCTGATTTGGACATTTTTGTTTTGATCACCAATGATTGAATTATGGGATGATCTTTCATCCATTTTGTTGCTGGAGGAAGAGTGGCTAATTCTTCGCTCTAAAGCATTAGGTCGGTTGTGTCAGTGTCTTGACACTCCCCCTCAACTGATGGACAGTCAGCTGAGTGCAAGATCTTATTTACAGAATCATTTAGGAGCTCCAAAGTGGAGTTTTGTAATGTTTCTGTAGTTGCATTTGTTTCCATTTAGGTGGTGAGATTCAGGAATTTCATTATTTTTGTCTTTTGAGTGAGAAATTTCATTTTGGTTAACAACCTCTTTGCTAACTTTGAAGTGATCTTTTGTGACAAAGTTTTTTGAAAGAGACGAAAATATAGAAAAGTTATTTTCCTCATCAGAGTTTTCTTCGAAAAACCTGTAAGATGCTTCTTTTTTTTTCTGAGATTGTTACTCCAGAGATGTGGTATTAACATGCATAGCCATTTTATCATCACTAAATGACACATTTATACTTTCTCTTACCACTTGAGTTTTTAGAACAAAAACTCTGTATGCTTTAGACTTGAGTGAATATCCAATGAAGATTCCTTTATCGGCTTTCTTGTCAAATTTTCCGAGGTAGTCTTGATTGTTTAGTATATAGCACCTGCATCCAAAGACATGAAGAAATTTTAAGTTAGGAGTTTTCTTATTGATTGCTTGATAAGGAGTTTGATTTATCCTTTTGTTGATGATTGATCTATTTTGAGTGAAGCATGCAGTTGTAATAGCTTCAGCCCAGAAGTAGATGGGAAGATTTGCGGAGGAAAGCATGGATCTGGCTACTTCTACTAAAGTTATGTTTCTCCTTTCTACTACCCCATTTTGTTGTGGGGATATTGGTGCCAAGAACTCATGAGAGATGCCTTTGCTGGCTAGATATGTGTCTAGTTTTAAGTTTTTGAATTCGGTTCCATTGTCAGATCATATTCTTCTTACGTTTAAGTGCATTAGTTTTTGTATTCTTCTTATAAAGTTAATAATAAGATCTGTTGTTTCAATTTTTGATTTCATGAAAACGCTGGAGCGACGGATCATGTGACATCCGAGAATTTCAAGGTTCACTTCCGTTAGACAATTTCCGTTAGTTACGTTATAAGTGTTAACTTAGTAACTAATGCTTAAACTAGGCCGAATACGTCCACGACCTTTGGTTGATCACCGAACCCGTCCATATGTGTTATGTGTTTATTTATTTATTGTCATTATGTGCAATGTGATGTAAACGCATGATTTAGTATTGATATTAGAATGTAAATTGGTCACTTTTGGTTTCCAGCGAAACTACCGGGCGAAACTACAGATTCGCCCGGTAGCCGGCTAAACTGTTTGACTCACATGAGATCAGAGCCAGTTTCGCCTGGCCAGCGAAACTGCCAGCGAAACTAGGCCCTGATATATAATATCTTAATAAACCCTAGTTTCTCCCATTTGCCTCTTTTACACAAAACACACACACTCTCCATCTTTTCTCCTGGAAATCTGGTCAGCCGAGAATCACACCGAGCCATCGAGATCTCAGCCCCGAACCATCATCCATTGAGCTTGGAGATCGAACCGTGAGTCCCAAAAACCATTTCTATGCCTTATTCTATGTGTTTTCTTAAAAAGCATGCTTAGATCTTCATAGAATCACTTGATCTTCTGATATGATGCTTAGGGATGCTAGATCTATCATAAAGTCAGTAACTTTACGTGTGAAATCAAACCATAATGAAGATTTATGCTAGATTAGGTCATTTTAGGTTTAAAATGCATTTTTGGTGATTTGATGATAAAAATCCATGTTTAAGGTGTTAAACTTGCTTCTGTGATGTTGGTAAATGTCTATGTATGCTAAATAATGAATTACATGAAGTATGGAAGCTGTTAGATTGATTTTAGGGCTGATTTATGTGTTTTTCGCGACTGGCGAAACTGTGCAGTTCTCTGGGCGAAACTGCACAGCGAAACTATGTATATCTTCAACCAGCGACACTATACAGCGAAACTGTAGTGTCGCCGTGTAAACCATGTGTGCCTGCTCGAACGAAACTACCGAGCGAAATAACCTGAACGAAAGTTCAAACCAGTTTCGGGCGAATCTAAGCTAGCGAAACTGTGTCAACAGTTTCGAGCGAAACTAGCTTAGCGAAACTGTGTCATCGGGTATTCCCTAGCGAAAGTGCTGCCCGTGCACACAGCGAAACTGTGTAGCGAAACTATGCTAGCGAAACTGTGACCAGACCAAAACCCAAACTTGTGCAACTTGCTTGAATGCTATGCCATGACTTACATGATTATGCAATAATGAACCATGTTTGATTTTTGAGTTATGTGAACCCTTGTTTATGATCAACCATCGGTGTCGTGTGTCGGTATGTCGAGTCGTAGTTCCAACGTGCTATGTTATGGGCCATAGTGACGTTAAGTTAAATATTAGACACAAAACTAATACTTAAGACCTAAACGTGTTCATAGGTCTTCGTTAAGCAATACTTGGATTAATTAGCAAGTGTAGCCGAGCAACCTAAGGTGAGTTTCACAAACCCTTTAATTGTGAGCCCGTTCGGGTCACAACGAATATACTAAACGGAAAACAACGCTGACATTTTGAGGTATCGCCAAATGGGATATCTGTTATGGAAGTTGGAGTGTTTTATGGGAAGCACTTGCAACTGTCCATCCTTGGGATTTCAAATGAAATCCGCAACCAACTATTCGATAACACTTGGGATTTCAAAGGAAATCCGGAATAACCATTTTGACACTTAAACTCTTTTTAGGATTTCAAATGAAATCCAGAACAAACGATTTTAATATGACTACTGTAGGTTAAAGTCTAAACCAAATGATATCACATGATTTCTAAGGATGCCTTAAAACTTAAAAGTCCTCAACAATCTAGTACCGTTGATCTGAGTAGCGAGGGGATGTTGGGTAGATCTACTGAGGGTTTGACAAACCCTGCTCCGCGGTACACAAATGTGTAGCCAACCGGTTGGAGGCCGAACGGAGTTCAATATCAGCCTGTTTTAGTTGTGGGTCCCAAGAGGAACACAACTGGAGGCACACACCATCGGCAAATGCCGAACTCTGATACGTCAGCTTTCAGCCTTGGTACGAACTTCCTTAGTGCATGGAAACCGGATTAGCTACCCGCGATATCGGTTGACCGCTTTAACTTTTACTTAACTAGTGCATATTCGATAATTCAACACTTGGCAATGTCTGCAAAACTAATACTTATTATATGTTGATACATACGCTTATGAGACCAGGCCAATGCATGACATGCCCACCGTGAACTCACCAACCGTTAGGTTGACACTTGTGTGGTTTTCACTTTTGCAGATCGTTGAGGAGTATTCACTGAAGGTTGGCATGGCGCTTGAAGTTTCTTAACTTTATTTTAAACTTAATATGGGAATTAAACAACTATTCATGTTCTGTAATTAAAGCACGTGGTTAGTGCTAAGATACTTATGTTTTTATTCCGCTGCGAACTTTAAACTGTTTTATGATGAATGTTTGGACTTTACTCTGATTCGTTTAGTATTTGTAACTAAAGGTTGTGGTCCTGGTTTGCTTGCACCCCTTAACGGTATAAACTCCGTTAGTGGTTATTTGGGGGTGTGACAGATCGGCTTAGTTCGACATCAATTGTATAATAAAAACGAGAACAAACGGTGTAAATAACAATGCTCAATCTCTCATTAAAATCGTAACAGATTACAGAGAGAATCAGAACACAAAAACACACAGTTACTCGCTCAAAATTCTGATCAAAAACTAGTTACAAACTACAACCTATATATAGACATTGGCCGGCCAAACTCCTAGGCTTGTCCGAACCTCAGGTTCGACCAGGGTTCGGCCAGAGTTCGGCCAACAGTAATTTAGGTTGTAATCTTCAAGTCTTCCACTCTTTGTCTGATCCAGCTCGTTGCCACATAATGTATCAACAAACTCCCCCTTGGCAACAGCTGGGCCGTTCTTTATCAGCCTTGTACTTCAGCAGCCTCATCTTCCTTCCAGACCATCTCATGATTATGAACGGCATAGATGTTAAACGCAAAACAAATCCTTATCACCCTCTAAAACTGCAATGTCTGCTCCATATAATCAGGATGATACAGGATTGGATTGTAATAAAGTTCACCTATATCAGCCTTGGACAGATTGATCAGCCACATCGGATCATAAATCTTCACAACCCGGTTCTGTTCTTTCAGCACAATCACAGCCTCACCAATCTTCTCATTATAATACCACCACCTCAAATCCTTGATGAAATCAAGCTCCATTTTCATTAGTGGTATCTTCTTCATCACATCAGGTTTCTTCTTGAAAACCAGGATTATCAGCTTCTTTCCAGTTCTCGCATGAATCCTTGTTCGAGATCGACGCCTTTTGGGTTTCTGAGGATCCAAAAATTGAAATCCTTCACGACATTCTTTCTCAATAGTCTTATTGAAGTAAAACCCCTTCCAATCAGTTCCATAATTGCAGAAAGGCTTTTTGGTCAGTTCACGAATATCCCAAACTGGCAGACTGCTAAAATCACTAGCACATTTGAAGTACTGAAATCCGTGTTGACGCTTAATCCCGTAGCACTTCAAACTGTCAGAATACATCCAGCTGATTATAGCACCTGAAGCTTGACCCTTGAATTTAAAAAAAAAACGATCTTTGCTCAATTGGCTTCACAAGAAGAACATAGTTGGCATGAAACGTCTTCATAAATTCATCAAATGCCCAACGTTATTCTTGTTCCTTAGTGTAGGTCCGAAAATCAACCAATCACGATATCTTAATCACAAACGAGTGCGGAATCCTCGTATGTGATTGATTCAAGAAGAATGTAGAAGAAAGAGACTCAATCTATAAGAAAGATTGAATCTTGAATGCAAAACACTACAAACTTGAAGCAAAAGAAGACTGATCGTAAACACCTAAGTGAGAGTGAAATCGTAAATGTAATCTCCAAAAGCTTATCATAATCATAAACATGAGGGTTTATATACTACCCATACAAAACCCTAGGGCCAATCATAAACACAAATAGCCCAATCATAAACACTAGAAATCGGCCCACATGGCCTAAATATAATCTAACTAAGCCCAAAAGCCCAATAACTAACAAGCCCACAACTAATGTTCATGCCTCTAATATATATAGCCCAACAATCTTCCCCTAGGCATGAACCATTAGATCACCTATGGCAGCAGCAGATCGAATCTGAAAGTATTATGCACATTGTTCGACCACCATCCATTTGCCACGATCCGATTAGCCGTTCCATGGAAGATCCCTACCCTTACAGCATTTTCCATATCAGTCTCATAACCGAGAATAGGTTGGGAGGCTAGGAGCTTGATGTCTTTTTCACCAAATCTCAGCAGATCGACCGGATCGTAGAAACGAAATTGCCTCATTCTTTTGCAGAGAAGCACCACCTCATGAGTCGTTGGATCATAACACCAACAGTCAAAGCTTTTGACTAAGGTACCGTCTTCGATCTCATCCAACATATTGATCACTCTTGTGCGTTTGGTAGGTGGTCTCCTTGCTTCACCTATCGGCTCACCAGTTTCTGGGTCAGTTCCAGTCTCGACCCATCTTACTTGCTTCAGCTCAAAGTTTTCAAAATTATTTTCTAATTGGCTCATCAGATTGTTTCGAATAAGATCTCCTTCGGTGCAGTTCCATCTGTTGATGTATGGAGCTCTAAGCAGACTTCTAATCTCAGGCTCAGTCCATGAATGAAGTTGGGCACGTGTTCTATAGTACTCTACTGGACTGTAGCCGTCACGGATCACATCAAACAGCTTCTTCTCAGTGTCATAGTGCCAGCACATAATATTTTCACGACTCCCCCTTTTGTCTATAGAGCTTTCACCAACATCAAGGGTGTATTGAGTGGGGGCTGGTCCTTGAAAGAATTCCTGAAACCAGTTATCGTGACCTTCTGGTGCTTTGGAGATGACCCTTCCACTTCGGGCATAGTTAGACATCTTGATAGTGTCATCTCCATCATCAACAGTTACTGCTTCTGTACCTTGCACACCCTGAGATGAACTTTGACCAGGGGCCCCTGAAGTATTTGACTCCACAACATTTTTCAAATCACCAAACTTCTTCTTCAGGTCCATCAAAGTCTCATACAGATACTTCATTCTATTCTTGTCAGCCACCTCCTTGTCTTTCAGTTTTCTGTTTTCAGCCTGGAGTGCTTTTATCTCAGTCTCTCTAATTCTGTTCTGTGACATCAGGAAGTTTATATGAGGGTCTTCACTTATCCTCATTTCAATTGGTAGCTCAGCAGCTTGAAGTGGGCGGAAACTTGGAATAACAGTTGGCGGCAGACTCGTTCCACTAGAGACACTTATTCTGACAGGGTTGGGTACTACAACAGAGTTATCAACCTCCAGAGATTGCCTTTCTTCATGAACAGGGCTACGTTCACTCAGAATAGGACTTTCAGTCTGAACCTGGGCAGGTTGATCTTCAACATTCTGATCAGTTGTTTCTTCTTGAATAATTGGATCTTGAGAATTTGAACCCGATACTCCTTGGGTCTGTCTTCTTCCTGGGAGATGGTTCACGGAAGGGGACTGGCTCTTCAAGCATCTCATTCACATTGAACTGAATATCCAACTCTTGAGGGATGGAATCACCACTAGAAGATGAATTCAGGACATCTCTTGATCTTTTAAGATTTATTGGCTCCAAGTCTCCATAGATATCATCATCCATATTCCCTTGATTAGCAAAGATGTCGTCCATAACATTTTCTTCATCTGAAGGTATCACCACATCTTCTTCTTGCACATTTACAGCCGGAGTTGCTGTTATATCTTGATCTTCAGCAACATAAGCATTTACAGTTGGCACATCGGCTTCAGGTTCAGATTCTTCAACTTCTTGTTCCCTCGCCACTTCGGGAAATGCACCCCTCTTGACCCATTTAAGCCTTCCTGAAAGCTGTTTTTACCCTTTCTGTCTTGGGTCTGTAGTCCAAACACTCCACAATCCATCACCTTGATATCTAGTTTTTCTACCCTCTCTTTAATCATGGGATATTTCTTCATGACCACCATCTGTACGAATCTTGGTGTCATCAGGAACTGTTCTCGGGCACTCAGGTCAGCATTGCCTATCCAATACAACAACATCATCTTGGAGAAATTGAATTTCCAGTCCAAGGCCAATGCGACAAATGCTGTTCCATGCAGGTTGTTGAGCTGATCAAAGCTAGTTCTCTTTCCCAGAATGATTTTTGCATATGGTGAGCCAAGCACCTCCAGTAGTGCGGCAACAACTTCTTGAATACGGGAGGGAACTTTCCTTCATATCCCAGAGATTGAGCACCTGCTAGAACAACTTCCTTCGGATACTCAATCGGATCAGTAGCACTATCAATGATGTTCAGCCCTTTTCTGATGTCATCCTCCTTAATCACTATCTCCCTGTTCTGGATTGTTGCAGTGATTGTTGTTTTATCTGCATCAGCTCTAGCAGATCCCCAGAACTCCCTTATAAGCTGCTCATCAATCAGCACACTTGATCTCAGGGCATGGTTTATCTTGCAGATATTCATCCCGGCCACCAGTGAATAAAATAATTCCATATGCTTTTCTGGTGGGTCTTCAAGATACGCCGGGATGCAGTGATCACTTTCAAACTTTATCTCTTCATCTAGCATGTCGTCTGCCATCTGAGAAAGACAAGACACATGTATCAGACTTGTTCGTTAAAGAGTAATTAAGTTTATTAACCCTTGTCGAAGTTCAATTGAAAATCAAATTTTACTTTTGAGGTTCACAAAATTTCAATTTAAACTTTTAGGGAAAATAATTGCTTTAAGCACACAAAATTCACAAACACCATTAATTTTAACTTAATTTTAATGAGATTCCAAAAAAAATTAGGTGTTTATGATTTTAAATCACATTTAAGTGTGTTTACGATGAAAGTATGGGTTTACGATCCATCATTTGAGTTTACGATTCATCACTTGGGTTTACGATCAGGTCGGAATGAAATCTAATTTAGCCCAATCGTAAACACATCGAGCCCAATCGAGATTACAAATCGTAAACACCAATCGGAAACTCGCATCGTAAACGCCAAGCGTCGTCTTCTACATTGCGAATATCGTAAACGCAGAAATCACCATTTTTGAACCTGCAAGAAACTCGTAAACACATTAGAACTTCTCATAACACCAAAACAAACATCCATCACTACCTTAATCGATCAATAACCACAATCACGGCTTCTATTCACGCGAAATCGACTTAAACACAGTCAAAGATGACTACGATCACCGAGTTAACCAAAAAACACAAAGAACTGTAAATGGACCGACGGGACAACGAGAAAACACTCGATTGAATGGGGTTTCTTGGTCAAAAATCGATTTCGAAGGTGTTGGTGCACACGGGTTACACAGCAGTGGTCGGAGATGGTCGGAATCGGTTTTCCGGCAAGAGCAGGCGGCGGTTAGGGTTTAGGATTGGTCGATCGTAAACGCAGAGAAGAAAAAGGGATCGTAAACAATTGGATCGGGAATGAGGGTTTTAAAGGTTTGAACTTTAAAATTTTCAAAATGCCCCCCCCCCCAAACTTTCTAGAACATTTTAAAAATCTCCCAAACTTCATTTATAAGATAAACCCTTGAGAAGTTTGCTAATTTTGAAAATTTGAGAATTGCAAAACTTTCCCTCAGACTCATACCCCGGGAATCTGATCTTGATCTTTAAAAAAAATTAAAACAACTAAAGACTTGAAATATAAGCTAAACCATAAAAACAATTAACCCTAATTACAGAAATTTAAAAAAATTTACTTGCCTCGAAGCTGATGTAAATTCATGGATCAAACCAGACAAATCTTTAACTGAGGAACCTTTTTCAGCTTCCGTTACTCGACGCTCTAGACAATTGCCCAAAATTTTTTAAACCATATAAACTCACATCCAGTTAAAAGTTTTAAGTGCTTAAATTGTGGTACATAATTACCGTCATGTTTAACCGTCCCCACACCCAATTGTTCATAGCAAAACCTACCCAACCTCAGAGTTTATTGAGGATTCACAAACCCCCAACTTGAGGAACCATGCAACACCGTCATGACAAACACTTATTTTCTTAATTATCAGTTGGTGATCAGGTCGGCCGCATAAGCACTCAGAGAAAACCAAACTAAATAATTACTTTATTGAATTTTCCTTTTCTTTTCATTTTTTGTTAATATATATATTTTTTTTTGATCTTTTTCTTTTCATTCTTCCTTTCGAATGAGGTGTTGTCATAACAGCTGAACATGGCGTGTGAGAGAGTGAATACTAGGTGAATACCACTCTCAACCCGTTTTTGCTGGGACTCAGTCTTTTAAACTATGTAAACTAGGATGTGTAGGTCCTGAGAACTCCTGAACACACGATATCTAATCAAACACGAGTGCGGAATCCTAGTATAAGATCGATTCAAGAAGAATAGTAGAAGAATAGACTAGATCTAAGTAAAAGATGAAGTCTTGAATGAAGAACAACTACTATCTTGAACACGATGAAGATGATCGGAAACACCAAAGAAAGAGAGAAATTGTAAACTTGTATTTCCAAGGCTTGGTTAATCATAAACACAAATGGGTTTATATAGGTACCCAATGGGTTTACTATTGGGCCCCTTGTGGATCATAAACCCAATAGTAAACCCAAACCCAATCATAAACTACCCTAATTACAATAGCAAACTAGCCTATGATCTAATGAAACCCTCTAAGCCCAGCCCAACAAGTTTAATATTACAAGCCTTATAATCTAGCCTTACAATCTTCCCCTAGGCTTTGCGATATTAAATGTCTTCGATCTTTGAAATTCTTCTTCTTGAGTGGCTGGCATAGATGCTGATGAAGATTCTTTCCGCAGAAATCTTCATTGGGTTTCATGACGGGCACTTGGGACTTCCTCTTGATCAGCATCAGCTTGAACTTCTTGAAATGGACAAGCAATGAAATGGAGGACTCTCATTGACTTGCTTCTTGAACGAACTGGTTCTTGCTGAATCTTCGGTAACTGTCTTGAATCTCCAAAACAATTAGAGGTTAAATTTTGAACAACCTCTAACTGTGAAGAACTTGATTGTTGAACTTCAAACTTCATGACCTCTGACTGCTCTCTGTATCATTTGCTTTTTCAAAGATTGACTTGAAAATCTTCAGCTTCCCCTAAACACGTGAACATCTTCTTTGAAGCTTTTTTGAAGCTTTTGGAAACTTGTAAAGACACCAACAACTTCCCCTGAACAGTTGCTTTTCATATGGAAGTCTTGTCCGACTGGTTCTTTAACTTTGAGCAGCAGCAGCATCTTTCTATCATCAACCTGTCTGACACACATTTGAAAAAATATACTCCACCAGACATTTGATGACTGGTCTTTGGGTTAGGAGGTAATTATCATCTGTTCAGTTGATTCAAATTAACATAATTTTAACCAAAAACCCTAATATAGATTACGAGTTTTCTATAAAACTTCCCCTGAACCCAAGACCTCTAAAGACTTCCCCTTAGCTGATAACTTCCCCTCAGCTAAGGACTTCCCCTGAGATAATACATATTATCTATGGAAGTCTTTTCGGATAATACTTATTATCCTCCCTCCTTCACCTAAAAATTTGTCAAGATCTGACGGAGGAAGTCTTTTCCATTAGATAATAAGTATCATCCTCGAGTTCCCTACGGATAATACTTATTATCCCATACCCCTTCCCCTAAAAATTTGGCAAGATCTGTCGGGGGCATATTGTCATGCATTAAAACCCATGAAAAACACATTTAGACTTCTCAAATCAACCTGGCCAAGACGAAAACACACCAAAAAGAACTTAACGACTCACAAACGAAAGATAAAAATAAACAACTACTTACCAATATCAAACATGAGAAAGTTTACAAGGGATCAAACCGTATGAATCTGACTGAGGAACCCTTTTCAGCTTCAGTTACTCAACTAGTCCAGGTGATTGCCAGTATGTTTGTCCGCTTTAAACTCAAACCCGTTTAATCCCAACCGAATGCGTCATGCTTAATATAGTACATTATTACCGTCATGTTTAATTGTCCCCACACCCAAGCGTACACAGCAAAACCTACCCAACCTCAGAGTTTATTGAGGATTCACAAACCCCCAACTTGAGGAACCATGCACCACGACTATGACTACCACTTATTTTCATTAACCATCAGTTGGTGATCAGGTCGGCCGCTAAGCACGCAAAGAAGACCAACTGAGTGATTATTTTTCATTTTCTTTTCTTTTTCATTTTTTTCATTTCTTTTTCTTTTCTTTTTCTTTTCTATTTCTTTTCTTTTTATTATGTGGTGTAGTCATAACAGCAGAAACATGGCGTGTGAGAGAGTGAATACTAGGTATAATTACCACTCTCAACCCGTTTTTGCTGGGACTCGGTCTTTTAAACCATGCAACCTGGGATGGGAAACTAAACATATATATCTTTTAAGTTCACTGCACTTTCATTGGAGGTCATAAGTTTAGGTCGAGCCTACCGAGCATATCACCGTGGAGCTTGCCTTTCACTTCCGCCTTACGCGTGTCAGCCATCTCCAACCCGGACATTCATTTTACTTCCCCTAAACTTCTCAAAAACAAAACACAAACAATTAAAAAATGAAAAGCACACTATTTTTTAGGGGTCAACTTTTTCTTCATCTTTACATTTCTTCCCCTTGCTTTTTGATTTTTAATGTCACAATCTTGTGAACATCATTTTTCAATGTTATTCTTTTATATAAAACACACAAACACACTTAAAAGAACAAAACACACCGAAATTTTGAAAATATCTGGCCAAGCTAACTTTCAAAGTATTGATTTGAAAATTTTAGAAAATTGGGTTTCATGACATGCACACTTCATTGCATTTGAAGTCAAACACTTCAACAAACAATCACCAAGTGAAAATTTTAGGAAAATTGGTTTGACTCAAAACACCCTTTGCCGCTTCATTCACACAACCAAGTTAAGAACAGTACCTTTCATGCTGAATTTAACCTTTTACCTCTCAATGAGACATACCTTCCATTTATAGATTACTGGACATGACATGAAGATACGTCTCCTAAACTGTGCCTGGAACAATCACTTATCAACAAACAAATTAGTAATAAAAACGTTAGTGATAATCCTCCTTGATCGTTCCTGCACAGTGTGAGAGATTAGTTAGCCATTGGTACCCATGCCATTGTTTTTCTGGGTACACCTGAGGAATCAATAAAGGATACTTCTTGTAAGAACATCCCCTTTGAGAAATCAGGAAGTTGTGATGGAGCTACCTTGATTTTTGGTTTCCAAATTCCAGGTGATTTAACATTTGTTTTAGTCACCTTTGGAGTTGTGACCTTAGGTATTTCAACCTTCTTCGTTTTAGATTTACTTTTCAAAACAATTTTTGTTTTAGTCACCTTTTGAGTTGTGACTTTAGGTATTTCAACCTTCTGCATTTTAGAATCATTTTTTAAAACAGTTTTGGTTACCTTTGGAGGGGTAACCTTTGGTTTTTCAGACTTTGTTTGTTTTGAAAAAGGTTTCTTCACCTGTTTTTTGAAATTTTGGTAACTTGGAAAGCTGTTGTTTTGATTTAAAGATTTTCTTTCGGCTTTGGCAGCACCCCAATGTTGATCAGAGGGTTTAACCTTAGGAGTAACAGTCTTCATTGCCTTAGGTTTTTCCACCTTCATGGGCTATTCACAGACTCCTGAGATGAAACCCTTTGACTTTTCGGAAAATAGGGTTCATAGGGGCGATAAAGATAGTTTCTAGCAATATGACCAGCGAAGCCACAATTAAAGCAAATCTGCTTCTTTAGATAGAAGTCAGACGTGTACCCATTCGTCTTTGGTGGCTGATATGGAGCTGGTTTGCCTTGTGTCTGCTTCGTTGCCTTGTCTGCAGCTCCAGATTTGACTTTCTGCTGGTTCCTGGAAGCCTGAGTAGAAACTGTCCTCATCGTCTTTGTGCTCTTTGGATTTTCTGATGTTGATGCATCATTCTTGCAATTACAGCGGCAATTGCATGATCCAACTGAAGAGATGGGAGACACAGCTACTCCCTTGAGCTTTTCATTCTTCACTCCAGCTGTTGGTTTCATACTTGGATGCTTGATGGTGATCTTTGGCCTCTCAACTTTAGGTTCACTTATCATGCCATCAGTTATTCCCTTGAACTTGGAGGAGAAGGATGGTAGTTCATATCTTACATCTGGTTCTTGGTCAAACATTGATCCAGATGTCATAAAGATCTTCCCCTCAGGCCGTGTTGTCAAGATCACTTTTTCCCTTTTGACTTCGTCGATTACTTTGAAGCATGGGGTTTCAATTTTAGGGTATGGTTTCAACTCTATCCCAGCATCATCAGACTTGGAGGTATGGTTTCAACTCTATCCCAGCATCATCAGACTTGGAGCCATGACATCTGTTATACTCCTGGCACTCAACATCATCTCTTGATACATCCTCTATTCACAATTTCTAGAGCAGCAGCGTTATCACAAAAGATAGGAGTGTTAACGAATTCCATACCGTAATCAGTGAGCTGATTTTGTATCCATACTACCTGTGAGCATCCAGCGGATGCTGCCACATATTCAGCTTCTGTAGTTGACTTTGAGATGGTATGCTCCTTTTTGCTCTGCCAAGAAATGAGTCGATCTCCCAGATACTGACATCCACCAGTTGTTGACTTCCGGTCAAGATCACTGCCTCCATAATCACTGTCAGTATATGCAAACAATTGGAAATCAGTGTTCTTTGGGTACCAAAGTCCAAGCCTAGGCCTGCCCTTTAGATACCTAAAAATACGTTTAACAACAATTAGATGTGAAAGTTTAGGATTAGCCTGATAGCGAGCACACAGACACACTGCATGCATAATATCTGGCATACTTGCTGTCAAGTACATAAGTGATCCAATCATCGAGCGATACATGAATTCACTCACTGGCTCCCCATCTGCATCTGATGTCAGTAGAGGTCTGGATGCCATGGGAGTTGAGATTGGCTTGGAGTCTTGCATCTTGAATTTTTCTAGAATCTCATTCACATATTTTGCTTGGTGAATGAGAATCCCAGATTCATCCTGTTTCACTTGCAAGGCTAGAAAGAAGCTCATCTCTCCCTGATCACTCATTTCAAATTTCCTTCTCATAATTTCTTCAAACTCAGTGCATAATTCTTTGTTTGTTGACCCGTAGATGATGTCATCTACATAAACCTGCACCATGATGATGTCATCCTTCACCCTCTTCCTAAACAAAGTCTGATCAACCACTCCTCTTGAGTATCCATTCTCCACCAGATGAGTTGATAGTGTCTCATACCACGTGCGTGGAGCTTGATGTAGTCCATACAAAGCTTTATCCAGAAGATATACATGATCTGGATGCTCCTCATCTATGAATCCTGGTGGTTGAGTCACATATACTTCCTCATTCATTTCTGCATATAAAAATGTTGTCTTGACGTCCATCTGGCGAACTGTGAAGTTTAGATATGATGCAACTGCAAGGAATATCCGAATAGCCTCCAATCTTGCCACGGGTGCATACACCTCATCATAGTCAATTCCATGATTTTGTCTGTGGCCCTGAACAATCAACCTTGCCTTGTTTCTGACAATTATACCCGTGTCATCCTTCTTGTTCTTGTATAACCAACGTGTGGGTATAACCTTCTTGTTCTCTGGCTTTTCCACTAGGCACCACACTCCCAGCTTGGAAAACTGATTAAGTTCATTGTGCATGGCCTCTATCCAACATGGATCTCTGAGAGCAACCATCACATTAGGAGGCTCAATCTGGGATATGAAGCATGAATACATGCAAAAATTAATATCTCCCGTGCGGCTTCTAGTGGTAACACCTGCTGAAACTGGTCCAAGTATATTGCTGATTGGATGGTCTTTATTGATCCTTGATACTTGAACATCTGGCACAGAAACAGAAACAGGCAGGTTAGAATTAACAACATTATCACTCATACCTTGGTTTTGAGAAATTTCTGAAACATCATCTTTAGTTCCCGAAGATCCCGGAGCATCTGCATTGACATTTGTGGGAACTGCATCTGGTGCTTTCTCACCAACTTTTTCAACATGAGGTCTTGATTCAGATGATTGTGCAATAATGTCTTCTTCTTCACCCAAATGATGGAAAACATTTGAAAAATTGAACCCTTCAAACAGCGTCCGGTCCACTCCCTGCATCTGTAGGGTTGTCTTCAAGCCAGTCCACGTTATATGCCTCAATGATAACCTTTGTGGTTTTGTTGTAGACACGATACGCACTATTTGCCTAAAAACCCATAAAATAACACTCATCGGCCTTGGCTTCGAATTTCCCCACATCGGACTGAATCAGAACCATGCAAGGACACCCGAATGTCTTGAAGTATCCCACTGTTGGCTTCTCTTTGTAAACAATCTCATACGGAGTCTTCTCATGACGATTGTTTAAAAGAACACGATTCTGCACGTAACAAGCTGTATTGACTGCTTCAGCCCAGAAGAAGA
>JBCNJP010000008.1:18638759-18702519 GCA_039602395.1 Deinandra increscens subsp. villosa
ACAATCTTGAGCTTGGAAGAAGGTATATCTAAAACCCCCTATGGTTGGTTTTAGTTTTGATAGCATGCATACATATTTGGATCCTTGGTTTTGGGTTTTATAATCAAGTGTTAAAATCGGTTTTAACATCAACTAATCAAACTATTCTTTTGATTTTTCCGCTGCGTTTTACATTTTAAGGAGTTAAAATGGCTTTGATAAAGTTCTTAAAACCCAACAGTTTACTGGACGCCAAACGGGCGAAAGGTTTTAGCAAAAGGGGGTGTTCGAAGCCAAGGGGTAATCGAAGGCCACCAAGGTATGTCGCGATGTGTCATTTATGTAATAAAGTCGGGCATGCAACGTTGTTTTGTCCAACCAGGTTTCTTGACTTACGGAAACCCGTCAAGGGGATGGAGTTTCTTGTGCATGGTACCGGTGGAGGTTTTTGGAGTGACATGTGGTTTGTTGACACTCAGTTATAGCACCATATGAGTGGGAACAAATCAATGTTCACTAGGTTTAAAAGGACGTTTGGGATTGACACTGTTGAGGGTGAGAATGATTTTATATTCATTCATGGAATTGGAGAAACGAGAATCGTAATAGATAATTCGGTACGAACGATTCAGTGTGTGTGTTACGTTCCTAAACACGGGAAGAATTCTCTAAGTTTAGATCAATTGACCCACCAGGGGTTTGATGTGATATTTGATGGTGAAAAGTGTTTTAACAAGCGGATGATCAAAAGAAATATGAAGTATGAAGAACCAATTCGTATGGAGGCATTATCGGATTTAGAAGATGCATACTTGGAAAGGTATTTCGAGAAAATGAATGAAAGGTTGGAATACGAGCGTGAACGGGATGCATTGGAGGCTTACATGCAAAATTAGGGTGATCATGAAGTTGAAGAGGATGAGACTCTTAACATCATAGTCAAAGAGGGTGACGAGAATGACATGGGTTCAATCATTCATGAAAGTGGACGTGAAGACCATTTCATCAAGGAAAAGAAAACAGTTTCTTTCTCACTCGATTTCTCCCTGTACGTTGCATACAAACACACACACAAACACTTTCATATTCAATCTCAGTTGCAAGGTTTTGTGATTCAATCATGTTGAAGACTTTGTTGGATCGCATGAAGCGTGATCATGATGGTGATCACGATAGGTTTTTCAGTTTATGCCTGTAAAATTTCAGAGGCTAACTCCAAGTATAGAGAAAATTAGACATGCCACCACATGTATGCTTGTGTTTGACTTTTTGTGCAATTTGACTTGAAACTGTGCATCTATGTTTTCCTACAAGTTTAGGACTTGTGTTTAAGTGTTAGGACCAATGTGAATTCTTAATGAAATATTTGTTTATTGATAAGCAATTCGTCCTAGCGACAACCTCTAATTTGGTTAGACCGCATTCACTAAAATAGGTCAATCCTAACCAACATATAAAGTCAAGTGCTGTGTACTAGTGCAACCTAAGGTGAGTTTCACTACTCTATTTAGTTATATCCGGTTGAGGATGATAACACACAACTCGTTGCATCCAGTAAAGGATGGCAATGCAAAGACAAAGGTATTTTGTCTGTTTTAGTAATTATCCAACACATATCACATGATTCACTGAATGCACTTTAAATTACAAAAAATCCTTACTTTCTCGGGCCGTTAATATAGAATAGCGAGGTAATGTTGAGTAGTACTACTGGGGATTGAGACCCCCGCTCAGCGGTGCACGTGATGCACCCTCCCGACTGGTGGTCGGAATGAGAACAATATTAGCCTAGAAATACCGTGATCGGGAAAGACACGGGGAAGGCAAATCGCACAGGCTAAAACCTGTGACGCATAGTCAGCTTCGGTTGCGAACATTCAGGTGAACATAAGCATAGGCTAGCTACCTAACGATATGGACATTACATGTAATTTACGAATTGGTCTTTCATTATTCGTATGCATTTTTTTTTGGTCTACACAGGTAAGTGTAGACTGCTTCTGTGAACTCACCAGATTTTGCTGACACTTGATTGTTGAATGCTTTTCAGGTCGCTTAGAGGATCAAGGAGGCACAGGCGTAGGCAATACTCAATTTTGTATAATGTTTGGGGAAATGCACTTCAACACTTTTATTTCATAATTTGGAAAAACAACAACTTGGTACACTTTTAAAAGCTTCCGCTAAAATGCAGTGTAAACTCTGTTTTGTAAAGTGTAATGTAAAACTGAGTTAATCTTTCAATTATGGCTTGATTTGTAACTAAAGAATTGGATCCTGGTCTGGATCACACCCCACACGGTTATACTCAGTTAGTGGAAATTGGGGGTGTGAAAGTTTTTCATAATTTTTCTTCAATTTCCTTCAAGTTTGAGTGTTTCTGGTGCTAAAACTGATTTCGATCTATTCCTAGTGTGTTTTCGTTACTTACTGTTGCAAATTTTAGTTTAATTCGTTTAAATTCGTGATATTCATAATATTTTGTGTTGGTTCGCCAAAATATCTATTGGTTCGCTGGATGAGTGTTCTGGTTCGCTAGTGTATCTGCATGTTGGTTCACTAGGTAATATTCATAAGTTGGTTCGTTGGTTTTTGGTTCGCTGGTACATATTCATATTGGTTCACCAGTAGATATTCATCAGTGGTTCGGAACAGTTACAACTAACCATTGGTTCGTGATCTTGATTGGTTATCTGAAATTATTGGTTGGTTCACTAGTTCACCTGTTTCAATTGGTTCGTTTGAATTGGTACGTTGAGGTTTATGGTTTACTGAGCGTGTTCTTGTTCGGTCAAAGTTTTTGGTTTACTGGTCAAAGGATTGGTTCGTTAGAAGTGTTATTGGTTCGCTGGCAGAAAAGTAGTGTTCACTAAACTGATGTAACTTGAGTTCTGTTTTGAGTTACGGAACCCAATACCAGCCAAAACAACCGTCTCGAAGAGATCTACAATTTTAATCGCCTTACAGCTAGTACCCTCCATTGACCCCCAAAATCCACTTCTAAGACCTCCGTTTTTGCCTTCGAAGTTTTCAATACCGAAAGTTTATATCAAGACGTCTGATTTTCCAGCATTTTCAGCTGCTCAAACTTCAATGCAACTCATGATGAGTTATGATAATGAAATAGGAACAACTCAGGAAGGTTCCCAAGTTGTTAAGATTTGAGGATTATCATAATTAGAAGAAACAATTTGAATTATACATATTTTCTCAAGATGTTGATTGTTGGATACCAATTGAAAAAGAGTATGAGTATCCAATGGTAAGTGCTAAACAGCCAAAAATGATTAGTGATTTTGATGCTGATGAAAGAAAACTTTTTGCAAGAGAGAAGAAAACTTATAGTTTTCTTACAATGGCATTACCTAAGGATTTGATGCATCAGTTTAAGAAGTTTTCAACTAAGGAATTATGGGAAGCTATTTGAGAAAGATCCGATGGTAATGAGCAATATAATAAGACCCGAAAGAAAGTTTTAAAGAAAGAATTTGATAATTATGGGCATTGTGAGAATGAGAAAGTATCAGATTTGTTTGCAAGATTCTCACATTTAATAAATGAACTTGAAGTTGTGCAAGTTAAAAAGGAGGATGATGAGTTAAAAGAGAAATTTCTAGAAGCTCTGTCAAGCAAGTGGGAAAATTATGTTTTGCTGTTAACTCATGATCCAAATTATTCAAGTTGAACATTCAATCAATTGACAAGCAAATTACAAGCTCGTGAAATGGAAATGATTGTGAAAAAGTCAGCAAATGCTCCCATTCAGAATTCTGAATTATACTTTGGTAAAAATTCAGCTACTATGAATGCTAAAGCTAAGTCAGGTTTTAGTCCAAGTCTAAATCCTGCTCCAACAACTTTTCTTCCTGGAAGGTATGATAATTCTGGTTACTCTTCAGGTTGCAGTTTTACATCTCCTGATAAATCAACGAATAGTTCTATTCATGTTAAAACAACTAAAGATTTAGTTGCGTTGATATCAACTTTCATATCATCTTCCTGTGGATCAATATTTGGTAACATTGGTGAAGCTGATTTGTTTGGAGATGACTTAGATCATTTGGATGATGATCATCTGAATGAGTTAGATTTGAATTGGTAGTTTGCTATGTTGGTTTAAAGAGGTAGAAGATTCATGAAGAAACATGGAAATACGTCTTTTATTCCATGAGGGAAACTTGGATTGGATAAGTCAAATGTTAGAAATGTTCCAAGATTGGACATTTTGCTCGTGAATGCAATCAATCATCATCTGAGAAGTCTAATTCAGATAATCATGTTCACAAATCTACTACATCTAAATGGTACAGAAGCAAAAGCTATGGTGTCTCATGGTCATGAATGTATTGATTGGTCATAACATTTTGCAGAAAATTTTTCGAATGAATCTGCTTTTGTTAGTCACTCTTAAGCAAATGATGCTAGAATGGAAACTATGTCAGAACTTTGTTTCATTGACGAATCATTTCAAGCGTTGATGGCAAATATGCAAGTTGAATCAAGTGATTCTGATTCTAAAGTAAGTGGTTATGAATCTACTAGTGAATTTTGTTCACAAAAGGATAGAAAGATTCAGGAATTGGTTAAAGAAAATGAAGTTTTGATTGTTGAAAGCAAAAAGAAGGAAGAAGAGTTAGAAATTTACAAGAAGAAATGTGAAGATTCTGATGAGATTATCAAGACAAATGAGAACTTAATCAAAGAAAAGAGTTTGATATTTATTAGAGCACAATGTAATTGTAACACAAAACAGTCAAGTATTAGAAGAAAAGATAAGATACATCCTTAAAAGAGAAAGGATACGAAAGTCTGTATGAATTACAGATTTCTACATAATTTCTGTATTCATACAGAACTACTCTGGAAATTCCAAAGTGGTTCTGTACAGACCAAATTCTACAGAAATCCTCACTTCTGTAGAAAGCTTCTAATGGGAAGCATCCGTAGTCTTCAAAGAAGAGTCCAGAAGGAGTTCTGGACTATCAGAAGATAAAGATTACGAGAAGAACAAATTCTACCTTTGTGTGAAGAACAAGCAAAATGAATGCCAACTTGGCATTAATCACGAAGGCAGTTGAAGACAGTTGAAAAAGAGATAAATTGAATATCTTCAATTTATCTCTATATACTCTGACACACTCAAACATCAACCGTCCTCAACCACCTTATCCAAATACAACTTACTACATCTTCCTATAAGGCTATCCGTAGTGGGGCTCCATGGGGGCGCCATGGAGCCCATAACGCCCCTATAGCGCCCCTCTCCCACCCCCCAGGGCGCCATGTTAGCAGAAATGGCTTGGGGCGTTACCAGCATCACGCATCCCCTCTCTCACTTTCGGGCGCCATGGGCGCTACCCCCACTACGCTGGGGCCGTATGGGGCGCCATGGAGCCTGTCCATTACGGATAGCCTAAATAGCAAACTAACTTCACCAAACAAAGCAAGACATAAAGCATACAATTCAATATCTTCTCAAAGAAATTACAGCATCACTCCCATAGAAAAGTTATTTATGTTGATACATAGTCATACTATAAACTCGTGTAAACTATTATTTACATTTGAGATCAAAAGGCATAAAAAGGAAACTCTTAAACCTCTTTTATGCCTCATTTCAGAAAAAATTCTACACAACAGTCAAAAGGCTCAAACTAAATGTCAAGAGCATCACATACAACAAATCTGGTATTGTGATTCTGGATGCTCTACCCACATGACTACGGAAGTAAAATTGTTAAACAATTATGTGAAAAAAAAGAAGATCCATAACCTTTGGTGATGGTATAAAATACAAAACCATTAGGTATGGAACCATTACCAATGGTGAAGTCACAATTGAAAATGTGTCACATGTCCAAGGACTAAAATACAACTTATTAAGCTGTGGACAATTATGTGATAAAGGCTTCAAACTTACTCTTTACTCCAACAAGTGTGAACTTGTTGGACTAACGACAATAAAATTTACCTAACTAGAAAAAGAATAAATCAGAGACTCTACTTTATAAATTTCAACAATCTAATTTCAAATGAGTCCTTTTGTCTTGTTTAAAAGTCCTCTAACAAAGAATTTGAGCTATGGCACAAAAGACTATCCCATCTGAACCATAGAACAATTGCTGAACTAGCAAATAAAAAGATGGTAAAAGTCTTCCTTCCATACCCTCAAAAATCAAGGAAATATGTGAAGCTTGTCCAAATGGGAAAAATGAAAAATCTTCTCACAGAAGTCTTCAAGAAACATCTGGAAGCCAACCACGTGAGTTAATTCACATGGCTCTCAGTGGACCCATAAGCACAGAGAGCCTTGGTGGAAAGAAGTACATTCTAGTTATGGTGGATGACTTCTCCAGATACACATGGGTTGAATTCTTGAAATGTTGATACATTATTTGGCAACGAGCTGAATCAGACAAAGAGTGGAAGACTTGAAGATTACAACCTATATTACTGTTGGCCGAACTCTGGCCGAACCCCAGCCGAACCTTGGCCGAACCTGAGGTTCGGACAAGCCTAGGAGTTCGGCCGAACGATGTATATATATAGGTTGTAGTTGTGTCTTTTGTAACTAGTTTTTGATCAGAGTTTTGAGCGAGTAACTGTGTGTTTTTGTGTTCTGATTCTCTCTGTAATCTGTTACGATTTTAATGAGAGATTGAGCATTGTTATTTACACCATTTGTTCTCGTTTCTATTATACAATTGATGTAGAACTAATCCGATCCGTCACTCCAGCGTTTTCAAGTGGTATCAGAGCTTTCCGGTATCGTTTGGTTCGATTTTGATTCAATTATGTGATTCAAAGCTCGTTTTTCATCTTCGTTTCTGAAAAACTGCGTCAAAAACATCATGATTTACGTTCAAGTTCCTTGTTTTTGTCCATTTTCGTTTGATTGATTGTCCTGAGCTCGAGTGGTTGTGTTTTTCTGTGAGATTAAAATTTTCCGAAATTTTCTTGTTCGGCCGAACCGCTAGTTCGGCGTAACCGCTCTGATCCTGAAGTTCTGAGTGAAGTTCGGTCTTATTCACGTTCGTTGAGAGTTCGGAGTTCACTCGGAGGGAGTTCGGTGAGATTTCAACTTCGGTGAGAGTTTGGTGAAAGTTCGGACATAGTTCGGAGGTATATCAGTGAGAGTTCAGAGGTCTGAGAGTTCGGAGGACGTTCGATCAGTGTATTTGAGTTTGGAGAAGGTTCGGAGCACGTTCGGAGGGTTATACAAGTTCGGAGCACGTTCAGACCAATCAAAAACTTGAAATTTTTCAAGATGTCGGATTTTCAAGCGTTTGCTGCGATTCAGTCTCAGATGCAGACTTTATTGAATTACGACAATGAAATTGGGACTACCCAAAAAGTTCCCAAACTATTCAAGTTTGAAGATTATGCAAATTGGAAGAAAAGGTTCGAGGCTTAC
Source organism: Deinandra increscens subsp. villosa (assembly GCA_039602395.1). Lineage (NCBI taxonomy): Eukaryota > Viridiplantae > Streptophyta > Magnoliopsida > Asterales > Asteraceae > Deinandra > Deinandra increscens. The sequence continues at coordinate 18,646,153 of JBCNJP010000008.1, forward strand.
ATTGGAACGACCGATCCTGTTGATAGCTGATATGTGCGTCATGTGAAGTATCAAGCAATGTACAAGATCATGTTAAATTAGGTCTGGCCGAACTAGGTCCGAACCTGAAGTTCGGACTGGCCGAACCTGAGGTTCGGCCGAAGCTTGGCCAGCTGGTATAAATATGTGTTTGGTCTTTGTAATTGTTAGTTCTGAGCGTGAGAGATTTCTGCTAAGTGTGTGTTTCTGAGAGTGTTTCTCTGTGTCTATATTCTGAGTGTTACTGATTGTAATTGTTCGTTTTGATCAATAAATCAATCGGTTAATTACGTTTCGATGTCCGATTAGCTAGATCGAGTAGACGATCCGATGCTCACGCATTTTCAAGTGGTATCAGAGCTTTCTGGTTCACTCTACTAATCTGTGGTTGCTATGTTCGGATTTTTGAAGCATTTTTCGTGTTTCTCGAGTTTGTTTTCGTGTTGTTCATCAATTCTATCGAGTGTTTGGTGTCAAATCTGTTCCTAAATCACTTTATATTGGTTTTACTAATCCACAGTAACGAGTTTCGTCAAAATCAGTCATTTTTCGCGAGTTTTTTAAAAATGAGTTCGAAGTTCGGAGTCTCCTGATCAGGTTCGGAGTAACTGCTCCGAACTTAAAGTTTGGTCGACATTCGGTCCATCTTCGGTGAGAGTTAGGTCGGTGCGAGATCGGAGCTACATAGGTTCGGTCGACGTTCGGACGATTGATTTTGTTTCGAAGCAAGTTCGGACGGAGTTCGGACTTTGGTTTTAAGTTCGGACAGAGTTCGGAGCTTAGTTATAAGTTCGGAGAGAGTTCGGCCGGCAGAATCTTAATTTTTTCATACGATGTCGGAATTTCAAGCATTAGTTGCAATGCAAAGTGCAATGCAAACCATGTTGAATTTTGATAATAAAATTGGAACAAGTCAGAAAGTTCCCAAATTGTTGAAACTTGAAGATTATCAAAATTGGAAGAAACGGTTTTCTGCATACATAAGCACAAACGATATTGATCTATGGATTCCGATTCGGAAATTGTATGAACGACCAACTGAAGAAGGAGATTATAAGAAACTTCAAGATTTTGATGCTGCTGAATTGAAAAGTTATGAGCTTGAAAAGAAAGTTTATGGTTATCTTACAATGGCTTTACCTTCTAAATTATTACATCAGTTCAGCACTTGTAAGAAATCAAAGCAATTGTGGGATGCTCTCTCAGCAAGATGTGAGGGTAATGATGATTACAAGAAAAGTCGGAAGAAAGTTTTGAAAAAAGAATTTGATAATTTTCAAAACTATGAAAATGAGAACATTACTGCTCTCGTTTCACGGTTTTCACATCTAATGAGTGAATTAAAGGTAGTTGGTATTGAGAAATCTGATGCTGATTTGAAAGAGAAGATTATGGAAGCTTTACCTGAGAAGTGGGAGAATTATGTTTTGCTGCTCACTCATGACAAGGATTATTCTACAATGACGTTTCACGAGCTTACTGGAAAAATTCATGCTCGAGAAATGGAAATGTTAAATTCAAAGAAATCAACTGATACTTTGCAAAATCCTGAATTGTATCATGGTGAGAATACGGCAAGCATGAATGCTAAAACTAAACCAAGTCTGAGTTCTGCACCTAGTACAGCTTTCTTGACTGGAATTTCTGATAATTCTGATAACAAGTCTTCACGGGGTTGTAGCTTTACAATTCCAAATTTTTCAAATCAGAATGCTTTTTCTGCTGAATCAACGGAGGCTTGTGCTAAAATGATTTCTGCCTTGATTTCATAATCTTTTGGTTCGATTATTATGAATGTTGCTGATGCAAAGTTAACCAGTGATGATCTTGATGCTCTTGATGATGATCAACTAACTGAATTGGATATATCTTGGCAGTATGCTATGTTATGTCAAAGATCGAAGAGATTCTTCAAGAAGCATGGAAGAAATCTTTCTGGTGATAAATTGGGTTTTGACAAGTCTAAGTTGAAATGTTATAAATGTTCGCAACTTGGACATTTTGCCAAAGATTGTCAACAGGCACATGAAAGCAAGCATGGTTTTACACAATCACCCAAGCCTGGTTTTACTCAACCATCTACTAGTAACACAAGCAAGACAACAACTTTGACAGCTCAACATGATGGTGTTTATGATTGGGGTCAACAGTTTGGATATTATACATCAGCATTAATTGTAACTCATGAGCAAGATGATTATTATTCTGATTCAAGTTCATATGACGCTGCTGAAAATGAAAAAATTTGAATCTAGGATTGAAGCCTTGATGAAAGAAAAAGAGTTTTTAATTGACGAAGTCAAGAGAGTTACTACTGATTTCAAAAAGATTAGTTCGGAGTTGGGAATTTCTAAAGAAAATGAGAAGGAATTGAGTCTGAAGAATGAATGTTTCCTTAAAGAAATCAAATTGCTGAATGACGTTTTAGAAATTTCTAAACAAGATAAAAGGAATGTTGAAGCTGCAAAAGCTAAGATTTGTGAAGAAAGGGATGAGTTGATAAAAGAAGTCAAGAAATGGAAGGATGAAGCGGAGGATACTGCTTCTGATTTCACGAATTTGTTTGATAAATCAAAAGTTAAGCTTGATCTGCTTACAAAGAATGTTGAAGAATCAACTGCTAAGATTAAAGCGTATCAAGTTGACATGGGAAAGTTGTTGGATGAGAAGCGGGAGTTGGTTCGTGTCAATAAAGTTCAAGCAGCAAATTTGGAGATTCAAAAGCGTAATGAAGATAAATTGAAGAAGGAATTATTTGAAGGACTTGATAATCTTCGCTTGCAAAAATTTGAAACTCACAAAGTTGCAAAGCGTTTGATTGCTAAAGAAAAGGAATTTGCTGAGGCTCAACAGAAAATTTTTGATCTGAAAATTCAAGTTCTTGATGCTAATCGATTGCCAATAATGTTTCAAATTCTCAAGTTTTTACAAGTTTCTTAGCTAACGATGAAAATTTTGAGAAAATGTTTGATAAGACTGCATAACCCCCTTCTCATATCAAAGAAGCTTTCAAAGATGTGAAGGAACAAGTTGATGATTTTGATTATTCAAAGGTTTCATCATCTACTGTTGAGGATGAGAAAGTTGTGACGAAGAAGAAGAACAGGAAGAATAAGAAAAAGAAGGAAAAGAAATATGCAGTTTCTTCTGCTCCAAAGTTTGTATCTGGTTCATCTTCTGCTGATAATGAGAAGTCGGCTACTTCGAGTGACAAGATTCAGTCTCAACCTGAGTTTGATGAAAAGATCTTTTATGATCAAAAGAATGTAACTGAAGTAAAAGCTGAATTCTCTCGTTTAGCGAATAATGGACATTTTACATCTGAAGAGAAGATTTCTGGAAAGCATGTGGGATTGGGTTTTCATGGGATGAAAGACAAAGCTGAGAAGGTTCAAGCATCCTCATCTCAAGATTTAAAGAAATTAAAGATGAAACAAGTGAAGAAGGAAGTTTTTCAAGCTGATAGAGTTCAACCCAAGCGGTTTTATAAACTCAAGGGTTCGGATCAATTATTTTCTGACAAAGAATTTCCACTTTATTGTGTTGATGCTCGGAAGATTGCTGAGGTCTTTGTGAAAGCTAACATTTCTTCTGATAGTTCTCAATCTCGGAGCCCTACATCCAAATGGGTACATGATCACAGGCATCAGGTATATGATTTTCATTCTGATCATGTTCAAGATATTCATGTGTGTTCTTCGCAGGAACATCAAAGATGGGACAAAACGAAAAGAATCTGCTATATTTGTCGCCAACCAGGGCATATGGCAAAAGATTGTCCATCTCCTGCTGATTTATCCCAAAGGTTTCTTAAGAAACCAGTTTTTGGTAAACCTGCCAACACAAAGTTCTTCGATGAACAAGGCAGAGTGTTTGATGACGTTGAACCTATATTCTTTCATAAACAAAAACGTTTTGTTCCAATGTTTACAAAGGGTCAAAGTGTAGGTTCATCATCACAGTCACCTGTGATTGTTTCATCAAAAACTGAATTACCAAAACAAAAACAATGGAAACCTAAGGTGGTTTCTAAGCAAAACAAGGACACTGGTTGACCAGAAGTGATTCGCTTCGGGTCATTTTTGGACTAATTAGTTTGACCAGTGTGCAGGGTCTTCTAGAAGACCTATTGACGATTGCAAAAGTTGTTGATGGAGGAGTATTCTGCTTAATTTAAATTTCATGATAAATCTTTCTAACATGCACATTTTCTGAGGTTCTTAAATTTGCAAAATATCCGTGTTGATTGATCACTTTTCTTTGTTTCGAATTTTTCTCAAAAACCCAAAAATAGAGTTTTGTTTTTGTGTAAAATGAAATTCCAAAAAAAAGAAAAAAAATAAAAAAAAATATATATATAGAGTTTTCATTTTAAGTGGGAGAATTGTAAGGAAGGTGAGTAATTGAGAAAATGCATGTTATGGAGAGAAAGTTAATACATGCCAAATCTATAATGAAGGAAGGTGAATACATGCCAAATATATAAAATTGTGAGAAATTGATCATTGGGAAATGATGGTACAATGGCTTACGTATCTGACTCATGGATAGAGTAGATGAAAGAGCTATAAGATCATTGTTTGATATGCTTGGTAGGCTCGGCAAATCAGAAAGTATTCAGATGTGATATACACTAAATACTAATGTTTGACCATGTGGATAACATATTGATGCATATTTCATGACACAAAAAAGAAAAATAAGTGTGAAATTCAAAATGAGAAGTCACTGTGTATACATGTGTTCATTTTGCAAAGATTTAAACTTGTTTGATTTTCTTTATTTTGTCTAACGATCGGACTTTCTCTGCGTATCGAAAGATCGACCTGATTGTCGTTCGTTTGACGTCTGCTTTATTTTCTTTGGTGTTTCGTATAACTCATCAGACTTTCTCTGCGTGTACGGAAGTACCGACCTGATTGTTGTTGGGTTATACAATTTCAACTTGTTTTATTTTCTTATTTTGTTAAATCCGAGGTCCTATCTGCGTATCGAAAGATCGATCTTAAGGTAGACGATTTAACGTTCTTATTTCTTTTTGCATGGAAAACAGTTGACTATATCATGAAAATATACTATGCTATTGTGAAAAATCACAAGTGCTATCACACAAAAGGAAAAGGAAAGAAAAACTGAAAATGTCTGATAGTGTGTGATACACTGGTCAAAGCAAATCTAATCAATACCTTAACATATCCAGATGTTATGAGTATGATTCTGCCTGAGTTTAAATTGGACAAATTATACCGACAATCAGCATGACTTATGTGCTTCGATTAATTAAAATTGAAGTGCAGTTCAGTGCGTTATGTTCAATATGATCCCATATAGTGAACTTTCTCATACCAAAAATAGTGTTTAATTATGTATTGCAATTTCATAGCATTTCAGAAAAGAACAAAAAGATTTTCGGAGTGTTTTAGCATAAACTTTGAAAAATCAAAAAGATTGTGTTTCTGCTTTATTTTCGATCTGATCAACACGTGATACAAATCAATTTTCAAAAACATATCTTGGAGTCTCGAAGAGACGTTTTGCGCCAAGATTATTTAAATGTTTGAGCAGGTTGCTATGTGTAAGATATGACAACTTCAAGTCTTCTGAAGATGTTGATGAAAGACCAGAGATACACTAAAATGTCATCAAGTATTCAAGATCAAGCTACGATCGAGTTGAGGAGGAGTTTGTTTGAAGATTCATTTCATTGAACGAACAGATTCTATACTTGAGGGGGAGCTTGATTGAAGATACAAAGTTGTTGATGTTGAAGAAATACTGCACACGACGAGGGGGAGTTTGTTGATACCTGATATATGCGTCGTGTGAAGTATCAAGCAATGTACAAGATCATGTTAAATTAGGTCTGGCCGAACTAGGTCCAAACCTGAAGTTCGGACTGGCCGAACCTGAGGTTCGGCCGAAGCTTGGCCAGCTGGTATAAATATGTGTTTGGTCTTTGTAATTGTTAATTCTGAGCGTGAGAGATTTCTGCTAAGTGTGTGTTTCTGAGAGTGTTTCTCTGTGTCTATATTCTGAGTGTTACTGATTGTAATTGTTCGTTTTGATCAATAAATCAATTGGTTAATTACGTTTCGATGTCCGATTAGCTAGATCGAGTAGACGATCCGATGCTCACGCATTTTCAGATCCAGACTTATGGATTGCTTTGATGCACCATACGTGTATCCTGTTGGAGTAAATAATGTGACTATAATGCAAAGAAACCTGGATCTTAATCAAAAACTGATTACACAAGAGAACAAAAAGCATATGGTCTTTTAACTCAAGCACTTCCTAAGGAGTTGCTACACCAATTTAAGAGTTGTAAACATTCTCATGAATTATGGACGACAATAAAAGAACGGTGTGAAGGCAATGAACAATACAAGAAGAGTAAAAAGAAAGTTCTGAATAAGGAGTTTGATAATTTCAAACATTTTGATGGTGAAGGCGTTCCGGACTTGATTTCAAGGTATTGCCATTTGTTATCTGAAATGGATAATGTTCAAATCAAGAAGGACGATGAGGAACTTAAGGAGAAATTACTTGAAGCTTTGCCATCAAAGTGGGAATCATATGTGTTAATGATTATGAATGATAAAGATTATCCAGAATTGACATTTGTGAAATTGTTGGGTAAGCTGCAAGCAAGAGACTTAGAGATGAAAAATGTGAATACAACACCTGCAGAAATCCAGAATCCTGACGTGTACTATGGTTCAAACGTGGCAGCAACGACCTTCGTAGCTCGAAATTTACCTGGAAATGTGTCTAACTCAGGAAATGGAATGGGTTCAAACAGTTATGAACACAATTATAGTTCTGGAGGGTGTAATGTCTCGATTCCAGCAAGTAACCTGATGAATACTAGTCAAATGGCTATGTCGGTTACAACGACAGAAGACTATATGGCTCTTGTATCTGCATTGGTATCATAATATTATGGGGTTATAACTGGTAAGGTAAGTAATGCAGAACTGACTGAGGAGGATTATCATCAGGTTGATCCGGATGACTTGGAGCTGATGTATATTAATTGGCAATTTGCCATGCTTGCAAGACGGGTGAAGAGATTTTTTAAAAGGACTGGTAGAAAAGACCTGAATTCTGGAGGAAGAATTGGTTTTGACAAGTAAAAGGTGAGGTGTTATAATTGTTGAAATTTCAAACACTTCGCTCGGGAATGCTCTCAACCTAAAAAGCAAGAATACCAAAAGTTTGCTCCCAAGTCTAATGCTTCTGGAACCAACAATGCATCAAATTCAGGGAGTTCTTTAAATTCTAAACCTAATTCTGAACCTACAAAATCCCTAGTGTCTCAAGAAGACAAAACTTATAATTGGGGTAATCAATTTGCTGATTCATCTGCATTGATTGTGACATATGTGCAGGATGAAGACACCATGACATAATCTACTCAAGATGGAGATGAAATTCATGGCAAATCAATTGATGGAGTTCAAGTTGGAGTCAATGATGAAGCAAGTGTATCGGATTCAAAGGATGATCATCAATCTTTTTCTAAAGAAAAATTTGCATTCATGGCAAGCTTGTCTGACCAAATTGAATCAGATGCTGTTCTCTTGTTGGAGAAACAAATTCAAGTTCTAACTGAGGAGAAGGAAGCACTGATCCGTGAATGTGAAGCCGCGAAAGTTGAAGCACTTGACACAGCCAATGACTTTGAGAACTTATATCAAAAGAGTCTTCCATTGAAGCAACAATATGAGAGGGCTCAGCAAAAGGCTATGGAGATTGCTGACAAGATGATTGCACTACAAAATGACATGCAAAAATTAACTGATGAAAACAAAAGTCTGAAGCAGGAGGTTGGTACATTAAAAAGAAACAACATCACAGAATCGGTTGCTCTTATGGCCGATACTTCTAAGGGGTCTTCGCGACAACTCATGAACAACATTTGGTTGTTGATAGCGGAGCATCTCAGCACATGACTGGTGATATCTCTTTGTTGCATGATGTGAAGTACTTCGATGGAGGTAAAGTTACATTTGCTGGAAACAAGGGAGGTCAAGTCACCAGCATTGGTAAATTGTCGAACGGTGCAGTCACATTCGAGAAAGTTGAGTGCGTCAAAGAATTGGAGTACAATTCTCTTAGCGTCTCCCAGATCTGTGACAAGCAATACACAACTGCTTTCACGGGGAGTGAATGTGTGATACTGAAGCCTGAGTACAAGATTCCAGATGAATTTGTTGTGATGCGAGCACCTCGTTTTTTCGAATTTGTATATGCTTGACATGAATTCAGCCAAAGCAACTATTGCGGGTCAATGTTTCTTATCAAAAGTAGTTGATGATAGTAGGCACAATACAAATAATCTATGCAGCTTCAACATCTCCCGGCCAACGTAATTGCTTCAGAGAGAGATTCCATTCTATGGCATCGTCGCATGGGTCACATCCATTATCGCAAGATGAATGAGTTGGGGTGTAGGAATCTTGTTGAAGGGGTTCCGAAATAACAGTTTGTATTCAATTATGTGTGTGTGAGTTGCAAAAAGGGAAAGCAGAAGAGAAAATCACATCCACTGAAGAAGTATCATTCCATTGAAGTCCCGTTGGAATTACTTCACATGGATCAATTTAGTCCTGTGAATCGTAAAAGTATTTCTGGGAATTGGTATTGTCTTGTGGTAACCAATGAATATTCAAGATACTCATGGGTTGATTTTCTAGTTTCTAAAGATGAAGCTTCAAGAATTCTTCTTAACTTGATTACTACTCTTGAGTCATTATATAAGTTGAAGGTACGAAGGATTCGCAGTGATAATGGCACGGAGTTTAAGAATTCTGTCGTGAGGACTTTTTGTACGGAGAAAGGCATCGTACATGAATTCAGTACACCATACACACCTCAGCAAAACGGTGTGGCAGAAAGAAAGAATCGTACAATCATTGAAACAGCACGAACAATGTTGGCCGATGCTCAATTACCGGTTCCTTTCTGGACGGAAGCGATCAACATGGCATGTTATGTGCTTAACCGAGTGCTTACGGTTAAACGAATGGGGAAGACATGTTATGAACTTCTCAAGAATCATAAGCCGAATCTTAGTTATTTGGAGCCGTTTGGGTGTCCATGTACCGTGTTGAAGTCTGCGGGCAAGTTTTATGAAAAAGTTTTTGAAGGCTTGTTTATTGGTTACTCACATATGAAGAAACGGGTATTCAACAAGCAGACTGGTACAGTGGAAGAATACTTACATGTTGATTTTCAATCATACACTCTACCGCCCAAAGGTGTTGGACCGGACTGGATGTTCGACTACAAATCTCTGTTTGAAAATCTTGAATCGACACCAGAAATGTGTCACACCCTTAATTTCCACTAACGGAGTTTAACCGTGTGGGGTGTGAGCAAATCAGGATCCCAGTCCATTAGTTACACCAAACAAACAATAAATATGAAAAAAAATGGTATTATACTAAAATATAATACATATATATTCTGAGTTTTACAAAAGCAGAAGCATAACAAAAATATTTAGTACTTATACAAAGCGTTGACATTCGAGATAACATAACTTGTAAATGACAACCATAACAGGGTTTTAAAGTCTCATGCATGCATACTCGTGATACTCGAACACCTGCGACCTGAGAGAAACATGTTTAAAGAGGAAGTGTCAACCAAAAGGTTGGTGAGTTCACATAAATGCATATCTACAACTAGTGTAGACATGCAGTACGAATACAACAGTCTTTATTCGTATGTAAGTATGTATAGTACAAGTACAATCCATATCGTAGGTAGTGAGCCTAAGTTCATGTCACTAAAACGTTCGCAACCGAAGCTGACCAATTAGTTGTAGGAATAGTTCCTTACGTGTTTTGCCTTCCCCGTGTCTACTCGATCACGGTAAGTTAGGATGACATTGTCCTCAGTCCGACCGCATGTCGGGTGGTGCATCTCGTGTACGCTGAGTAGGGTTTGTCAGACCCCAGTCGTACTACCCAATATCCCCTCGCTATATGCTATTAACGGTTCGATAAGTAAGGACTTAAAAGATAAAGCATTTTACGTGAACATGTTATATATTCTAGATTTATACTTTAATCATACATAAAAGTTGTTGTGTTATCACCCTAACCCGGGTGTAACTTGTTTGTGTGTGTTATCGTCCAAACCCGGACGTAACGTAAAAGGGTGTGTAACTCACCTTAGGGTGCACAGCAATTCCAGATAAGTAACACCGCAAGTAGCAATTAACGGGTCTTGTATATAGGGGTGTTCAAAATCGGATATCCGGAAATTCGGATATCCGAATTTCGGATATCCGAAAATTTCGGATAGTTGATTTCACTATCCGAATCCGTATCCGAAAATTCGGATATCCGAAATTCGGATATCCGAATTTTCGGATACGGATTCGGATAGTGAAACGGATATCCGATTTTTTTTTTTTAATATAAGTCTTTTTTTTTTCAAAATAAAAAGGTTAAATATTATGACAACTACATATACTTAATTTTTTGTCCTAAAAAAGACATCAGATGAATTAGTTAGACTTATTTTAGGATTATAAAAAACACCATGCATTTGAATTGATAACAATAATATATACTGTTGGATTTATTCTCACAATTTTCTTAGATATATTCAACCAATTATGTATAGTGAAATTTAATATATATACTTAGATCATTTTGTGGCCAAATCAAGAAAAACTTAACTGTGTAACTCCCGATTGTGTAGAGGAGCTAACATATTGATTTTGAAGTTAGGATTTTAAAGGTATGTTAGAATAATCAAATGTTTGGAGGTCTGATGGAGATAAATAGAGAGTAAACGAATTAATTTAAAAAAAGGAGTAAATGAATTAATTTTTAAAAAACTAAAAAAAATATTTCGGATATTTTGATATTTCGGATATCCGAAATATCCGAAAATTTTAAAAAACACTATCCGAATCCGAATCCGAAAAATCGGATATCCGAAATTCGGGTATCCGAATTTTCGGATATCCGAATTTTCGGATATTTTCGGATTCGGAATTTCGGATATTTCGGGTTCGGTTTTGGATTCGGATTTTTTGAACACCCCTACTTGTATATCCTACCAAGCACTTAACGACCATATATACATATAAGTGTGTGTTCAACCGGAAATGACTAAGTCTAAACCAACGGTGAACATATATAATTTCATGGGATGACACGACGAAGATCACTAAGTCCATAACGAGTCGAGGATGGCGCATAGCTGAAAAAATGACGATCACGAACGTTGATATAAAGAGTGTATATATATATATATTTTTATAATAATATGCGTCCGTGAGATTGAATAATAAATACGTGTATATATACGTAACGAGAAACCAAAATACGCTTATATAATTATATTTTTTATGTAAATAGGTATCTAACGTTCAGAATATTTATATCGCAAAATACGACAAAATATATTATTCGAGAACGCATATTCCATTCAATTATAGAGATTCCCAAAACGTTCATTTTATATCTTTAAACACGTAAATATACACGAGTTTATATTTATTTCAAAAATAGGACATTTTTCTAATTTAACATCGAGTCATCAACTAGTATTATATATATTGTGATGAAAGTTTGTGTTATTTAAAATAACGGGTTTACTATCAAAATAAATATTCCTATGAGGGTTCCACGGGTACATGAAATTATTGGAAATGATCGATTGGTGGTTTCCTTATCAAATCATATCAAAAGAAAAAAAAACACAAGAACACAAAACAGGAAAAAAAGAAAAAGAAAAAAAAAGAATGGAGGTCACTGAGTTTTGAACTCATGACCTCTTCGTTGAAACCCAGAACATACACCACCACACTACCCGATCCTTTTGTGTTTTAACCCGACAGGAAAATATACAACCACAATATTTCGGGTGTCTTCTTCCCCACCTAAACCCTACATGAGCGGACTCCAATGACAACCCAAAAACACATACATAAGCTTCGATAGGAAGGACATGTCGATAAAAGAAAAAAAAAACTACTAACCGAATTCAACTAGGATCTAGAGTTACCTCGGCGCGAGTGTGAATGAACTCCAAAAACAACGCGATGACGATAATTCCGAATGGCGATTCAAAACCAAACCCGTGACAGCCCTTCCGTTCTCGTTGGCGGTGCTTTGTGGAGGTAGCAGGTCGCTCGTAGCTTGATTTGTCATACAGAAACGCAATGGAAGAAGGCGGTGACGAATCAGCAGTAAGAAAATATAATTGGACGATATCGAGTCGGAGTTGGGTGTCGGTTCTTTGTGATGGCAGAGGATGAAACGAGAGGGAGAGATGGTTGTAATGTGCCAAATATGATAGGATGGAGCTGAGTCCATGGTTCATAACGTTCGTGGCCTGACTAATCGTTTCTGAAAACCGAATGAATTTAATTGGTATTAACTCCGACATATGGAAGGACGGACGAACTGTTACCACTTTGATTCTCAAATTAGATTGAAAATGCCAATTTGGCAAAGACAGTCCCTAACCCTTTTACATAATAGTAAATCAAGTTTTTGTAATTTCAAGAGTAGCTCTTCCAGTTTAATTAAATATATAACAAGTTTAGAAAGTGTTAAGATCGGTCCATCGAGTTTTATAAATCTCTAACGAACTCTAATAGAGTTAATGGGGAATAACTTTAACCGTATGAATACGTGTGTTTGACCGAATAAAATCAATGTACTATATATTTAAAGTGTGGACCCTAATTGGTACACATAAAATCATAAATACAAATTTATAATTTATAATAGTGATTCACATATAATCATAGATTACTGTGTGCTTATATATATATATATTTATAACACATAAAATCATAAACTATTCGTCACATAAAATGACGAAGTGTTCACATGAAATCAAGAAATATGATTTACATAAAATCATAAATTATAATTGTTCAAGCTAGTTAACCGACGTCTAGACTCCTGTGTAGTGCTCATAACTATTCTAGTTAACTGAGGTAACGGATGTTATTAAAAAGTAACACATGTTATTAGCAGAGTTAACCTGGAAATTACCAGTTGTCACATCATCCCCAAGTTGAAAGAATTTCCGTCCTGAAAATTAAGGTAACGCTTAAGGTAGCGCTGTCTAGTTGACTGGGATGAAGGAAAAAGGGAAAGAAAATTTTCAGTTATGACATCGCCCTCAAGTTGAAAAGAAATTTCGTCTCGGAATTTAATCAGTATTAATTGTTACAAGAATTGCTCTTGAAAGTAATATTATCGAAAGAATTCAGGTCTTTACTCCAAGGGAAGTGATGGACATTATGTCCAGGAATGTGTACATCATGCTAAGGATATGTCAAACGTTTAAAGAATTTCGAAAGGAATTCAGGTCAAAAGTGTAAAAAAGTGGTTTTTTCAACTAAGCGTTTCTATAAGGAAAGTCGAACAACCGTATTACGAGGATCGTGTCGAGTGACAAAGCTTAACAGAGTAACATGATAACATAAGCGTCCGAAGTCAAAACTTAGTGTGACGGAGGGATCATATTCTGTCAGAGCAACCCCTAGCTTATCGCACCTAATGCTAGGAGCGAGATTCTCCTTTCATGTCTCATTTTCGCATATGGTAATCGCATTCACCAATCGCCCGGGTGAATCAGCGAGAATCTAATTTGGGAAGGAGAAAATTGTGTGTGCCTCGAGTCGATCAATGTTCATGTAATAGACAACGTGTCTAATGAAAGAAAAAAAAGTAAATAAATAAACATCTGAATTTTGCCCCCGAACTTTCAAATAGCATGAAATTTCAAAGACTGATCAAGTAACGTGAGAAAACTGGTTGATCTGCTACTTTATGGTGTTATGATCAATTAAGTTCACATAATTCCCAATAACATTTAAAATCACTGTTCATGCAATAATGATTCAGATGACATTTGAGTCCCTATGAAGGCTTCCATTAATGATTGACATGGTCAAAGCATACTAGCATACAATCTATCATGATAGTCTTACCATACAACGCATACAATTGTCCCACTACCTTATATACTAGCATACGGTCCTAACATGGCATATCTCTAGCATATAAGATCATAAACTAACCAATACAACCCATACGGTGCAAAGTTGGTGGGACAACTTCACACAGTCTTGTCATTCCCACCGAGGTAGGAGACTTAGGACCTTGTATGGTGTATGGTTTTCATACTCAATCAAGTTAATACATCCACAACATGTCATTTTCTGGTTCCTAACACGTTTCGTACACATAACTAATCATGCAATTCTAAGCAACTTATGTTTAAACCTGCATTTCAATAATTAGTTAGTTTCTATACCCTAAACATAGGATTAGATTCTCAAATTCAACATGCATAGACACTTATGTTTCGTAAACATTTCTCATGAGAAGGTCAAAGCAAACAAACTATTTGTCATGATTAAAATGGTTCAACAATTGATCACATACTGAAACATAGCTGCGAGTGTACTTGATTTTGTGACAGAAGGACCGAGGTCCAAAGAGTAATCAAATCTAGTGCAACCATTTCCTTTGAAAAGGTATCATGTAGAAGATTTTTTTTTAAATTACTCAATTCTTTTAAGAATTGCTCAAGAAATAACATAAACAATTATGTTCAAATTCAACTGGAGTTCAACATTATACGTCATATCATCATACATATTATCCTAGGTAAAGATTCAAAAATTATTGGTAAGGAGCCAAAAATTAGGGCGAAAGTCCAACTAAATAAAAGTGTAAACTATGAGGTACCGATAATCGACGGTGTCCTATAGAAATATGTATGGAAAGTATGTGGGTAGCAATTTAAGATGAAGATCGCCAATGGCTTGGATCGTGAATTCCAGTTGGTGCTGAGATGGAAAGCGTATTGTGGTCGCAATTACACAATCCAAAGTATGACATGTGAGTTTAGAATGCACCGGTTGAGATACCAATCTGGAAGGTTGTAACTGACGTAATAGATAGTGTAGTGTTCAAGGAGAAATATCCAACATGCTTTTGCAAGATTTGGTAAGAAATTCACATCGATAGATATCAAGATGAACGTGTCAACGGTTATACAGTTCCATAGAGTAAGCATCTTGTCAAGAAGGGTCTTCATTGCTTAAGTTCACAAATGTGTCTGATCTACTTGGTGTTCTTGCACTTTCTGCGATATGAATTGTTCTTTCCAAAATATTGGTTTAAATAGTGTTTGAAAATATTACATGACGTGAGCATGAAATAAGCGCGTGTCTTCGAAACACAGAACATCAGGGTATTCAAAAGCGGTTTCGGTTTTGGGCGTTTGCTCATACGAATATTTATTAAGGTTCGGTACATGTTTACCACGAATCAAAAGGTCACATCATGTGTTTTATAGAAAAGGATCGGGGGTGTATCACTTTGGTGATGGCCAGGAAGTTTATCAAAAGATGTGGTCAATTTAAAAGTAGTTTGTAGGATCGATATAAGTCAGAGTTAAACTTAAACAATTCCCTTTACTTGCAAATATAACCTTGCGGAATTAAGTTATATTTTACTTTTCTTAAGCAAATTAGAGTTCTTGTATAATGTAAATGCTTGATTTGCAGAATAGTATAGACAACGAAATATCGAATATTCGGCACTATTTGCATTAACTCAAAGCTACACTATTACAAGTGATAACCACACTGCTGTGTAAACTGAGAGATAACAAGCTATATATAGTGCAGATGAGATCAATCACAGCCATTGATCTCATGTGATCTAATCTAGACCGTACATTACAAAGTCAAATCTAAGCTACCAAAAGAATAAACTTCGACATTTGAGACGACTTGCGTGTTGACAGCAACTATCTACTTTTGGAGAGCGGCTTGGGCAGATGTAGAAGCATACGAGAAGCTTTTGCAGGATGGGACTGCTTGAAAAGACTTCTCAGGAAAAGTCAGGTTGAACTCATTATCTGATGGATAATCGAGTTCACCCGGAATATTCACTAAGTGACAAAACTGCTTCTTTCCGCTTGAACTTGTTGTTCCGCTTGAAGTTGTAGTTCCGCTTCAACTTCAGCCGGAATTGTCAAAACTTGAGTTCAGCCGGAAAACTTCAAAACTGAAGTTCCTTACAATCTCCCCCTAAGCTGATGCTGTCAAATCATTCTTCTAAGTCAAAGTTCTTCTTCAAAATTGACTTGTACCCAAAAATCTTCTTCACCTTGTTCTACTTGTCCGTAGTTCTGATGCTGGCATCAAGATTCTGAGATAGCTCTTTGGTGTTTGTTTTGGTCACCTTTACGTGTTTAATTGAATCCCAGTCCATTTCGTTCCATTCTTCTTGAACAGAAATAGACTCATGGATTGTAAAGGTGCCATCAGCTCTATGAACATAGAAGAGCTTCTCCTCCTCTTCCCAAATGATAAATTTTATTTCACTGGTGGGCATTTCATCTTCTTCTCCTGCTGATTCATCATCTAAATTGCTTCGGTAGAGCATTCCACATTCCAGCACAGTTGGCTCAATGACAAGCCTTAACATGTGCTCTGCTCTTGAAGGATTCATAATTTCTCTGAGTTTTAGAATGATGTCTGTCATTTGCAGCAAAGTGAGTTGAGAAGTTGCCTTGTGAACATTTACCACTTGAGTTATGCCACTGGCCATAGTAAAAGTGAAATCAAATGTGGCTTCATCCACTGTCTAACCCACAATTTGTCTTTTACTGGGTGGAGCTCTTCTCTTCTGTTTTTGATTTCTTTTACTCTTGGCATGCATCAGCTTTCTTTTCCTGACCGATTTATCTTCACCAGAGTCAACAGTAGTTTCTGGTACAATGGGTTTCTTGCCTCTGTCAGATGAAGAAGGACCAGCTTGAACTTCAGTAGGTTTGGTGATGGTGGTGGAGGGTTCATTTATGGTGAGTGGAGGAAGTGAGGTTTGTGAAGGTGGTTTACTGGCTTCAGGAGTTGGGCTAGAAGGTGGGGTAGGTGGAAAGATATCAGAAAAATCCATAGTAGGAGGAGGCTTCCTTTTGAAAGGAATGATGGGTGTAAAATTGTCTGCTCTGAATTTTGGATTGGCAAGTTTGACGGCTACTTTCTTGGAAATTTTGGGAGGTTGGTATGGAATGATGGTTAGAGACTGTAGAAGGGATGGAACTGATGTAGGCATAGGATTTGGGTCATATATGCAGGAAGGTGGAGGAGGGATATCTGCATCATCAGTGATCTCAAGTTTAACATTTATGTGAGTTGACATACCTGAGGTGAGCTCTGAAGGTGCAGGCATCACAAGCTTTGGGTTGAAAGCAGCTATATCTCCTTTTAGCTTATGAAAAATTGAGTCAATCAATTGGCATAGTTCTTTGACTTTCATTTGAGCTACCTCTTCTTCAGTTCTTATGTTTCTGACCACAAATGCCCTTTTTACCCTTTTCAGCAGTTGATAATTCTCATCACTCTTTACCAGCTTGGTAGGCAAATGAGAGGCAATGGAGATTAGCCTCTGCCTATCGGCTTCAGTCACAGCATCCAAATCATAATCCTTCATTCTCCAGTTGAAAGACCTGGTCTTTGCCTCTTCCAGTAAATTTTCAAATACAGAATTTTGCATGTAAAGATCAAATTCCTCTTGAATTTCTTTAGCAAGCCTTTCATCCTCTGCTATTCTCTTTGCATCTTCTACCATCTTCTGTATAGCTTCAGCCTCTGGAGTTTGAACCACCTGTTGAATTGTTTTAGGAAATTCAGTTTGAACAGGTTCTTCCGCTTGGGTTGGTTCAGTGCTCCTTAAGGTTATGAGGGTTTCGGCCATTTCTGCTATTTCAGCATTACTCCTTTCTTCCGGTTGAACCTCAGTTGGTTCAGTAAACCCATCAACACCAAAAACTGAGTTGCCAGGGCCAAAAGTTTCCACTTGAGCAGTTGATTGGGTTTCCGGTTGAACAATATTCTCAGCTTCCACAAACACTTCCGCCTGAAGTTCCGCCTGAACTTCCGCTTCAACATTAGATTGATCTTCAGTCACCACTTGAGGTTTGGTGACTTCAGATCCTATGTCAGTAATTTCCAGCACCTCTGTTCCTTCATTCTGACCAATTGGATTCTCATCTTCTCCTTCAGAGATTGTAGCAACTACAGTGGTTGCAGTGCTGTCTTCAGTTGCCTTGCTGTGATCACTGGCTCTTTCAGCCGGAAAAATAACATCTTTTAGAAGTGTAGTGATCATGTTGATGTGCTCAGGTAGAGCACCAGCAATCAACATAGAAGATTGAACTAGCTCTGTGAGATTGGGATCCTCAAAAGGTGAAATGGCAATTAATTGACTGCTTTTGATGTTGGCCCAACACTCTTCAACACCAAAGGGATTTATGCCAATTCTTTGACAAGCAGTGGCTCTGACTTCAGCCGGTATCCTCTGATCTTCTTCAATCTCTGTAATGACAGGCCTTGAGGGCATCTTCTCCCCCAATTTGACAGTATCAGCTTCTTTAGCTATTACAGCTTCATTAGCATCACTGTGAAGGGTTGAAGGACCTGCTTCAGCATCAGTAGGATTAACTTTCACCAGTTTGGCAACAGTTGCATTTAGAGTGTCAACCTGTGCTTGGAGAGATATGTACAAATTCGTCAGTTCAGGTAGTGAAAAACTGTCCTCAACTGGCTTTTTGCCAGCATCCTTGGACGAAACCAAGCTATCAATCCTAGATTAATCAGCAGTGGTACCCATGGCTTCTTGGCACCTGGGATTCTCTTCATCTGTCACAACAACTCTTGGTTCCAATGAAGGAACTTCAAGTTCTGATTCAGAGAAGATTGCCGCGAATTGGGTCTTATTGATGTTACTGCTGACACCAGGGTCCAGTGGGGATCCCTGGGCAGCAGCAGCCCTTTCCGCATGAATCTCATCAGTACTCCCGAGATTCACCTCCAGTAAGGAGTCTGGGTTCAGTGCTGCAGGGTCCTGGCTTATCAGGTTGTTCTCATGTGATGTGGCAGGTGAGTTAATAACACCTTCACTTAAGCCAAGATTGATAGCACTGTCACTCCTGGGTGATTGGAGTTGAAGTGGTGACATATGTCCAGATGGGGATTGTGCATCTGCTTCTAATGACTCCCCCTCAAATGAGGGTTCGTCCCTAAGAGAGAATCGCAATTTGACAAGTTTCCGCTTGGGCTTTTTGCCTGGAGCGGGGTTAGAAGCTTCGGGTTGGGTGGTGGCACTAGGTGGAGGAGACCTAATGACCACTTGTCGCTGTCTTTTGAAAGTGACAGGAGGAGTTTCAGTCGAGGAGGTGGCAGTGGTAGATTGATTGTGGGCTTTCCTCTTTCTGGATTGAAAGGTTTTTAGTGTTGAGGAAGCAGGGACAGATGTGGGATCAGTAACTGTTAGGTCTACAGTTCTGTCATCTTGAGCAGGGAGCTCAGTCACTCCTACAGTTTCCGGTTGAACCTCTGCTGTAGCAGGTTCATCATGAAACTGCCTTAGAATCGGTAAGGGGTGGTCAGTATCCCTTCTAAGAAATGGAGATTTGTTTAAAGCAAGGTTTGAAAAGGTTTTTTCATTCAGAAGTTTTTGATGCAAAATTGTACCAAGCCAAACTATGTGGGGGTACTCTTCTTTGAGAATGTAAGTCAAAAATCTAGGATACAGGTAAATATATTCAGAATTGACATTCGATTTTAGGGCTTGAAAAATGAGTTTTGAAAAGTTAAAGTTTTCACCTTTTACAATAGCGAAGAAAGCAGAAGCTTGCTCGCTGGAGAGCTCGTCAAAACCTCCTTTCTTTGGAGACAAACACACCAGAAGTGTGTGTGCAAGAAATCTCCACTTGTATGGTAATTGCCCTTTCTTGATGGTTTTGCTCTGTAGAGAACCACCGTAACCAATGTTTCTGAACAAACGGAGATATTTGGTGTGATCAACCGTTTCATATCCTCCTTCATCCTTTAATTTCAACAGACTTCACACCTTTGCCTCATCGATTTCCACTCCTTTTCCTTGTACAGTTGACACAATCGCTTCACTACCATTCGCCCTTTCAGTAACCCTAGCGTGTGACCAAAAATCCTCGAGTATTTCTTCAAAAATTTCCGCTTCGACAGTAAGCGCATGGTGAAGATGAGAACTTTTGATGAAGTCAATCATTTCGTTGTAGATGTCTGTTTTGCTTGGTGGCTCTAGATACGCCACAAGATTGTGTTCTACAGGAAACTTCGAGTCACTTATGGGCCTCTTGCCGCTTGCTTTCCCCTTGGGAGCCATCGTTGACGCAGGTTGACGGTTTACGAATGTTTATCGGAGAGGGTTTGAGAGAAATTTGGAGTAATTTCGGAATGTGAATGATGGAAATGGGGAAACTGATGGTAAATTAGGGCTTTTTACCTTTTTCAGTGCTGACGTGGAGGAGAGAGGTTAAAAATCGACGGTTCAGTGACTGATGGGATAGGTGCGTTATAGGTGGGACGGTACAACTGGTTAAAGCATGTCCTTATCCAAAAGTTAATTTACTGAAACCTCGGATTTAAAACAGTTAAAAATTCAATGGATAAATAAATGTATATCCGCTTAGAAGATTGTGCCTTCCGGGTAATTAAATGAAAAGTTGACTTTGTTGACCCGGAAGTTCAAGCGGAACCCATTTTCTCCTTTATTTTAAAAACAAAAATTCTTCCGTCTGAACATCAAGCGGACAATTTTTCCGCTTGAAAGAATTGTTTTCAAAAATAAATTTCCACATCATTTTAAAACATTTTTCCGGTTGAAGTTCACCCGGTGAATTTCAAAAGTTGTCTTCTCAGGTTGAGCTTGAACTTGAACCGGAAATCCAAAACACATGATTTTTGAAAATTTGTGTTAATAATTCATAGTATTATCAGCAGTTACTGACTATGAACTGAAAAGTTGTCTGATTAACACTAAAGATTTTCATTTTCATTTTCTTTTTGTATCACGAGACGGGCTCTTTGAGCACATGTCTCCTTTTTATTAGAATTGTGAAAGATAGTTTAAATTAGTCAAAATTCATCATACCAATGGCACTAATGAGATAGAAAAATCTAGCTTCATCAAATGCTTTGGTAAACAGATCAGCCAATTGTTGATCTGTATGAACTTTGACCATTCTAATCAAGTGTTTCTCAGCACAATCTCTAATAAAATGGTACCTGATATCAATGTGTTTTGCCTTGGAGTGTTGAACAGGGTTGTTTGTGATTGAAATGGCACTGTTGTTGTCTGCAAGAATAGGAGTCTCCATGAATTTGATGCCATAATCCAACATTTGATTCTAGATCCATAAGACTTGACTGCAGCAGCTTGATGCAGCAATGTATTCAGCCTCAGCAGTAGAAGTAGACACGCAGGTTTGCTTGTTGCATTGCCAAGACACAAGTCTTTCTCCCAAAAATTGACATCCTCCTGAAGTAGACTTTTTGTCCAAGTTGCAGCCAGCATAATCACTATCAGTGTAAGCTTTGAAGGAGAAATCTGAGTTCTTTGGATACCACAGCCCAAGCTTTGGTTGACCTTTAAGATATTTAAAGATTCTCTTCACAGCTAACATGTGTGATTCCTTTGGTTGACACTGGTATCTAGCACATAAACAGACACTAAACATGATGTCAGGTCTGCTTGCTGTGAGATAGAGCAGTGATCCAATCATTGCCCTGTAGAGGTGAACATCTACTGGTTTCCCATTCAAGTCACTGTGTAACTTATGAGAAGTGGAGATGGGAGTTTTTGAGGTTGAAACAGACTGCATATCAAACCTTTTCAGCATATCTTGAATTTATTTGGATTGATTCAAGAAAATTCCATTTGCAGTTTGCTTCACTTGCAACCCTAAGAAGAAGTTCAGTTCTTCCATTGAACTCATCTCAAACTTAGATTGCATCAAGCTCTCAAATTCTTTACACAAGGCAGCACTGGATGAACCAAAGATGATGTCATCAACATAGATTTGTACCATCAAAGTATCTTTGCCATCAGATTTCACAAACAGTGTTTTGTCAATAGCTCCCCTTTTGTAGCCATACCATGTCCTAGGAGCTTGCTTGAGACCATATAAAGCTTTAATCAACTTGCACACCTTGTTGGGGTAATGAGGGTCTTCAAAGCCTGGAGGTTGCTTGACATACACATCCTGTTCCAAAAGACCATACAGAAAGCACATTTAACATCCATTTGAAATACCAGAAAGTTTTTGAATGCAGCATAGGCAAGAAATATTCTGATTGCTTCAAGCCTGGCTACAGGAGCAAAAACTTCATCATAATCAATGCCTTCTTCCTGTGTGTAGCCTTGAGCTACAAGTCTGGCCTTGTTTTTTATTACTATTCCCCTATCATCCTTCTTGTTTCTGAATACCCATTTAGTTCCAATTGGTTCTTCACCTTCAGGTAAGTCAACCAATTCCCAAACCTTCTGTTTATTAATCTGAAACAGTTCCTCTTGCCTTGCCTCTACCCAACTTTCATCTTCCAATGCATCATTGATCTTTTTGGGTACTTCTTGAGACAGAAATGCAGCATGCAGGCAAATGTTTGCATCAATAGAATTGCTTCTTGTCAGCACAGGAGCTGACAAGTCTCCGATAATGTTCTCCCTTGGATGGTTCTTTCCAATTCTTCTATCAGAAAATAGTGGAAATTCATGGCTTCTTCCAGTGTGAGGAATATTGAGTTGAGGTAATAACTCAATATTGTTGGTTTGTGATACAGGATCTGAACTTTCTTCATGAGAACTGGGGACTGAATCTGAAATCAGATGCTCAAAGCTATATTAATTTGAACCAGCATCTGTTGAGTCATTGGATTTATTGTTCTCAGAATTTTCTGAAAAATTGTTTTCCGGTTGAACTTCAACCGGAGATTCTACAGCTACAGGATCCGCTTGAACTTCAACCGGAAGTTCGACCCGAAAAACTTCTGTATCAGCAGGAACAATTTCAGAGGTTTTCTTTGAGTTGTTGGGTTTCACAGGCTTGGTGCTGATAGATGAAAAGAAGGTAGGTTGCATTTGCAGTTCCTTGGTGCTTGTCTTCCAAATATCATCAGCCGATCTTGTGTGATTTTGCTTATGTTCCTGTTCCTGCACTATTGAGCTTAATGGCTTCTCAATAGTAAAATTGAAAGCAGTGGTTAGTGCATCTATGTCAAATAGCCAGTCAGGTTGAGATACAAAATTGTTAAGAGATTTCTCATTAAAGGTTACATTAATGGTTTCCTCAACAATTTAAGTACTTTTATTGTATACTCTGAATGCTTTTGAAACACCAGAATATCCAACAAAGTATCCTTCATCTGCCTTTTCAGCAAACTTAGGCAACAACCTATTAGTTATCAAAATAGTAACAGGACAACCGAAAGATTTAAAGAAGTAAATGTTGGGTTTTCTACCTCTCCAAAGTTCATAAGCAGTTTTGTTTTTACCCTTAACAATCAAAGTCCTATTTTGGACATAGCAGGCAGTATTTACTGCTTCTGCCCAAAATATCACAGGCAACTTTAAATCTGCTAGCATAGCTCTAGCAGCCTCAACTAATGTCCTATTTCTCCTTTCAGCAACACCATTTTGCTGTGGAGTTCTAGGAGCACTGAATTGCCTAAAGATACCCTTTTCCTCACAAAATGAGTTCAAAACATGATTTTTAAACTCAGTGCCATTGTCACTTCTGATTGTCCTAACTTTCAGTTTTGCATGATTTTCTAAAGATACAATTAGTGTTTTCGACAATTCAGCAGTTTCATCTTTTGTTTTTAAGAAAAACACCCATGTATATCTAGTGAAATCATCAATTATGACAAAACAATATGACCTTTTCCCTAAGCTCATCACTCTAGTTGGACCAAACAGATCCATATGCAAAAGTTCTAGAGGTTGAGTAATAGAAGACTCAGTCTTGGGTTTGAAGGAGGTCTTGTGTTGCTTACCCTTGAGGCAAGAAACACAGTGTTCAGAACAGTTGAATTGCTTGTTAGGAAGACCCTTAACCAAGCTGAGATTCACTATTCTGTTCATGTTCTTGAAATTAACATGACATAACCTCCTATGCCACAAATCAGACTCATCCACTGAGGCTTTGGATATAAAGCATGCAATTCCACTGGCTGGAGTGGCAGCAGACAGATCCAAAATATATAGTCCTTCTCTCCTAGGTGCTCTGAGCAGTACAAGTTCCTCAGGGATTTTAACACCAGGTTTCAAGACTATGGCCTCTTTCTCAGTAAACATCAAATTCAAATTCTTGTCACACATTTGTGAGACACTAAGTAAATTGAAATTTAATGTGTCAACAAAATTTACCTTGTCAAAGGTAAGCATCCCATTACTGACAGCACCTTGTGCAGTAATGTGTCCTTTTGCACTTCCAAAAGCTACAGGACCTCCGTTTATGATTTTGGGATTTTCCAATACTTGCTTGTTTCCTGTCATGTGGCAGGTGCATCCACTATCAACTACCCATAGGCTCTGTTGGCCTTTATTATGCACCTACACACAAAGAAAATTGATTAATTTCTAAAGGGAACCCAAGCCTTTGAGGTCTTGGGCTTGCCAGAAGCATCATAATACTTATACTCTTTAAGTATTAAAGTATTTAGTATTGGATCCTCATTCAACAGGTCATCTTGATCAATGTTCAAGTGTTCAGACTGTTCACTTGATTGACATTGCCTGTTTGTTTTGCTAAGTCTTCTCTCAGCAATCTTCTTCTCTCTGTATTCCCTATACTTCTTTTGTTTGTTGGTCAAGGCCTTTGGCAACTCACAGGATGAGGTGTAGGTCTGATCAACACTAGTCACTGGTGAGATTCTAGCATTAAGTTTTGAAAATTTGTTTGACTGGCTAGACCTCTCACTGCGAAATGCAACAGAGGCATTTCCGCTTGAACTAGAGGGAATTTCAGGTTGAAAGTTGTGTTTGTTTTTCACAAAATTTTCTCTAGAGGTGGTCTTGCCTCTAGATGGGTTTCTCCTTCCTTGACCTTCGAAATGGTCATACTCATCAGTGAACTAAACCCTGGGTTGTTGTCTAGGTGCAGTAACTGATCTGAGTGTTTTGGAGTTTTCCGGTCGAACTTCTCTTCCGGTTGAAAATTTTTCCGGTTGAAATTCAGCCGGAATCCTGTTTGATTTTAAGACTGAAAAACTTCCATTTTTGTTATTCCCAATTAAAATCTTGTTTGACTCAGTATCAAAATACTTCATTGTGTTACTTCTTACAGGTGAGATTCTACCTGTAGATCTTTTCTGAGTAAAAACAGTTTTGGGTTTCAACAAGTTTTGAGCTTTGCTCAAAGGATTGAATTTGCAGCTTCATTAGCATCAATTTGACAGTATCAACTGGCTCTTTCAGCAAGGCAACTGAAGACAGCACTGCAACCACTGTAGTTGCTACAATCTCTGAAGGAGAAGATGAGAATTCAATTGGTGAGAATGAAGGAACAGAGGTGCTGGAAATTGCTGACATAGGATCTGAAGTCACCAAACCTTAAGTGGTGACTGAAGATCAATCTAATGTTGAAGCGGAAGTTCAGGCGGAACTTCAGGCGGAAGTGTTTGTGGAAGCTGAGAATATTGTTCAACCGGAAACCCAATCAACTGCTCAGGTGGAAACTTTTGGCCCTGGCAACTCAGTTTTTGGTGTTGATGGGTTTACTGAACCAACTGAGGTTCAACCGGAAGAAAGGAGTAATGCTGAAATAGCAGAAATGGTCGAAACCCTCATAACCTTAAGGAGCACTGAACCAACCCAAGCGGAAGAACCTGTTCAAACTGAATTTCCTAAAACAATTCAACAGGTGGTTCAAACTCCAGAGGCTGAAGCTATACAGAAGATGGTAGAAGATGCAAAGAGAATAGCAGAGGATGAAAGGCTTGCTAAAGAAATTCAAGAGGAATTTGATCTTTACATGCAAAATTCTGTATTTGAAAATTTACTGGAAGAGGCAAAGACCAGATCTTTCAACTGGAGAATGAAGGATTATGATTTGGATGCTGTGACTGAAGCCGATAGGCAGAGGCTAATCTCCATTGCCTCTCATTTGCCTACCAAGCTGGTAAAGAGTGATGAGAATTATCAACTGCTGAAAAGGGTAAAAAGGGCATTTGTGGTCAGAAACATAAGAACTGAAGAAGAGGTAGCTCAAATGAAAGTCAAAGAACTATGCCAATTGATTGACTCAATTTTTCATAAGCTAAAAGGAGATATAGCTGCTGTCAACCCAAAGCTTGTGATGCCTCCACCTTCAGAGCTCACCTCAGGTATGTCAACTCACATAAATGTTAAACCTGAGATCACTGATGATGCAGATATCCCTCCTCCACCTTCCTTCATATATGACCCAAATCCTATGCCTACATCAGTTCCATCCCTTCTACAGTCTCTAGCCATCATTCCATACCAACCTCCCAAAATTTCCAAGAAAGTAGCCGCCAAACTTGCCAATCCAAAATTCAGAGCAGACAATTTTACACCCATCATTCCTTTCAAAAGGAAGCCTCCTCCTACTATGGATTTTTCTGATATCTTTCCACCTACCCCACCTTCTAGCCCAACTCCTGAAGCCAGTAAACCACCTTCACAAACCTCACTTCCTCCACTCACCATAAATGAACCCTCCACCACCATCACCAAACCTACTGAAGTTCAAGCTGGTCCTTCTTCATCTGACAGAGGCAAGAAACCCATTGTACCAGAAACTACTGTTCACTCTGATGAAGATAAATCGGTCAGGAAAAGAAAGCTGATGCATGCCAAGAGTAAAAGAAATCAAAAACAGAAGAGAAGAGCTCCACCCAGTAAAAGACAAATTATGGGTTGGACAGTGGATGAAGCCACATTTGATTTCACTTTTACTATGGCCAGTGGCATAACTCAAGTGGTAAATGTTCACAAGGCAACTTCTCAACTCACTTTGCTGCAAATGACAGACATCATTCTAAAACTCAGAGAAATTATGAATCCTTCAAGAGCAGAGCACATGTTAAGGCTTGTCATTGAGCCAACTGTGCTGGAATGTGGAATGCTCTACCGAAGCAATTTAGATGATGAATCAGCAGGAGAAGAAGATGAAATGCCCACCAGTGAAATAAAATTTATCATTTAGGAAGAGTAGGAGAAGCTCTTCTATGTTCATAGAGCTGATGGCACCTTTACAATCCATGAGTCTATTTCTGTTCAAGAAGAATGGAACGAAATGGACTGGGATTCAATTAAACACGTAAAGGTGACCAAAACAAACACCAAAGAGCTATCTCAGAATCTTGATGCCAGCATCAGAACTACGGACAAGTAGAACAAGGTGAAGAAGATTTTTGGGTACAAGTCAATTTTGAAGAAGAACTTTGACTTAGAAGAATAATTTGACAGCATCAGCTTAGGGGGAGATTGTAAGGAACTTCAGTTTTGAAGTCTTCAGGCTGAACTCAAGTTTTGACAATTCCGGCTGAAGTTGAAGCGGAACTACAACTTCAAGCGGAACAACAATTTCAAGCGGAAAGAAGCAGTTTTGTCACTTAGTGAATATTCCAGGTGAACTCGATTATCCATCAGATAATGAGTTCAACCTGACTTTTCCTGAGAAGTCTTTTCAATCAGTCCCATCCTGCAAAAGCTTCTCGTATGCTTCTACATCTGCCCAAGCCGCTCTCCAAAAGTAGATAGTTGCTGTCAACACGCAAGTCGTCTCAAATGTCGAAGTTTATTCTTTTGGTAGCTTAGATTTGACTTTGTAATGTACGGTGTAAATTAGATCACATGTGATCAATGGCTGTGATTGATCTCATCTGCACTATATATAGCTTGTTATCTCTCAGTTTACACAGCAGTGTGGTTATCACTTGTAATAGTGTAGCTTTGAGTTAATGCAAATAGTGCCAAATATTCGATATTTCGTTGTCTATACTATTCTGCAAATCAAGCATTTACATTATACAAGAACTCTAATTTGCTTAAGAAAAGTAAAATATAACTTAATTCCGCAAGGTTATATTTGCAAGTAAAGGGAATTGTTTAAGTTTAACTCTGACTTATATCGATCCTACAACCCTTAAGTTTTCCCTTAAATGGAGTTCAACCTACTTATCACATGCTTCAAATAGTTGGAGTTGATCATTCGATCATGCGGTTTGTCATTCACAAAAAAAAAATCTGGCTTTCAAAAAAACAAAAAGTTGATGCCCATCTAGTTCAGAACTCACATCTGAGCCGTGGCAGGAATTTCGCTTTGGGAGAATTTATTCTTCTAGACTTGGACAATTGAAAGCATGAGGTTTGTTTATCTCGGGAATGTCTTGTAATCTCAGAGAAAGTGGCAGTAAGCGGTTTTTGTGGAGGATATGGTCATGCTAGATGGAGTTTCTCAAGATGAGTTTCTTATGTATGACTCTAAAGTTAATCCTTGGTCCAGCACTAGTCCCATATACAATAAGCCACTAATGTTTATATATAGGGTGTACCACAACTAACCCACCACACCAACGGCACCTTGAAGACGTACCAGCTGCCTACCATTACTAGTTATTAGTCAAACCACGTAGAATACTTTTATCCATAATAGAGGGCGTTGAGTTTGCCCATACGTTAGAGTATAAAGGGGCGAGAGATTAAAATCTCAATACGTTGTGTAAACAAAAGGTGTAGGTGCTTCCGTTCACAAGACCAGTAAGATGTGTATCGTTTGTCATTCTAGTGAAGATCGTCAAGAGTTTGGCACGTGCGGTGCAAATATCATAACGCTTCGAATTTCAAGACGATCCAAAATATAAAGCAGGACATTCGGTTAAGTTCAAGTTGGGGTTCATCAATAAAAGTTCCCTGAAAAGATGGGAATCCATGTACTAGTAGCTTGTTGATGAGCGTAATTAGAGTTTTCATGCAAGTCTCTGTATTGTTATAACGATAGAGGGCCCAGTCTCATCATCAATGATGTTAAGTTGAAATACTAACCAGGAGTGTAACACTTGCTGGTTCAAAGCTTGAAAGTTTAACCAAGACATAAATGAATACAAAGGCGTGAGAATGCTAAGTTGTTGTTTGTGAAATCATAAAAGGTTCAAATCATGCAGACTTAAAACCGATAGTAGAGGTTCAGAAGGTCAATCGAAATAGTCATTACGTTAAACTGGAAGTCATTAGTTCAAAACCAGGAAGACTTCTCACTAACATCAACCCATTAGCGATGTTATGTTTGATGTGGGGTATGTAGTTTGTGAGGTCGTGACGATGCTGCTGGCAACGAGTTTTTTTTCTTTGGTTCGAGCAAGAAATATCAGGGAATACGAGTCTACATAAGGAAACTTCACAAGAGTTTTATGCCAAGAGATATGTTCTAGTGATCGAGGTATATACGTTTTCTATTTGGTTATCCAATGTATTCAGAGTATTTGTCTGGCTACGGTTTGTGTAAGCTATCTCACAGTTGTTAAGTTCCAGGGATTGATATGGTAGGCAAGGTCATAAAAGTAGAGTTATGATTCAAGATGAATTAAAACTAGTCAAGGGTTTCGTCCAGAATCATTTGTATTTAAGGAAGTCTTGTCATCACAATACGCGAGTGAAACGGTGTCCTTCCAGGACTAATAGCCCCAACACATTTCTAAAGGTTTTTCGAATGGGTTAGAATCCATAAGTAAAGGGCAAAATCAGCTGCGATAGTGTTTTCAAAGATAGGTGATTTCAACTATCCGGTTGAGCTCAACATGCTCGACATTCAAACATCATGAGTAAAAAAAATATATAGGAATTTGTACCCAATAAAGCCATTAGCTTGCCTAGTAGAGTTCTCCAGGACTTCCATACACTTCAAATTACATTTACGTGTACACCCGTAACGGTAATTTGCCTTATATGGTCGCTCTAGTTAATCTTACTTCAACTACTAGGTATGGTGGAGTACATATGAGGTATCTATGGTGTGGGTACCAAGAATGTGGTCATCAACCCAAAGTTATCTTGACCAGAATTCGTTAAGGAGACAAATCTCAAGGACAAAATGTTCGCTTACTTGGAATGAACCACTTAGCATGAGTCGGCTAGAAATTTAGTTCAATAAGATTTGAAGAGGGCATATCACAATGGCCCTAGCTTAGCTCGAAGTCATCAAATAGTTACCATGCATACCAAATTGATCACAATTCGGTATATCAAGAGAAAATTTTCAGTCGGCCAACATCAAGTACCGTTTAAACTATAAGAGTTGTATTATTTCAACACAACCATGCAATAAAAAATGAGAGAGGAAGGATCTTAAAAGATCACGACGAATGTGAAAATAATCAGGATAACAAGGACAATTACAAATGTCCCATGCGCAACCACTTTTCTGAAGCCGAATGATCGTGCTACAAGCACGTCATGATAGCATTGCTCGAACAAAATTGTTTCGATATGCATGTAGGGCAGGTATAACAGAAACCTCCCATGCTTGGAGAAAGATTTAAGAACAGGAAGATGTATCACACCACCTTCCTAAGTAAGCACTCGTCCAATGTCTGGGTACAATGCCCAGTCCTTCAGCCTAGAATAATCCCGAGCAGCAAACGGCTCATCAAGAGTGAAGATGTGATCCTCTGATCTGATTCGACGTATCATCGTCCATGGATGTTAACCAAGAGATACACAACTCAGAGATGTTGAGGAAGACTCAAGAATAACCGGCTCCCCGCCATGAGTGTAAGAGAGTTAGATGATAGAAACAGTACGACATTTTGTAGGCCAGGTGGGTGTTGGAGTGAGTATCACGATGCATGAGAAAAAAAAAGAAAAAAAATGTTTAAGCGTGCAACTAATGCAAAACAGTTATAGTCTAAGACCAAAATCTTAGTTCGCTGTAACCATTGGCTCTGATACCAATCTGTCACACCCCTAATTTCCACTAACGGAGTTTAACCGTGTGGGGTGTGAGCAAATCAGGATCCCAGTCCATTAGTTACACCAAACAAACAATAAATATGAAAAATGGTATTATATTAAAATATAATACATATATATTCTGAGTTTTACAAAAGCGGAAGCATAACAAGAATATTTAGTACTCATACAAAGCGTTGACATTCGAAATAACATAACTTGTAAATGACAACCATAACAGGGTTTTAAAGTCTCATGCATGCATACTCGTGATACTCGAACACCTGCGACCTGAGAGAAACATGTTTAAAGAGGAAGTGTCAACCAAAAGGTTGGTGAGTTCACATAAGTGCATATCTACAACTAGTATAGACATGTAGTACGAATACAACAGTCTTTATTCGTATGTAAGTATGTATATTACAAGTACAATCCATATCGTAGGTAGCGAGCCTAAGTTCATGTCACTAAAATGTTCGCAACTGAAGCTGACCAATTAGTTGTAGGAATAATTCCTTACGTGTTTTACCCTCCCCGTGTCTACTCGATCACGGTAAGTTAGGATGACATTGTCCTCAGTCCGACCGCCAGTCGGGTGGTGCATCTCGTGCCCGCTGAGTAGGGTTTATCAGAGCCCAGTAGTACTACCCAATATCCCCTAGCTATATGCTATTAACGGTTCGATAAGTAAGGACTTGAAAGATAAAGCATTTTACGTGTACATGTGACATATACTAGATTTCTACTTTAATCATACATAAAAGTTGTTGTGTTATCACCCTAACCCGGGTGTAACGTGTTTGTGTGTGTTATCGTCCAAACCCGGATGTAACGTAAAAGGGTGTGTAACTCACCTTAGGGTGCACAACAATTCCAGATAAGTAACACCGCAAGTAGCAATTGACGGGTCTTGTATATCCTACCAAGCACCTAACGAGCATATATACATATAAGTGTGTGTTCAACCGGAAATAACTAAGTCTAAACCAACGGTGAACATATATAATTTCATGGGATGACACGACGAAGATCACTAAGTCCATAACGAGTCGAGGATGGCGCATAGCCGAAAACATGACGATCACGAATGTTGATATAAAGAGTGTATATATATATTTTTTATAATAATATGCGTCCGTGAGATTGAATAATAAATACGTGTATATATACGTAACGAGAAACCAAAATACACTTATATAATTATATTTTTTTATGTAAATAGGTATCTAACGTTCAGAATATTTATATCGTAAAATACGACAAAATATATTATTCGAGAACGCATATTCCATTCATTTATAGAGATTTCCCAAAACGTTCATTTTATATCTTTAAACACGTAGATATACACGAGTTTATATTTATTTCAAAAATAGGACATTTTTATAATTTAACATCGAGTCATCAACTAGTATTATATATATTGTGATGAAAGTTTGTGTTATTTAAAATAACGGGTTTACTATCAAAATAAATATTCCTATGAGGGTTCCACGGGTACATGAAATTATTGGAAATGATCGATTGGTGGTTTCCTTGTCAAACCATATCAAAAGAAAAAAAAACACAAGAACACAAAACAGGAAAAAAAAGAAAAAAAAAAGAATGGAGGTCACTGAGTTTTGAACTCATGACCTCTTTGTTGAAACCCAGAACATACACCACCACACTACCCGATCCTTTTGTGTTTTAACCCGTCAGGAAAACATATAACCACAATATTTCGGGTGTCTTTTTCCCCACCTAAACCCTACATGAGCAGACTCCATTGACAACCCAAAAACACATACATAAGCTTCGATAGGAAGGACAGGTCGATAAAAGAAAAAAAAACTACTAACCGAATTCAACTATGATTTAGAGTTACCTCGGCGCGAGTGTGAATGAACTCCAAAAACAACGCGATGACGATAATTCCGAATGGCGATTCAAAACCAAACCCATGACAGCCCCTCTGTTCTCATTGGCGGTGCTTTGCGGAGGTAGCAGGTCACTCGTAGCTTGATTTTTCATACAGAAACGCAATGGAAGAAGGCGGTGACGAATCAGCAGTAAGAAAATATAGTTGGACGATATCGAGTCGTAGTTGGGTGTCGGTTCTTTGCGATGGCAGAGGATGAAACGAGAGGGATAGATGGTTGTACAGGAACCAGTGACTCTAGTGCCTGAACCTGTTGTCTCTCAACCGCCAATTTTTGAACCGGGGGTCTCAGCACAAGAAGTTCCTGTAGCTGTCAGTGTGACTGAGACACCTGCGGTAAATACCCTGGAAGATGAATCTGATGATGATGATGAGTTTATGAACGTTGGGGCTGACTCTGAAGACGTGTCTGACACAAACAATCCATTTGTGCATGTCTTGGTCAACTCAAAATATGTAAAGCTCAGAAAAGGTAGCGAAGAACATTTCGCGTACCGAATCAGCCTTAACAAGAGAAACAATCGCTACAAGGATCGTGTGTACGATGATGTAGTCTCATCTGAGTCTGGATGAAGATTATGCTCCTGACGCCAATGTAGTTCATGGCAAAGGAAAGCAGAAGACTTCTAGTTCTTTACAAAAGAGGAAGAAGTCAATTGCTGGTGGAAGAGGTAAAAGGCAAAAAGCGTCACAGTTTATACTAAAGCCTCGTTCCGGTGTATCTTTATCAACCAGTCCAGCAAAGTCTCTGCCAGATGTATCTACAACTGTTCAGACTTCAGTGTCTGATGTTCAGCATGATTTCTTGCAAGATCTGATGAATGCCAACAGATCAACAACTGTTAGCACAGCACCTTCAGCAAGTGCTGGTGCGCTGTTTGTGAATCAGCCGATGGGTTCAACTCCCACAACTCCGGTGTTCTCGACAACAACAGACGCTGCAGCATCTTCACATTCTACACCAGAAGTTAACTTCAATTTTGAACAGGGCTCTGTGTTGTTCTCACAAACCAGTATTCTTCAAAGTGATTCAAATGATCAACATTCTCAGATTGATGTGTTGAAGACTAAGACTGAGGAACAAGAGAAGATGATTACTGAGCTCCGCACAAGTAATGATGAATTACGAGCTCAAAATCAATCACAAAGTCAACAGATCGCTGTCTTGCAGAGTCGTGACTTAGCCAAAGATCAAGAGATCCTACGGTTGAGCAGATCGAGTCAGACTCAGAGCAAATTGCTTCTGGAGATGATGAGCAGATAAAGTTCTTGATGAACAAATTTAAAGCTCAGGGGGAGACTGAAGATAGTTCGGGTTGTAATGAAGATCCGAAGAGATATCTAAATGATGACCCCGACCAAGATGATCCTGAAGGGAATCTTGGTTGAGGATCAGGCCCGACCGGAACCATTGTTTGGGTGCTGGGACATCTACTTCCCAAGAGAAAGATTTATGAGAAGCAGTGCCGATTACTTCAATTCCTTCTTCTCAAGCGGCAATGAGTCTGGATGATTCTGAACAGATGTTGCAGACGCTAGAAGAGGGTGAATTTGTTGGTGATCTAACGGCAGAACAGTTGCAAGCTGTGTTTGATTTGAATGATGAAGAAATAAGAAAAGCTTCTGAATCAGCACCAAGGAAATATGAATCATCTGACAAAGAATCTGATGAAGATGTTGAAGATATATTTGAGGAGGAAGTTGAGATAGAAGATATTACAGAAGAAGAATATCCAGACTTACACTCAAATTTCAACAACAATCAGTCTGGTGTTGAGTTTGAAGTGTGTCCTAAGGAAAAAGGTGCTGAGGCTGAAGAAATATTAAAGAAGAAAGAAGGAGAGAAGCCTGAAAATCCGGTTGCTAAAGAGGCTAAGTGTTGGGCTATATATATTAGAGGCATGAACATTAGTTGTGGGCTTGTTAGTTATTGGGCTTAGTTAGATTATATTTAGGCCATGTGGGCCGATTTAGTGTGTTTATGATTGGGCTATTTGTGTTTATGATTGGCCCTAGAGTTTTGTATGGGTAGTATATAAACCCTCATGTTTATGATTATGATAAGCTTTTGGAGATTACATTTACGATTTCACTCTCACTTAGGTGTTTACGATCAGTCTTCTTTTGCTTCAAGTTTGTAGTGTTTTGCATTCAAGATTCAATCTTTCTTATAGATTGAGTCTCTTTCTTCTACATTCTTCTTGAATCAATCACATACGAGGATTCCGCACTCGTTTGTGATTAAGATATCGTGATTGGTTGATTTTCGGACCTACAATTGGTATCAGAGCTAAGAATCTGTGATTCGAGGCTCTCACGATATTGATTCAAGCTATTTTCTGGAAAAAGTTAGTGTTTTTTTGAAGATTTGAAGGTGTTTTGGTGTTTACGAGTGCTGCTGCTGCTGTTCATCGAGTTTACGAGTGTATTTCTGGGTTTCTTTGGTGTTTACGACTGCTGTGTTTGAAGATCTGCATCGGAATCGGGTTTACGAGTTCAAGATCGCATTTTTATCGTGTTTACGATCCAGTGAATCGAGTTTACGATTGTACTTGGTCGTAATTGGTGTTTACGACATTTCGTTACCGGAAACAGTGATCGTAATCGGAGTTTACGACAAATTCCATCGGAATCAGGGTTTACGATTTTGCTTGGATCGTAATCGGCGTTCACGATCGTAATCAGTTTTCAGTAATCGTAATCGCACATTTTGGACATTTGGACTTTAGTTTTAAGTTTCCCTAAGCTTACGTAATGGATTTCGAACCGAGTATGTATCAGAAGTTGGATTTTGAGATTGGATCTATCACTCGTCCACCTAGACTCACATCGGCGGATAATTTTCTGGAATGGAAATATTGGTTTGAAAACCACTTGAAGAGTGTTGATTTAAGATTATGGAGAGCGGTAATTCATGGGCCACACACACCTACACATCCAGAAGGAACCAATGCAGGTAAAGCTAAAACAGAAGACGAATATGATGATGATGATTGGGAAAGATGCAACAAAGCAGAGAGGGCATTTGCTATAATGACTATGGCACTTACACCAGATATTGCACAAGGATTTAAGCACTGCAAGACTGCCAAACAACTCTGGAATGCTTTGATTGTGGCTTATGAGGGAAATCCGGACATTAAGGCAAGCCGCAAGCAAATGCTGAAGCAGAAATTCAATCTGTTCAACCACATTCAAGGTGAATCCTTCGAAGCACAGGTGTAAAGGTTCGTGTCTCTGATGGCG
The DNA here is from genome assembly GCA_039602395.1 of Deinandra increscens subsp. villosa. NCBI lineage: Eukaryota > Viridiplantae > Streptophyta > Magnoliopsida > Asterales > Asteraceae > Deinandra > Deinandra increscens. Next base: position 18,682,141 of record JBCNJP010000008.1, read on the forward strand.
AAATGTCAAGCTATGGTGTTGAACCGGATCTAGAAGATAAGAATTTGAAACTGCTGAATAGTCTGCCCAAATCCTGGAATACCAACATCTCCATCATTAAGGACAATAACAAGCTGAGTGAGCTATCTCTTGATGAGATGATCAACAAATTGAAGTCAAAGCTTATTAATGACAAACAGAGAGAATTGAACCATATAAGCTCTCTTAGTTTGGCGGGAAAATTGAACCAAGCCCTGTTGTCAGAAGAAGTGGATTCTAAGCAAGATGGAAATTCAGCTGGAAGTGGACCAAGCTCTATCACAAAGTCAACTGCGTTTGTGGCACAACCTCATGCAAGTTCAAGTGGAGGTGTCAACCCTGATGCTACGAATGATCCTAACTTTGCCCTCGGAATGGGCTTTATGAACAACTATCATGCTCTCATGGCAGGAACTTTAGTGCCAACTGAGATGCTGTCAGGTGAGCTGAATCAGATAAATCCAGAAGATGTAGAGATGTTGGATGTCTCTTGGCAGATGGCAATGGCTGTTTTCAGAGCAAAGAAGTTCATGGCAAAGAATGGGAGAAATGTGTGGAAGGACCAAGATAAAATCAGGATGGGGTTTGACAAGAGCAAGCTGAGGTGCTACAACTGTGACGAGTATGGGCATTTCGCAAGAGAGTGCACAAAGCCGAAGAGAGAAAGAATAGAAGAAAGGAAAGCAGGTGATGGCAAGGGAAAGGCTGAGTCAAGTACTTTGATTGTGTAGGAAGGAGGTGGATATGATTGGACACCTCAGTTAAAAGAATTCAGCCTGTCACATGCCATGGTTGCTGCTATGGAAAGGGATGAAGAGGAAGAGCATGCATTTGTTGTGACTGATGAGAAACCTAAAGAAACTCCGGTGGATGACAAGGAAGCCTTTGCTGCTGAGATTGATAACGACAAGGTATGTCCTGATCCCACTTGTGCTCGTATAATTCCTGGACTTAGACAAATCTGTAAAAATTATCAGTTAGAATTGTTTGAGATAAAATGCGAGAGGAGTTCCTTTAAGGGTAGATGGCAGAAGAATGAGGAAAAGGTAAAAGCTCAGAAACTAGACATAGTGAAATATCAAAAACTTGCTACTGAGAAAGCTCTTCTGTATGACAACGCTAAGTTAGAAATAGCTGAGCTTAGTAAGCAGATAGATGAACTTAAGCATAAGAACAATGAGTTGCAAGTTAAACTTGATGTGAACCATATGAGAAGCAAGAGAATGCTAGAGGCCAGTAAGTCTTTGAACACCTGCATAACTGAGGTTAGAATAGGTAAGGACAAAGGTGGAATAGGGATTAGCTTCTTAGACAAAAACAAGAATGATGTTCCTCAAGATAAGACTAGAGACATAATAGGAATAATCCTTGAGGAGGATCAAGTTGATAGATCAGAAGCAGGAACACATGAGATAGGACCTCCCTTAGATAGTGTTCTAGTAGGAGTAACACCTATGACTAATCAGGAATTTGAAAATGAGAAACACATGATCTATGGGTTGGGTAAACAGAATGAAACAATGGCATCCACAAGTAAATCAGGTTCGTCCCATGAATCATTAAACAATAGTGTTGAACCTGCTGATGGATTTGTTTCATGTGCAGATGAAGTAGGTATTGAAGATGTGTCAGGGGAGGATGCTGAATGTTTGAAAGTCAATGAATGTCATGTGTCTAGTAGTTCTAGTCTTAATTTACCCAAGGACGATGTTCTGGCATCTGTGTCAGAACTTAATACGTCCAAGTCAAAACAAGTCGTTGTATCTGTGTTGTCAAAACATCTTTCTAATTCCAATGAAAAAGTTGATGGTTTTAAAATTCGCGTGCCTAACACAAAAGTAGGTCGTGAGACTAAGCCCAAAGATTTTGTTGCTTATCCCCAGATTGTGTCGCCTTTCAATAGAACAAACAAGTCTAAATCAGAACAATTTTGTTTAATCACACAACCGGAAAAAGATACAAAACATGTTATACACAAATGGGATGATAAGCCAGAGTGGAAGTCGTCTTACCTAAAACGTTCGTACCTCTGTAGTCATGTCAATGGGCCTAGACTTATGAACTGTTTTCAATGTGGAAAACCAGGACACTTTGCTGCTAATTGTGTGAATAGACCATTTCAACCATACTATCCGCAAAACCCACGGACTAGTATGTTGGAGAAAATGATGACAGGAGAAAAGCAAAAACAGAAGCAACAAGCTTTGTTTAAGGGGAAGCAGTGCTTGGAACCAATGAAGACTCAACAGTCTAAGGTTTCAAACACAAAGGCACCTGTGACAAAGCCTGTTGTTGAAAAATGGAATGTGGCCACAACTCAAAAACCAATTTATGCATCAAAAGGAGTTTATAAAAGAAATGATAAGATAAAACCAGAATTTGTTGAGAAACAAATGGCTAAAGTCAAAAGAGTTAATAAACCTAATGGCAAAGCAAAAGTTGAGCAACAGGTTTTAAAACAAAAAGATGTCACTCAAACAAAACAACTGGTTTACACAAAACTGAAACTTGAGTGGACACCTGATAAAAAGCCATCTGGTAAAAAGGCCACATCTCCGCAAAAGAAACCAGAGTCAGTCAAGAACTCATCAAATGTGTTCAAACCACAGAAAGACACCACCTGGAAACCAAAAGTCAACATTGAAAATGTGAATGTACCTGAAAAGCCAGAAATGACCCTCCAATTAGTTAATTACATTGACTCCAAAGGTGTGCCTAGATCTGTTATGGCCTGGGTACCTAAATCTCACTGATCTCTGATTTGTGTAGGGACGGCCAAGAAGATCTATCAACAATCTCTGGTACGTTGATAGCGGTTGCTCCCGACGTATGACCGGGGACTTATCCCTTTTGGAAGATGTGGAAGACTTCAATGGGGGAGGAGTATCATTTGCAGGTGGTGTGGGTGGAAGAATAAGCAAGAAAGGAGTGGTGAGAAGTGGTAATTTATCATTCTCTGACGTGCATTATGTGGAGGAGCTGTCACACAGTCTACTGTGTGTCTCTCAGATTTGTGATAGAGACTACTCTGTGTTGTTCAACCGTAAGGAGTGCATTATTCTGAAGCCTGGTGTGAAGATTCCAGAGGAGTGCATCTTGATGCGTACTCCGAGAAGAGCAAACTCTTATCAACTTAATATGGGTCAACCCCCAACTTCAGAAGAAGCCTGTCTCATATCCAAACAAAATGAGAACTTAGCTCTTTTGTGACATAGGCGTCTGGGGCATGCTAACATGAAGAATTTGACCAAGCTTGCAAAGGGAGAACATGTTAGAAAACTGCCTATCAAAGATTTCTCTACTATGGAAAAATGTGTGGCTTGTGCGAAGGGGAAGCAGCACAAGTTGCCGCACCGTCCGAAGATAGCAAATTCAATGTCATCCGTGTTGCAACTTCTTCACATGGATTTATTTGGGCCAATGCAAGTACAAAGCATCAGCAAATTCTCTTACTGTCTCGTGATTGTGGATGACTACTCGCGATTCACTTGGGTCTTCTTTTTATCCAACAAGTATGAAACTCCGATCTTAGTGAAACAGTTTGTCACGCTTATAGAGAATCAGCTGAACGAGAAGGCCAAGGCTATCAGAACGGACAACGGAACAGAATTCAAGAATGCTGAGTTAAATATGTTCTGTGGAGGGAAGGGGATAGAGAGACAGTTCAGTGCACCCTACACTCTGCAACAGAATGGAGTCGCTGAGAGAAGAAACAGGACGCTCATTGAAGCAGCAAGGACAATGATGTGTGAAGCTAAATTGCCAATCTTCTTCTGGGCTGAAGCAGTCAATACAACTTGTTACGTGCAGAATCGTGTTCTTTTAAACAATCGTCATGAGAAGACTCCGTATGAGATTGTTTACAAAGAGAAGCCAACAGTGGGATACTTCAAGACATTCGGGTGTCCTTGCATGGTTCTGATTCAGTCCGATGTGGGGAAATTCGAAGCCAAGGCCGATGAGTGTTATTTTATGGGTTTTTAGGCAAATAGTGCGTATCGTGTCTACAACAAAACCACAAAGGTTATCATTGAGGCATATAACGTGGACTGGCTTGAAGACAACCCTACAGATGCAGGGAGTGGACCGGACGCTGTTTGAAGGGTTCAATTTTTCAAATGTTTTCCATCATTTGGGTGAAGAAGAAGACATTATTGCACAATCATCTGAATCAAGACCTCATGTTGAAAAAGTTGGTGAGAAAGCACCAGATGCAGTTCCCATAAATGTCAATGCAGATGCTCCGGGATCTTCGGGAACTAAAGATGATGTTTCAGAAATTTCTCAAAACCAAGGTATGAGTGATAATGTTGTTAATTCTAACCTGCCTGTTTCTGTTTCTGTGCCAGATGTTCAAGTATCAAGGATCAATAAAGACCATCCAATCAGCAATATACTTGGACCAGTTTCAGCAGGTGTTACCACTAGAAGCCGCACGGGAGATATTAATTTTTGCATGTATTCATGCTTCATATCCCAGATTGAGCCTCCTAATGTGATGGTTGCTCTCAGAGATCCATGTTGGATAGAGGCCATGCACAATGAACTTAATCAGTTTTCCAAGCTGGGAGTGTGGTGCCTAGTGGAAAAGCCAGAGAACAAGAAGGTTATACCCACACGTTGGTTATACAAGAACAAGAAGGATGACACGGGTATAATTGTCAGAAACAAGGCAAGGTTGATTGTTCAGGGCCACAGACAAAATCATGGAATTGACTATGATGAGGTGTATGCACCCGTGGCAAGATTGGAGGCTATTCGGATATTCCTTGCAGTTGCATCATATCTAAACTTCACAGTTCGCCAGATGGACGTCAAGACAACATTTTTATATGCAGAAATGAATGAGGAAGTATATGTGACTCAACCACCAGGATTCATAGATGAGGAGCATCCAGATCATGTATATCTTCTGGATAAAGCTTTGTATGGACTACATCAAGCTCCACGCACGTGGTATGAGACACTATCAACTCATCTGGTGGAGAATGGATACTCAAGAGGAGTGGTTGATCAGACTTTGTTTAGGAAGAGGGTGAAGGATGACATCATCATGGTGCAGGTTTATGTAGATGACATCATCTACGGGTCAACAAACAAAGAATTATGCACTGAGTTTGAAGAAATTATGAGAAGGAAATTTGAAATGAGTGATCAGGGAGAGATGAGCTTCTTTCTAGCCTTGCAAGTGAAACAGGATGAATCTGGGATTCTCATTCACCAAGCAAAATATGTGAATGAGATTCTAGAAAAATTCAAGATGCAAGACGGGATCGGAGGATGGAAGGTTTGAGGTGATTGTAGTAGAAGTCATCTGGTTGTTGGAGAAAACGGAGCTGGTAACGCTGCTGGGCTTCGATGACGGAGGAGGGGCAGGAGCCGAAGCTGCCGTTGTTGATTCGGGCGACGGTAGGGTCGTGGTGGGAAAACTCGGAACGGAGATCCATGGGGGAGAGCTTGTCGGTGGTGGCTGTGGCGCCGTTTGATTCGTCGTCGCGGTCGTGGTTATCGGAGGACATCCGGACCGGAGGAGTTGGTGTTGTTATATATGTATGGATCAGCAAAGACAAGAGAGTCGGCCGGCAAGAGTGTCACGAAAATGCGACTGTAGCCTCCCACCTTTTACATTCATAAAATTTTAAGATACACATTTATATATAATACAAAAAGCAAGTAGTAGGTTAGACACAAAAGTAACTATTCATAAGCCATGGCCAATCAAACGAGGTAACGTGCGGAGATAAAAAAAGAAAGTGGAGGATGGGTCTTGAAAAGGTAATGCTTCTCTTCTCTCTCTCACCGCCATTGATATTCTTCATTTCTTTCTCTCTAACATTCTCTTTACAAAGAATTAGCCGTCGTGAGCTGCCGCTGGTGACCGCCGGGTATGTCGTCGCCGCCTTTATTAGCGCTTGGTGATGTCGTTGTGTCACCGTTGGTGTCGACCTTGATGCGACGGTCTGTTGACCAGTTACTCCGTTCTGACGCCGATTTATTGTTGCTTTACTTCCAGCGGCTGTGTAACCGGTTCTTTTATAGGTTGTGACGGTTTCTAGATTTGAGCCTTGCCCCTTTTTTTGTGGTTTTCGGTTCTAGGGTTTCATCACCTGAGCCGTTTGACACTAAACCCACTTTAATCGGAGCAATCTCCCTTCGCTTTTCAGCTCTTTGTTGTTCTTGCACTTCTACTTTCCGGTGAGTGATGTCTTCATCTTTGTAGGTTTCCTTAATTTGTGTACCCTTGATGTTTTTTAAATTGTTGACTGAGTTTGTTCCATGATTCCATTCGATTTAGCATGCGCCAGATAGTTTATCACTGTGTAAGTGTGTTTATAGCATTTATAGATTGTCTAGAATTTGCTCCCTGTGATGCTGCAGGTGGTTATATTTTGTATTCTACGCTTTGGCCTTTTTTCTAATTATGTTTTTTTACATGTCTTAGTTACTTTTCCTTTATGGCCTGCAGGTTTTGGAATCGATGAGGTGATTGTTTGATGTGATTTAAGGTAATTTTCTTATGTTGGTTCCCTTTTGTTTTCTGCGATTTAGGATATACATTTTCATTTGATCATATAGTTTTTCTAAAATCTTTGTGTATTCCATTTATAACAAAATATATGGTAATGCTCTGGGTTTTGTCATGACCATAAGAAAATGGCTGCTGATGCTCTGCATACACCTGTACTAGATTTTCATGTCATCATCCTTCCATAAGGTGGTATTATGTTTACAAGTTGTAGTCTTTGTTTATCCCTTTTCTTTTTTCTTTTACGTTGAGTTTAGAATGATTGGTTCCCAATTACAGTTATTTTTTGACCAAATGTACCAAATGTGTGTAGTTGAAGCATTGTGGACTCAATTTTACCAAATCAAGAGAGTGACGAAGTGTTTTTGATAATTTCAGCAACATCTGGGTAGTGAGTATGATATTAGTTGCTTGAAAAGTTATGTTTTGGCTCATCTCTTTGATTTGATTAGAGTTACTTTCGGTTATATTAGATCTAAGTACCATGTACATATATGCAGAGAAAAAAAAGTTGTGTTTTACCAAATGAAAGAAGTAAAAGAAGCCTTAAAATCAACATGTGAAATTAATTTTGTATTAACTAAACGAGTTACACAAGGCTTTTTATAAAAGCTATTTCGAACAGATGTTAAGCTCCCTGCAAGTTTCTCCTTTGTTGTGTATGTATGAAAGCAGTTTTAAACAGATGCCAACTTTGCTACAGGACCTAATCATGGATAGCAACCTACCTCCTCAAAAAAAGAAGCATTCCACTCTAGGTGAGTAGGTCTTCGAATTCTTTGGTGCGATTACATATACAGAAGTTAGTATGTTGGGTTTATTTTGCTTATTTATTTGCGCATGTTGCTTTGATATATTATTGATATTAAACTTTGAGAATTGGTTGCTTATTATCTCATATCTTTTACAAAGTGAGTCTTATGTGCCTTATTTGTAGGTGTGTATGTTTGTCTATGATTTGAGGGCTAGAGAGATCATTTGTATATCTGTAGGTATAATAAATTTATGTATTTTACAAATATATGACACAGTTGTAAGTGAATATTTTCTTACAAATCTTTTTCTCTTTATATGTTCTAGATGGTCACCACATTTATTAGTGGGCTGCAATATTGAAACTTTAATTTGGTTAACAAAAGGTGCTTTATGGGTCAAACCAACCCGTGACCTGACTTTCCTATCTTACGACTCTCATATTCATTTTGTGTGGGAATGCTTATTTTGGTTTTGTGTGTTATCAGATGCTTATAGAAATGGATGGCCTAAGTTTCTTCCCAAGTATGCCACTTTATAATAGCAGTTTTCCCATGCTCATACTTTCGATATGTAGTGATCTATTATATCTCGACATCTCTTTTTTTTTCCAGGATTTATGGCAACCATGTTAATTGATGTGTCCCATTTTCAGTTTAATTTATCATCATGTAGTATGTTATTTGTAGATCCTAGAGTTAACAGTTGCGTTTTGTTTAAATACAGTCCCAGTTTTAGTCCTAATGGACTTTTGGTGATTTTAATCGGTCATATAATTTCCAATTCATACCAGTGTTAATTTTTACCACACGAATGACCCTATTTTAGTTCTTTATGTGCAAGTTGTGGCTATGGATAAAAGCTTGAAAATTTACAGCCCTCTGAATAAAGTGGTTGTTGCTATGGATAAAGGCTTGAGAAATTGCAGCCCTCTGAACAATGTTGATCGTGACTTAAGTTTTGAAGTTATTTTTTGCAGACCAGGGATACTATGCATACATAAAAGAAACAAGAAGCACAATGCAACATAAATCACTCTATATTAGTTAATTCGTAGAAGACATATGCTTTTGTTCATCATTACCTTTTTCTAACCTATGATATTTTGTTTACTTTGCTTACATGTTGGCCGTGTACAATACGTATCACTGTACAGTAACACGACGGTGGCCCGCCGCAACGCGCGGGCGGGTCACCAACTCGTTAATCATTAAAGTAAGATCACATTTCATCAAATTATAGTTTTAAATTATAAAGCAAACAAATCGGTATAATGTTGGGGCGGTTGATATTAAAGATTGAAAGGTTGTTTCATTTAAGATAATAGATTGGTTATTAAAAAAAATGAAATACAAAACACATCTATGAAACAAACAAAACCTATAATAACTTCCCATTATCGAATTAAAACGATTCAACTACAATTGTCTGACGCGACAAGATACAAATAGAAGTACCAATGCAATTTACAAGTAATCAAAAACTTCTTTGTATACAACATTAGATGTCTTATTAGTAAGGTTACAATCATTATCAAAAATACTAGTTTTAGTCTGTCTCTACTTTTGAGTCTCGACAAAGCCACATACAATTGACCATAGAAAATACTGTGTGACAACCCTAAAACTTTTTGCTTTCTTTCCCCAGCGACGATGGCAACAACGACAGCTGATGCTGCGAACGCTACGACACAAGAATAATTTTCGGGACGAAAATTCCAATTTCAGGGGAATGATGTGACACCCGAGAATTTCAAGGTTAACTTCCGTTAGACAAATCCGTTAGTTACGATTATAAGTGTTAACTTAGTAACTAATGCTTAACTAGGCCGAATACGTCCACGACCTTTGGTTGATCACCGAACCCGCCCATATGTGTTATGTGTTCATCATTGATTGTCTTTATGTGCGATGTGATTTAAATACATGACTTATCATTGTGAATAGCATGATTAATTGTAAATACTTGATTATGTGAAAATTTCCTAAATTTGGTAGTCAGCGAAACTACCGAGCGAAACTACAGATTCGCCCGGTAGCAGGCTAGACTGATCAATGTAACCGAGACCAGAGCTAGTTTCGCCTGGCTAGCGAAACTGCCAGCGAAACTAGCCTCTGATATAAATAAACTTAATGAACCCTAGTAGCCTCATTTGCCTCATTTCACAACCAACACACACATACACTTCTCTGGAACCTGGTCAGCCGAGAATACCATCAAGACACCAAGATCTTAGCCTCTAGACCATCATCTCATCTCATCTATCGATTCTTGATCCAAACGTGAGTCCCAAAAACCTTTATTTATGTGTTTTCTATGTGTTTCTTTATAAAGTATGCTCAAACCTCCATGAAAACTTGTATGCTTCTGAGATAATGCTTAGGGATGCTAGATCTACCATAAAGTCAGCAACTTTACGTTTAAAAACAAACCATGATGATGATTTATGCAATTTTGGTCATTTTAGGGCTTAGAAGTGTTTTTAGAGATTTGATGATTAAAATGCATGTTAAACATGATAAAGCTGCTTGATTTATGTTGGTAAATGCCTATGGATGCTAGATAATGAATTGCATGTATGATCAGAAGCTGTTAGGTTGATTTTTAGGCAAATCCGTGTGTTTTTCGCGACCAGCGAAACTGTCTGTTCTCTGGGCGAAACTAAGTAGCGAAATTATATCTCCTTCCAGCGACACTGACCAGCGAAACTATAGTGTCGCCGGGTAACCTGACCAGACCAGCTCGAGCGAAACTATCGAGCGAAATACCTGAACGAAAGTTCAAACCAGTTTCCCTGCGAAACTAGGCTAGCGAAACTGCGTCAGCAGTTTCGGGCGAAACTAGCCTAGCGAAACTGTGTCACCGGGCATTGCCTAGCGAAAGTGCTGCCCGTGCACCTAGCGAAACTGCCTAGCGAAACTATGCTAGCGAAACTAAGACTTGACCTAAAAACCAAACTTGTGAAATTTGCTTAAGTGTTATGCCATGACTTACATGATTATACCATGATGAAACATGCTTGATATCTGATTTATATGAACCCTTGTTTATGATCAACCATTGGTGTCGTGTGTCGGTATGTCGAGTCATAGTTGCAACGTGCTATGTTATGGGCCATAGTGACGTTAAGTAAAGATTAGACACGAAACTAATACTTAAGACCTAAACGTGTTCTAGGTCTTCGTTAAACAACAAATATTTGGATTACTTGAAGTGTAGCAGTGCAACCAAAGGTGAGTGTCACTAACCCGTTTACCGTGAGTCCGTTTGGGCCACACCGAATAACTTAACGAAAAACAATGCTGACAAACTCGAGAGTGCTAGGCACCTCCCTGATAAACTTGAGAACACGGGATGCCTGGCACCCACTTGATGAACTGAAGTGTTTTATGGGAAACACTTGTGAACTATGAACAAACTATTTTTCTGAAACAAAACTGAAAACGTTTTAATATGGCTAGTGTAGGTTAAAGTCTGAACCACATGATATCACATGTTTTCTAAGGATGCCTTATAACTTAAAAGTCCTCACAAAATTGTGCCATTAATTGTAAAGCGAGGGGATGTTGGGTAGATCTACTGGAGTTTGACAAACTCCGCCCCGTGGCACGGGGAGTGCACGGAGGAACAATATCAGCCTATTTGACCGTAGTCCCGGGGAGGACACGGGGGAGGCAAAAACCGCGATGACTATGTCCGCACCGTACGGGATGGCTCGGCCCCCACAAAATAAGTCAGCTTTGGTACAAACTTCCTTAGAGCATGGAACAACGGATTAGCTACCCGCGATATCGGTTGAGTCCTTTAACTTTACGGAACTAGTACATACCCGATGACGTAGGTCACGGACAAACCATTTATAAACTGAGATTTAATTACGAGCATTGCTTTTCACAAATAAATAACTTGTAAGTACACCTTGACACGAATTATGATTATGAGACCGGGCCAATGCATGACAAGCCCACTGTGAACTCACCAACCGTTAGGTTGACACTTGCGTGGTTTAAACTTTTGCAGATCGCTAAGGAGTATCCGCTGGAGGTTGGCATGGCACTTGAAGACCTTTGTTTTTGCTTAAACTAAACTTGGGAATTTTAAAACGATGTTTATGTAAAGCACGTGGTTAGTGCTAAGACAATATCTTATTCCGCTGCGTTGTATTTGAGACTTTATTTATAACTTGTGTTTGAACTAACCCTGATTCGTTTAGTATTTGTAACTATGGTTGTGGATCCTGGTCTAGTCGCGCCCCTTAACGGTATAAACTCCGTTAGTGGTATTTTGGGGGTGCGACATACTGGATGCTTAGAAGTGTTTATATAAAGTCCATATCTTTATATCTTAAACTTAATAACGATTGTCCTTGACTTTTATTTATTGCCATAAAAGTGTTTATATAAAGTTCATATCTTTATATTTCCCTATTAAACAAAGTCCAACAGCTGCACTGTTTATGTTATTATTTTTTTATTCTTGATGCACTAGGTACAAGTGCTTCAAGCATGTATTTTCCTTATATGTAATATCATATGTTTCATGCATAACTTACAACCTTTTGATGCATAATTAAAAAGTGTTCATCGGGACAAGGTTTGTTCATCGAAATATTCTTTTATAAAACAAAATGATGTTTAACTTGCAACCATTGAAGCCCTTTGTACAAGCTCCTGAAGCACCTATTTTGTTTGTGGTACATATGCCATTGCATATTGTACAAGAGCCTTGCACATACACATCTTATTTCCTTCCTCTATGCATATACTGTTCTAGACACGTCCGCCTCTTGCATTTCAATCAATGTTGCGTGTTTAGAAGAGCAACTGACAAGGCACACCTCTCTCTCTCCAATCCATTAAAATTTTCTTCTTCTTTCATCCATCTCTCTCTATACCTATGAAGACTGATCCGGCTATCTCCCTCCCGCTCTCGTTTCTCTCTTTAAACTAGATCAGTTAACACAATGGGTTAATAAACTAGGGTTTTCTGATTGTTGCAGGTGGGGGTCGCCAGCGGAGTTATTCGTGTATCCGACCGGCTTCTGGATGTTCTCATAACAAGGCACTGAGAATGGCGATGATGAACGTGGCATCGATAGCAGTAACACTGAGGATGATAAAGACGATGCCCAGGTTATTGATATTTTTTCCCTCTTTAAGCCATTTACCCTGATTAAACCCTAACTTATTGAACATTTGTGGTGCCTAGAAATTATGTGTTACTGTAGATCCCATGAACTGGTGCTCTGTTTCTTTGTAATTTTAGGTTATAATTTTGTCTTGATTTTGCAGGACCTTCCAGATGATGAAAATTAAAAGTTGTATTTTTGAGACAATGCTAGATTCATATTTAAAGGTATCTCTTTCATTTTAGCTCATTTCAAGTTACTGGTTGTAATATTCGTGTATATTTGTAGAAAAAATCAATTGTCTCCAAATAGGACAGTGATGATTTACTAGGGTTTTGTGAAACGGTTAATTCTCATGCTCATCGTAATCCCCAACAATTTGTATTTGACCTCTAATATGGTTATCAAACATTGAACATTATTTGAACATTATTTTATGATTATTAAAGAAGTTAAGAAATTCTAATTTCAAAATTGTGTCAAAGGGAGTTGGCCAATTTATGGTCAGGTTCCTACACTGTTACAAGTTTCTAAACCTTAAATATACATCTCGCACACATCATAAGGTAAGTATAAGCCCCAAAGACATGGTCAAATTGATTTAATCATTTTGAATATGCTTTATTAGGTTTGCACTTTCAGTAGTCTTTTTAAATATCCTTTAAAGGCTTAGAATTACAAAGTTTCATTACAAATATTTTTTAGACATGTTTTTTTTAAATATCCTTCAAGATGCTTATTTTTTTTATAGATCTAGGTACCATCTTAAAACAAAATTTATGTTTTTTGTGTACGATTACAGGCAATGTATTATCTTGAAAAGGTGGAATCGGTGTTTGTAACCGCTCATACATCAACAGGAGGGACAGTTGTTGCAGAGTATGCATCTGCACTAGCCTTTGTATTATCTTGAGAAGGTGGAATCAGTGTTTGTGACAGCTCATACATCCCCAATTAATAGAACATCTATTGGAAACCAACATAGAGAAAAAGGTAATAATTGCTTTCGCCTGTTTTCTTGCATGCTTTATTAATGAATATTTCATAAGGTTCTTCCTAAAAATGACTAAAAGTAGCAATCCAGAAAACAAAATATAGTCTTGATCTATCATGTTAGCATATTCTGATTGTAGATTTAGGTTCAGCATGTGGGATCTGCACTTCCTGATGTAATTTCGGTAAGGGGTTATGTTTATATATGTCCACTCTAAAACTTTTCTTAAAGTTAACTCTTTCTAAAAAAAGGGAATACGTCCCTGGCCAATTGAAGACCGTCACGTCTCAACTACTAACTAAACATGCTAATGGGTTCGAGCTGGACATAAATGAATACAACACGAAAGGATCAGTTGCAGCCTATCAAAAGCTCATGAATCTGGTAAGAAGAAGAAAGGCGGAAAGCAGGGACGAATGGTGGCAATTGTAGCTTTTGGGTATGGATAGCATCAGGTGGTTAGTAGCCAACTATCACAAGTCTTTTGCAAGCATCAACTATGGCTTTTAGGTATGAATAACATTAGATAGATAGCAGCTAGCTATAGGAGCACCTTTTGAATGCATTGTCTCCAACTTTGTAAACACTATGTCTGGCATATGTATATATATAGTCCTTTTAATCACAGTGGTTTGTTTAGTGTTTTGTGGGAAATAAAATTATGTTGTGTCTCAAGAAAGGTTGATAATAGGGATATTTAAATTATTGTGCAGAGTTTTATAGAGGTTGACGTTATCGGTCAAAAGATTCACTGTTATATTGGTCTACAGATTGTTGCTTTATGTAGATATGTAAATTGTTACTTTATGTAAATTGGAAATTTACTTTGCTAGATGCTCTTGGATTCATCACTTATTTTGATATTTTAACTTGGTCATGAATGGGAGTTGCTCTTGGATATTGTCATGTTTTTAGTTTGTCATGAATTGTTGCAATGTTTAAGGGATGTGTTCATTTTATTAGTCAAAGCTAAAACTTACATCTGTTTAAAATAGGCTCTAATTGTTATAACCATAGGGCTTTGGAGCACCATAAAACTTACGTCCGTTTAAATTTCGATGCAGCACATAAGGAACGACCATAAAACCGGCCCGCGGCAACGCGCGGGTTGAAACATCTAGTCTTTAAAAAAAGTTGATATTATTTTGCATAACACACACTTCTGTTTTTATATCTACACTATATTTTATTCATATATTTGAATCTTTTGTTATGTATCTATTATTTGCATATCAAATTTCATACCATTCATGAATCAACTTTCACATATTTTAAATTATCGATTTAAATTTTTGTGTGTACCATAGAAGAATAGTATATAGTTTAATTAAATAGAGAGGGAGTGTAATGTAACTTTTATCGGATATGTAATAGTATGTATGAAACAGAAAACAATGTGCAGTTGGAAATAGCGTGTGTGATAGAGAATGCCACACATTGAGATGTTGGATTTATGTGTTCAGACCCGACTAAATCAAGTACCCGACCCGGTTAAGACCCGTAAGAGTTACACCGGAGGCAACGGGTATTTAAGACCGATTACTTTTATAACCGGCAAATTCGCAGAAGAATTAATTATTTGTTTATTAAATAGTTTAATAGATAAATAATTAATTACTTATTTAAATTACTATTAATCATTAAGATTAATTGAACGACAAAAGACGTTAAATATTATTTACGCCATGGACGAAGATCGACAATATTAGTTTGACTAATATTCAGCTAGCGATAAATATTTAAAGAGTTTAAATGTTAATCTCGAAAATAAAATGGTTCGATTAAGGATTAAGTAAAATCGAGGGGCTAAACGGAAACTAAATTAGTTATAAATATAACTGATCAAAGGAGACGAAACCCTAATCTTCCTAGTGAGAATTTTCAGCCGCCTTTCTCCTCCCTCTCGCGAATCCAACGCCGACGGCAACCCCGCCGCCGCCGTCTCCCTTGTTCTCCGACGACTCGATCGCGAGAACCCTAATCCTACATCGCCACCGCAGCCCCGTCGTTCCGCCGTCGACCGCCGCTCACCAAGCCGTCGCCGCGTGCCCTCTTCCTTCGCCGTCTCCGCAGCTGCACCGCCGCAGCCGCCTGCCACCGAGCCGCCGCAGCAGGCCGCAACCAAGCCGCCGCAGCAGCAGCCCGGAGAAGTCGAGCCGCCGCCGCCTGCAGCCCAGCCACAGCCAACCGCCGCACCACCGCCGCCGTCACCGTCGCTCGCAGCCGCCGCCCAAGCCGGCCGCCGCCCCTCCTCGCCGTCGCCGGTTCCACCGCTGACAAACCCTATCCGCGAACCGCGACACCCGCGTGTTTCGCCGTCGTCCGCGAAACCCTAATTTCGCGCCTATCCGACGTACGGGATTTCAGTGCCGTGTCACCGAGGGAATTCCGTATCTGCGAGGTTGTTTCGATTTGCCCGTCAAATCGTCCTGCGAAACCCTAGCGTCACCCGTTGACTTCCGATGTCTCGAATGTTGTTTGAATCACCGCTCAGGTATATCTAAACTTGTTATTAGTTTAGATTTAATCATTTATTTATTTTATGATATATCGCGTTTTATATAAATGCGATTTGGTGTTTGCGCGTATGGTGATTGTCGAATCCTGTTGCTTATGGTGACAAGAAATCATTATGAAAAAACAACAAAACAAATGATGAAAGCCAGTACCTTATTTTATAATACTGATGAACGGATGAAGCATGTTAAGGCCAATTCGGGGTTGGGTCTTGCATCAGATGAAAAAGATAAAAAGTCCACACACACTGTTCCGATGCCATTAATGCATGAAATGATCTCGGATCATGTGACCTCAAAGACCTCTTTAGACGCCAGGGCTGAAATTTTGAAAGCTAAGGCTAAAATTGAAAAAAAACTTGCTGCATGCCCCATTAAAATTTCTGCTCCTGTTTCTAACATTACTAACACTTCTACTTGTTGTGCAGATCAAGGTAATAATGAAGCAGGAGTAACAGATCTTAAGGAGTGTCCCACAGAGTCTTCTTTAAACATTAAAACTGATGTGTTTGAGTCTGTGTCAAAAACTTCAGAACCTGTTCTGTTTGATAAAACCTCTGTGTGCGGTGTTTTTAGTATTGGAAAGTGTGATGTGAAACCAGTGAAACCTTTAAGAACTGTTAAAATCTTGAGAAGAGGTACGGGACCACAGGTTGCTGGTCCCAAACCCTCAACTGGTAATGATAAGAATTGTGAGGATAAGAAGCATAATGTTACCCAAAATGTGCAGAAAGTACGAGACGCCAGACCACATGATTATGTCCCGTATCCAGAAATTAATTCTGCATATGACCAGTTCAAACCGGTACAGCGGGAGTATACCTTGACCACCAAGCCTAATGGCAAAACCTATTGGATCCACAAAAAATGTTCAAAACCAACTTGGATTTCCACTGAGCGTAACCAACCACAGGCTCCCGCTTACCCAAAGAAACAATCTTGCCATGTTTGTGGTAGACCAGGACACGTGGCAAGAAACTGTTTATACCGGCCTTATGAACCCTATTATCCCAAAAGGGTTCATCAAAGACCCAGTCCAAGGACCCAGAAACAAAGTGACCCAACTCCAAGGCCCGGTCCATCAAAACCCAAGGTGCAGAAACAAGCACCTCAGAGTCACAAAGTTCATCAGAAACCCAAGGCTCCTAAGCAACGGCTAAAGACCATTTTTAAAGAAAACAAAGCATCTCAGAAATCTGTGAAAACAGCTTGGAGACCAAAATCTATTGAATCCCCCAAAACAGTTTTAAAATCTGTTTTCAAAACTGTTTCAAAAACACCCATCCATCCAAATCCAGTTGGTTCAGCTAAATCAAATGGTTGGAGGAAGGATGACAGGTGGAATGTTTCAAAAGTTGTGAACTTGTCTTTCAAGCCTACTGGAGTGTACAAGAAACACTCCAAACAATTTCAAGAAATAAGAGTTCAAAATTCTAATAAGAATCCACCGAGAAAACCACAGGTTTTTGGGAAAGAAAACCACAAACCCAGAGATGTCAATAAAAAGGACATTCTCAGTCCAACCAAGGCAGCCACACCCCCAATCCCTGATGTTACCAAGGGAGTGTTTTTAAAAGAAGTTTCATTCGTTGATTCATCAGGTCTACCCAGAACCACTATGGCCTGGGTACCTATGGCTAACTGATCTCTCACCTTGTGCAGAAACAGTCAAGGAGGACTTTCACAACGTGTCTAAACGTGTTAGAGGCTGAGGTTCATGAGGAACCTGAAGCTGACACGGCCGCGGCGCGAAACACCCATAACACACTGCGAACAAATGCCAAGAATGTCGCGTGTCTTATGCTAGCCACCATGGATTCTGAGATCCAAAAGAACATGGTTGACAGGACGACTTTTCAGATGATCGGTGATCTAAGGGGCATGTTTGAAACTCAGGCCCGAAAAGAGCGCTATGACACCGTTGTGACACTCATTTGTTGTCGCATGGCCGAAGGCGCTCCCGTCAGCCCTCATGTCCTGAAGATGAAGAGTTACATCGACCGCTTAGCAAAACTGAATTATGTCATCCCCGCCGAAATGGCGACTGACCTGATTCTTCCCTCACTGTCCAGTGCCTTCACCCCTTTCCTGGTAAACTTTAACATGCATAGCATGGTAAAGACAGTGACAGTGACTGAACGTCTTTAAAGCCATAAACACCATCTTTAGGTGATCTTTCTTTGGTGATTTTGGACCTTTACGGTAGAAGATCATTTCCGCTCCTGGTCCCCTAAGACTCGTGCGGTTGGTCGTTATGCCCACGTCACAATACTCGAATAGATCTACAACTTCCTATCAAACTGCAAGCAAATCTTTATTATGAAAGATGTAACCAATCAGGAAGAATAAAATAATATTCCAAAAACATACCCTTAAGTCCTTAACTAATGAAGATTGTTTTAACAGGTGTTGTTGCAATTGCAATGGCAACAACCAAGTCCTATGCAATTATCAAGAACAAAAATAGTAATGAATATCTAAATTTGGGCATTTAATTACGTATTCAGATTTGGGTTTAAAAAAACACGTAAACGGCTTATGAAAAATAAAAGATGCATGTAATGAGTACAAATTACAAAGGTTTTCTGCTTTTTGTAATGAGTACAACTCTCTTAGAAAAAAATAGCTTGATATACAATATTTATATAAGATGTTAAAACACATCTCTGTACTATTTACAACATTGTTTGGTCATAACATAAGACATATAAGTACACCAACTATAATTAGCAAAAAAATTCAAAACCTGCATCATCCATGTGTAACCAACTCATTGCCTCTTCAACCCCAGTATTTGCGGTGTTAGTTGCAGCCTTTTGACAGCGAAGATGGTTAAGTCCCATTGAAGCAAGTTGAGAAACAATATCTTCATGAACATGCCCGCCTTAAGATTCTTAATGAGCTTTGTGTTACACCCGCTCTGATTTCCTTTTAATCATTCAACCACTACAGAAATAAATGACCGTGGCTGCATTATTGCAACCATAAACCTTGTCTAAATGACAACCTTATGGTGTGATCACTGATCACCTCGACGAAAGATAACCTTATGCACTCGAAAAGGCATCACCCATCAATTGATACCATGACCAAAAATTAAAATGTCGTGTGATTCTAGTGTATCATCTAAATATTACATAGGCTTGTTAATAATAGAAGAGGGTTTTAATATAAGAACATACCTTTGGAGCTCTCCATAATTTCCTCAAATGTTTTATCCGCTTCAAATAATTTGTTTTGCAGTTTAGGAATATCTTCCTTTGGTCTAGGGTTCATATATGACTCTTTAGACTGCTTTGTCATGTTACTGATTTTATTGTATCCTAAGTGAGGCCAAAGAAATTCGAGTGTTTAATTGGTTAATTTCACTCGAGTGGGAAACTATAGCTTACCTTGTTTCAACTCTCTCATCCATTTCTTTAACCTTTTGTTTCACATGCTTTTAGTTTCCTCTCATTTTCACATCCTGGAGTTCAAATTCCTTGAAATCATCCTTGCTCTAAGCCTATTGTCCACATCCTTAAATAGTGCAAAATAAAAGTAAGAAAACTTTTATTAAAATTGAAAGTAAAATTACATAACTATAGATACACAAAACACTTGTCTTTGGATGTACTTTGTATGCAGTGTCTCTAGGCTCCTTAAGCACTTTCTTTAATCTTTACCTGAAGAGAAAAATGTGCAGTTTCTTTTCATATTTAATCGTTTATATCAAGAGAAAATACTTTTACTTTGAGATATACAGTTAAAACCATTGTTAAAACAACAATCACCTTTTAGATGCTATTTTCTATCAATCCACAGTCATAAAAAAAAAACAAAAGCGCTCAATAGCATAATTAAAAAAATGATGCCATCCAAAATGCATGTCGTATTATAAAAAAATTCATTTTGTTGACATAACAGGCTAATTATTTGCTAATTTAATTAAAAATACATGTACAATAATTTATGTGTAAAGCCAACCGGTTTATATTCATTATTCAATGTATAGAGGGGCTTTCATTTTCCTTAATCCTTGGGAACAAATGTGTTACTCATGGCTGCCAGCGAATACAGTTTTTTTTCTTTCATCTTGAACCTTGATTCTAGAAGGGCTTACTTTTTCCTTAATTCTAGACATTTAATTAACATTGACTTCCTACATCAACATAAGGATAGAAAGTTACAGCCGAACAACAGGAAGAAAAATAAAATAAAGAAATGCAGTTACTTATAGATAACAGGAAACAAAAAATAAAAAATGGTATGTAGAAGTGTATCTTGAAAGAGCTGATATGAATCTAGAAAACACATAGCAAGAATGTGATGATAATAACAAATTAAATTTTTTAAGCTAGCCTTAGGCTTTTCAGACTAAATAATAATACCACAATCTGCCAACTGCAAATCAAAGTAAAACATACCCGAATGCATCCTAAGGGACATACCCGACCCTTTTAGC
>JBCNJP010000008.1:18703019-18726016 GCA_039602395.1 Deinandra increscens subsp. villosa
TTTCATCTCACCATGAATCTGGTCACTCGAATCTGGATTTTGAGCTTGAATGGGTGAAGATGATGAAAACCCATTTTTTAAAACCTTTTCTATTTTTCTTCATTTCTGGATGGATTTTGATGATATGGATGCTTGATTCATGTTATGGAGTTCATCTTGATGTTATTTCATCTTTTAGATGTTCAAATCTGGTGAGAAATTGAAGATCCGAGCTGTTTTTTCGTAACTGTTAGAGTTTTCCGTTTTTGGGGGTTTTGAAGATTTTGGAGCTGGATTCTCTGTTTTCTGGGCGATTCTTCATTGATTTGGATGAAGTGAGATATGATTTTTAGTGGAAAACGCGTTCCAGATCCATTGGAAGCATCCGTTTCATCTGAATCTCAAGGGTTTGAGCGGATCTGGAGAAACACACACTGACGGTGTAACTGTGTGTTCTTCGTGTTCTTGGTTTTTTCTAGATTTTGGGCTCAGATTCAATAATCGTGGATACTGTTCGTGGGGTGGTTTGTGGCCAGAACATCATCTTTGATGGTAAGACTACACGAATCCGTCATGAATCTGGGTTTTCCAACTGTTTTTCTGGGTTAATTCACGCATCGAAGAGGGCTGTTAAGTGGGTGTTCTTCACTGTTTTATCAGTTTTCCAGATTTGATCATAAGTTTTTGAAGATTTGAAGATGTTCTTAGCGGACTTGTTGCAGTTCTTAGCGAGCTTCTTTTCTCGTTAGCGAACTTCCTCTGATTCTTAGCGAACTTGTTGTGTTTTACCGGACTTGAGCCCTTAGCGGACTTCAGAAGTGTCTTAGCGAACTTCTGATGGCTTTAGCGAACTTCTGGGTTAGCGGACTTGTTTATGGGTTTTCGTTCGAGGTCATTTCTGTGGATTCTTTTCGTACAGTTGGATAGAGGATCGAATTTGGGACTCAACGAACTCAAAATCGTCAAGTTTCGTTGAGTATAATGGAAAATTTGGTCAATTCGCGGTTTTCCGGTGGTAGCTCATCTTTCCGGTGAAAGAATTAGGGTTTCACAGGTTGTATACGATGATGGGAAGGTGACGATGACGTGGTAGTCAGCCATTGGCTAACAGAGAATTCTTTCTCTCTCTGGTTTGTTGGCTTGCATCAACATTCCATTTTCTTGTCTATTTTTTATTGGTGGACAGAATGCGCTTACGCCCACACAAGTTGGAGATAGCCGTTAGAAGGCATGCGGCTGGCTGTTTCTGATTGGCCTATCTCCCATTGACACGGATCAACTCCTCCAAGTCGTTGATCAGCATCTCAAATGAACCGTAGGATCTTTGAGTGTGTTTCTTTGCCTTTCTCTGATTGGCTTGCCGCCCAATCACACGGATCGGCTATTTGAGCCATAGGACTCCTGCTTTTTTTGACCGTTAGATCATCAGAAATCTCAAATCTGATTGGTTTATTGTGGAGGACACAGATTCTGTTTCTTTGAGGGATTTTTACCACTTATTAAATTTTCCTAGTATTTTTCGTTAATTGCGGGGTATTTCTGATCTTTTTTAACGAGACTTATGAGATAACGTCCAAACGAAATTTTGGAAAATTTTCGTTGGTTCATGGATTTATTCTGTTTTATTTATTGGGGTTCTCGTTTATTAGACGCCACGCGCACGTTGGCTATCGACCACTGACGGGTTAGCTTTATTATCCGGTTAATTACAAAGCTTTTTCCATTACGTCTGACGGTTTTATTTTTAGTTGATGCAGCGCTGATGTCAGCTAACCGGATTAACTAGAATCTCAGTTAATTATTGGAATTATCCGATTAAATCCCTCGGATGGCCGTTACTTGAAGAAAATTGACGAAATTTTTCAGATCGCGCCGTTTTCACCAGTTTAACTCAGAAATCTTCATGGAATATTATTCCGAGCTCATTTTTCTTCGCCCAAATTACGAAGACTCCGGTTATGATTATTTACGCACGGCATCTCAAATTTTTCACAGATTTGACACTTATCTTTAAGTTTTTCATCCAACCTCAGTCACATGGATTATTCACAACTGTTAGCATCCGGCTTCTGGTTTTTCGCGAGATTGTCTGATTTCAAGATTTTTTATCTGCATTCTCTAGGCAACCGATCGCGACGGTTCGACTTCTCCGCTAAAACCGTATACGGATCGTTTCCAGATCATAGAATGATAGAGATGGAGAAATCTAATCATTTATTGTGTCGAATGATTACACCGAAGGAGTTTACATCGTTGAAGCTCGGGAGAGGTTGGACAGACCTCTCCTCTCAACACAAAGACAAATGACCAGAAATCTAAACATTGCAATCTAGACTCACCTATTTATAGGTAACCTTCCCAGCGGACCAACTAACCAGCGTACCAGATGGTCCGGCGTACCATCTGGTCCGCCACTGGTCCGTTGGCAGTCTAGCCTAGTTTACAATCTAGATAACTATTCACACAGTAGCGACCACACCCGGAACATGCTCTAACATTATCCTGACATCTCTTTTCCAAAGCATCCCATAAACTTTTCGATGTATAGTTTCCAGAAAATTGATGTAGAAATTCTTTAGGTAATGCCATTGTCAAAGTACCATATGTTTTTTTTCTCAGCTTGATATGCTTTCTTTAGCTCTGAAGTAAGTTCTCTTTGTATAATCGACTCTCCAGTTTCATCTTTAGGATAGACATATTAATCAGTGAATGACAACCACATATCAATATCATTCGTGTCCACGTACGCTTCAAACCGTTTAACCCAACTATAATAATCTTCCAATTTGAGCAATTTGGGAACTTTCTGACTTGTTCCGATTTCATTATCATAGTTCATCATAGTTTGCATCGTAGCTTGCATCGAATTCTGAATTGTCGCAAATGCTTGAAAATCACTCATCTTGTTCGAAAACTTGTATACCAAAACTTCAAACCCAAAAACGAAGGTCTTAGAAGTGGATTTTGGGTATCAAAATGGAGGGTACTAGCCATTAGGCAGTAAAACTATAGATCTCTCCGAGACGGTCATTTTGGCTAGTATTAGCTCCCGTAACTCTTTACGGTTCTCAAGTTAAGTGAGTTTTCGTGAAACCTTCTAAAAATCCCGATTACTGTTTACCCGAACCTAATCCGAACTTGAATTGCTTATCCGAACTTCTTCCGAACCTCAGCCGAACTTGACTTCGGATGGGCGAACTTAACCGAACTATATTCGAACCTAGAAGATAGCCGAACTATATCCTGATAATCCATGATACGATCTTACTACAGCATGATTCGGTAATTGGATAACAACAAGAAGTAAATAAAGCTTTGCTTTATTGATTCACTAAGAGGTTACAAGCTAGAGAGAGAAAACACACTCAGTTTACACACAGTTAAGAGATATGTAAATGACAGGATTCTCTAACTCTCTCTAACACGAACTATTTATAGTTACTTAGTCATAAGCCAGCGGATCACCAGCAGACCATCTGGTCCGCCGTATCAACTGGTCCGGCGGATCATGTGATCCGGCCACATGACTAAGTGACTCACACAGATGCTCTAGATAAGATACAATACACGAGACACACGTTAGCATAGGAATATGCTCTAACAAACTCCCCCTTAACGTGTAGTGTATCTATATTCTAACTCAACTTCAGTCTTCAATCTTCAACAATGCTGCATCCGATCTTCAACTTGAAATCTTGTCAGAAATAGAGCTTGCATGGCTGGATCAAACTTGAAAAATCTTTGAACTTCTAGATCCACTTGTGAAAGATATAACATACTCCCCCTTTCACCATGCTTGAGTCGTCTCACTCAGATAACCTGCAATTTCAGAAGACAGAAACGCGGCTTTCCTTTTCTTTTGAAAATTAACTTAATCTTGGCGCAAAACTTCTCTTTGAGAATCCAAGATATAGTTTTGAAATTTTGAATTTTGTATCAAGTATCGATCGGTCGAAAACAAATAAGAAACAAAATCTTTTGGCTTTTTGAAACTTTATATCAAAACACACCGAAAATCTTTTTGAACTTTTCAGATATGAAACATAAATGCAATACAGAATCAAACACTATTTTTGTCTTTGTAAAAGCACGAGATGATCTTACTACAGCATGATTTGGTAATCGGATAACAACAAGATGTAAATAAAGCTTTGCTTTATTGATTCACTTAGAGATTACAAACTAGAGAGAGAAACACCTTCAGTTACACACAGTTAAGAGATATAGAAATGACAGAACTAACTAACTCTCTCTAACACGAACTATTTATAGTTACTTAGTCATAAGCCAGCGGATCACCAGCAGACCATCTGGTCCGCCGTATCAACTGGTCCGGCGGATCATGTGATCCGGCCAGATGACTAACTAACTCACACAGAAGCTCTTGACTAGATACAATACACGAGACACAACGTTAGCATAGGAATATGCTCTAACAAACTCCCCCTTAACGTGTAGTGTATCTATATTCTAACTCAACTTCAGTCTTCAACCTTCAGCATGACTGCATTTGATCTTCAACTTGAAATCTTGTCAGAATTAGAGCTTGCATGGCTGGATCAATCTTGAAAAATCTTTGAACTTCAATATCCACTTGCGAAAGATATAACACACTCTCCCTTTCACCATGCTTGAGTTGTCTTACTCAGATAACCTGCAATTTCAGAAGACAGAAACGCGGCTTTCCTTTTCTTTTGAAAATTAATTTAATCTTGGCACAAAACTTCTCTTCGAGAATCCAAGATATAGTTTTGAATTTTTAAAGTTTGTATCAAGTATCGATCGGTCGAAAACAAATAAGAAATAAAATCTTTTTGGCTTTTTGAAACTTTATATCAAAACACACCGAAAATCTTTTTGAATTTTCAGATATGAAACATAAATGCAACACATAAATGAAATACTGAATCACACACTATTTTTGTCTTTTGCGAGAAAGATAACAACTTGGGATCATATTGGTCATAACATGCTGAACTACACTTCAATTTCAATTACTTCAGCACATAAGTCATGTCGATTACTGGTATAATTTGTCCATTTTAAACTCAGGCACAATCATACTCATACCATCTGGATATGTTATTGTATTGATTAGATTGGCTTTGACCAGTGTACCCCACACTATCAGACATACTCAGATATGTTTTTTTGCTTTTTATATCACACTTTGTGATTTCATTTGTGATTTAATCACATAATGATTGTATTCATGATTCAGTCAACTGTGTTCCATGCAAAAAGAAATAAGAACGTTAAATCGTCTACCTTAAGGTCGATCTTTCGATACGCAGATAAGGCCTCGGATTTAACAAAATAAGAAAATAAAACAAGTTGAAATTGTATAACTCAACAACTATCAGGTCGGTACTCCCGTACACGCAGAGAAAGTCCGATGAGTTATACGAAACACCAAAGAAAATAAAGCAGAACGTCAAACGAACAACGATCAGGTCGGTCTTTCGACACGCAGAGAAAGTCCGATCGTTTGACAAAATAAAGAAAATCAAACAAGTTTAAATCTTTGCAAAATGAACACATGTATACACAGTGACTTCTCATTTTCTTTTTCACATATCTTTTCTTAGATATCATGAGATATGCATCAAGATGTTGTCCACTTGGTCAAGCATTAGTATTTAGTGTTTATCACATCTGAATACTTTCTGATTTAATGCCGAGCCTACCAAGTACATCAAACAATGATCTTATGGCTTTTTCATCTATTTTATCCATGATTCAGACATGTAAGCCAATGTACCATCATTTCCCAATCATGTCGGATACAATTTCTCCTTTTTCAATGTTTTTGTATTTTTCTGTTTTTCGATGTTTTTGTATTTTTCTGTTTTTCGATGTGTTTGTATTTTTCAATTTCTCCCCCTTAAAATGAAAACTCTATTTTTGGATTTTCATTTTAATCAAAAAACACAAACACACTATTTTTTTTTTGAGTTTTCAATTTTCTCCCCCTAAACTACATACGAAAAGTAAAAGAAAGAAAATTGACCAATCGATACTGATACCTGTTCAGTTTAAGCTTTCAGAAAACCGTTCAGTTTAGAAATATGAAGCATGCAATTTAAGTTAATGACGCAGAATACTCCTCCATCAGCAACTTTGCAATCACCAACGGGTCTTCTAGAAATACCTGCACACTGGTTTAAATGATTAGTATTCAAATGACCCGAAGCACACAGCTTCTGGTCGACCAGTGTCTTCCACAAAATCATTTGCAGCTTTGCTGACCACCTTAGGTCGCCACTGCATTTTGACCTTTTCTGTTTTTACTGAGACATCATCCTGTGATGAACCTTCAACACTTGAATCGAATTTAAAAAATTGTTTCTTTTTAGACTTAGTGTTAGACGGTGTGGACTCAGTAAAAATTCTGCCTGATTCATCGATAAATGTGGCAGATTTGTTTGAAAAAGATCTTTTACCAGTTTCAGGACAATCCTGTGCCATATGTCCCGTGCGGCGACATTGATAGCACAAACGATAAGATCGTTTAGATTGTGGTTTGCCCTGAACTGATGAACACCTCTCAACGGGCTCAGAATTATCAGAAATATCATCAAAAACTTGAAATCGATTAGAATGTACCCATTTTGAAGTAGGACTTCGAGGTGTAGAATTTGATCCAGATGAAGATGAAACTTTCACTGATTGAACTTCACCAGACGAACTTGTAGATGAAGTCTTCTTTTGGATCTTTCCACCGAATCCCTTTTCCATTGTAGACATGAAGACTTGAGCCAAATAATAAATTTGTTCCAAGCTTGTGTCTTTCTTTACTTTCAGATCTTTCTTGGGCATATTTTTCTTGATATTCCGTGCACCCTTCTGACCATCACTACCCAAACCACAATGTTTGTAACCCGGTAGTTTAGTTAAATCAATCGAAGAACTTGAAGGACCTGCTTTAGCAACCTGATTGAAAGAAGCTTTAATATCCTTCAATTTGTTTGCTTCAACCAACTTAGCAGCAGCCGTTTCTTCACTCATTTTCTTCTTGTCTTCCTCACTATGTTTATCGTTAGAACCAACACTCGTATCTCCCATAAACCCACTAGAAACAAATTTTAATGGAGATACACCTACCACATTTTTCTCTTTCTCCTCTTTCTTCTTTGATATCTGTGAGTTCTTCAAGTCAGACTTCTTTGCAACAAATTCAGAATAATCACCAGTTATGCCATGAATTTGAATATCAGCAAGAACATCAGATTCAATAACTGGATGCGGAATCTGATTATACTCCTCGCTTCCAAAAACCTTTTTGAAATTCTCGTCTTTGCATAAGTAACTGGTAAAAGAATGTGAATTCTTCAAATTATTCAACTGCCTCTTAAGATCCAACACTTCAACATTCAGATCAGATATTTTCTTTTGAGCTTCACCCAATGCTGTTTCTGATTCAATCAATTGCTCTGAAGCTGTATTAAACCGAAACTTTTCCAGTCGCATCTGATCATGAGCATCACACACTTCTTGAGTAATTTTCTTGACACGGCCTTCATGAATCTCAATATTTCGTTTCAACAACTGATTTTCATGTGTCAAAGTCGTGACTTTATCCAGTAAGATGGAATGTTCCTTTTGACGATCACTTTCTTTTGCATTAACTTCATCAAACTCTTTCTGAAGATCATCATACAATTGCTGAAGAGAATCCAATTTTATTTTGGATTTGCTAAACAAAGCATCAAAATCTTCAATGGCATCTTTTGCTTCATTCTCCCATTTCTCAACACTTTTAACCAACTCTTCATTCTCATTTTGCAACTTCAAAATTTTTTCTTTATCGGCACTGATGAACTCATTCAGTTTATCTTGAACTGCCATCAACTCTTCCTTCAGAACATTCTTTTCGGCGATTAATTTCTCATTTATCTTGTAAAGCTCATCAGAATTTTCAACTTTCTTCTGGAAACTTTCTAATTCCGTTTCCTTCAGTGTTCTCTCAACCATTAACCCTTCCTTTTCTTGAACCAATTCACGAATTTTTCTATCCTTTTCAGCACAAAATTCACAAGTTGACTCATACCCACTAACTTCAGAATCACTTGTTTCAGATGTAGTGATCTCAGATGTATACTCACTTGAGTCAACTTCAATATTTGCCATTAAAGCCACATGTTGACCATTAATATAACAACATTCGTCTGAGTCGGCACATGTATTGTGAATAGCAGTCAAAGCAATAGGTGATTTGTCAAGTTGTTTTGACCATTCATCAAATTCTTTATCAACTTGAGCTTGAACCATCATAGCTTTTGCGTCAGGTTTATCAGATTTACTCTTATCAGATGAAGATTGAGAACACTCACGAGCAAAATGTCCAACCTTGGAACAATTGTAACATTTTACTTTAGTTTTATCCAAACCCAATTTTCTTCCTCCTGGAATAAACGAATTCTTTCCATGTTTCTTGATAAATCGTCTTCCTTTTTCAACCATCATTGCAAATTGCCAATGCAAATCTAACTCAGCTAATTGATCATCATCTAGCTGTTCTAACTCAGTTCCACTTAAACCAGCATCACTAACTTGACCAAAAATCGATCCAGATGATGAAGATATAAAAGCAGATAATAATGCAGCCAATTCTTCAGTTGATTGAGCAGGATGAGAATTATTTGATGATTTATCTGGAATGGTAAAACGACATCCTGGAGAATAACCCGAACTTTCAGTATGTCCAGCAAGAAAAGCTGTGACCGGCGGATTACTGCTAGAAATAGAATGGGACTTTGCCTTAGCATGAACTGTAGCGTTATTTTCTCCAAAGTACAATTCAGGATTTTGAATTGTAGGATGTGCAGATTTCTTCACCAGTAATTCCATCTCACGAGCTTGTAATTTGCTCGTTATTTGATTGAATGTCCAAGTTGAATAATTTGGATCATTTGTCAACATCATCACATAATTTTCCCATTTTTCTGGTAACGCTTCCAGAATTTTCTCTTTCAATTCATCACTATCTTTCTTGACTCCTACAACATCAAGTTCATTTATCAAATGGGAAAACCGAGCAATCAAATCTGGAATTTTCTCATTCTCGCAGTGCCTGAAATTATCAAATTCTTTCTTCAAAACTTTCTTTCGAGTATTTTTGTATTGATCATTACCCGTACATCTCTCTTCAATAGCATCCCACAATTCCTTAGCCGTTGTATATTGCTTAAATTGATGCATTAGCTCTTTTGGCAAGGCCATTGTAAGATAACTATATGTTTTCTTTTCTCGAGCAAACAATTTCCGTTCATCAGCATCGAAACTACTAATCATCTTTGGTTTGTTGGGACTTATCATCGGATATTCATATTCTTTCTCAATTGGAATCCAACTTTCAATATCTTGCGAATAAATGTAAGATTCAAACCGACTTCTCCAATTGTGATAATCTTCAAGCCTTAGCAATTTAGGAACCTTTTGAGTTGTTCCTATCTCATTATCATAGTTCAACATGGCTTGCATTGATGTTTGAGCAGCAGTCATTGCATAGAAATCACTCATTTTAAAATTTCAATATCAACCACGAAAACTAAAAACTGAAAAACGAGCGTCTTCCAAGCGGATTTTGGGGTTCAAAACTTGACGGTACTGGCCATAGGCCGGTACAAGTCCTAGATCTCGGAAAAACGAACGTTTTGACTGGTATTGGGTTCCGTAACTCCAAACGGTTTGCAAGTTATGTCAGTTTTAGTGAAGGTCACTATTCTGTCAGCGGACCAACACAAATTGGCGGATCAAAATACTACCAGCGGACCAGTTCCGGATCAAATTAATAAGGCGGATCAGATATGTACTAGCGGATCAGATTCCGGATCAGATTTTGTCCGGCGGATCAAATTTCGTACGGCGGATCAGATTTTGATACGGCGGATCAAAACTGGTACGGCGGACTAGAATTTTCTGCGGATCACACTGGTACGCTGCAACTGTCGCGGATCAGACTGATGAAGATTGCTGGGCGGATCAAACGGCGGATCAAATGTTTGTCGGGCGGATCAGATGCAGAAAAACACAAACATCGACTGATTTTCACAGATTTCGACAATTGAAGCTAGATACTGGATCAGTATGATGCGAAAACACTCCAACAACACTCAGAAATCATTTTTCATCGTTGAAACACTCGGAATTATGAAAAATTGATGAAAAACATAGAAAACCCAAACTTTCTCTCTCTAGAATTTCGAAAACTTACCAAATCACAGCAGTAGAGCAACCTGGAATGCTCTGATACCACTTGTAAAAGCACGAGATGATCTTACTACAGCATGATTTGGTAATCGGATAACAACAAGATGTAAATAAAGCTTTGCTTTATTGATTCACTTAGAGATTACAAACTAGAGAGAGAAACACCTTCAGTTACACACAGTTAAGAGATATAGAAATGACAGAACTAACTAACTCTCTCTAACACGAACTATTTATAGTTACTTAGTCATAAGCCAGCGGATCACCAGCAGACCATCTGGTCCGCCGTATCAACTGGTCCGGCGGATCATGTGATCCAGCCAGATGACTAACTAACTCACACAGAAGCTCTTGACTAGATACAATACACGAGACACAACGTTAGCATAGGAATATGCTCTAACAGTCTTTTGCGAGAAAGATCACAACTTGAGATCATATTGGTCATAACATGCTGAACTACACTTCAATTTCAATTACTTCAGCACATAAGTCATGTCGATTACTGGTATAATTTGTCCATTCTAAACTCAGGCACAATCATACTCATACCATCTGGATATGTTATTGTATTGATTAGATTTGCTTTGACCAGTGTACCCCACACTATCAGACATACTCAGATATGTTTTTGCTTTTTATATCACACTCTGTGATTTCATTTGTGATTTAATCACATAATGATTGTATTCATGATTCAGTCAACTGTGTTCCATGCAAAAAGAAATAAGAACATTAAATCGTCTACCTTAAGGTCGATCTTTCGATACGCAGATAAGGCCTCGGATTTAACAAAATAAGAAAATAAAACAAGTTGAAATTGTATAACTCAACAACAATCAGGTCGGTACTCCCGTACACGCAGAGAAAGTCCGATGAGTTATACGAAACACCAAAGAAAATAAAGCAGAACGTCAAACGAACAACGATCAGGTCGGTCTTTCGACACGCAGAGAAAGTCCGATCGTTTGACAAAATAAAGAAAATCAAACAAGTTTAAATCTTAGCAAAATGAACACATGTATACACAGTAACTTCTCATTTTCTTTTTCACATATCTTTTCTTGATATATCATGAAATATGCATCAAGATGTTGTCCACTTGGTCAAGCATTAGTATTTAGTGTTTATCACATCTGAATACTTTCTGATTTAATGCCGAGCCTACCATGTACATCAAACAATGATCTTATGGCTTTTTCATCTAATTTATCCATGAGTCAGACACATAAGCCAATGTACCATCATTTCCCAATCATGTCGGATACAATTTCTCATTTTTCAATGTTTTTGTATTTTTCCATTTTTCGATGTTTTTGTATTTTTCATTTTCTCCCCCTTAAAATGTAAACGCTATTTTTGGATTTTCATTTTAACAAAAACAAAAACACAACGACACTATTTGTGGCTTTTCAATTTTCTCCCCCTAAACTACATACAAAATGTAAAAGAAAGAAAATTGACCAATCGATACTGATACCTTTGCAGTTTAAACTTTCAGAAAAACTCGCAATTGTGTAAGATAAAGCATTCAATGTAAATTAATAACGCAGAATACTCCTCCATCAGCAACTTTGCAATCACCAACGGGTCTTCTAGGAATACCTGCACACTGGTTTAAATGATTAGTATTCAAATGACCCGAAGCACACAGCTTCTGGTCGACCAGTGTCTTCCACAAAATCATTTGTAGCTTTGCTGACCACCTTAGGTCGCCACTGCATTTTGACCTTTTCTGTTTTTACTGAGACATCAACCTGTGATGAACCTTCAACACTTGAATCGAATTTAAAAAATTGTTTCTTTTTAGACTTAGTGTTAGACGGTGTGGACTCAGTAAAAATTCTGCCTGATTCATCGATAAATGTGGCAGATTTCTTTGAAAATGATCTTTTACCAGTTTCAGGACAATCCTGTGCCATATGTCCCGTGCGGCGACATTGATAGCACAAACGATAAGATCGTTTAGATTGTGGTTTGCCCTGAACTGATGAACACCTCTCAACGGGCTCAGAATTATCAGAAATATCATCAAAATTTTGAAATCGATTAGAATGTACCCATTTTGAAGTAGGACTTCGAGGTGTAGAATTTGATCCAGATGAAGATGAAACTTTCACTGATTGAACTTCACCAGAAGAACTTGTAGATGAAACCTTCTTTTGGATCTTTCCACCGAATCCCTTTTCCATTGTAGACATGAAGACTTGAGCCAAATAATAAATTTGTTCCAAGCTTGTGTCTTTCTTTACTTTCAGATCTTTCTTGGGCATATTTTTCTTGATATTCCGGGCACCCTTCTGACCATCACTACCCAAACCACAACGTTTGTAACCCGGTAGCTTAGTTAAATCAATCGAAGAACTTGAAGGACCTGCTTTAGCAACCTGATTGAAAGAAGCTTTAATATCCTTCAACTTGTTTGCTTCAACCAACTTAGCAGCAGCCGTTTCTTCACTCATTTTCTTCTTGTCTTCCTCACTATGTTTGTCGTTAGAACCAACACTCATATCTCCCACAAACCCACGAGAAACAAATTTTAATGGAGATACACCAACCACATTTTTCTCTTTCTCCTCTGTCTTCTTTGATATCTGGGACTTCTTCAAATCAGACTTCTTTGCAACAAATTCAGAATAATCACCCGTTATACCAGAACCTTGAATATCAGCAAGAACATTAGATTCAATAATTGGATGCGGAATCTGGTTATATTCCTCGCTTCCAAAAACCTTCTTGAAATTCTCATCTTTACATAAGTAACTGGTAAACGAATGTGAATTCTTTAAATTATTCAACTGCCTCTTAAGATCCAACACTTCAACATTCAGATCAGATATTTTCTTTTGAGATTCACCCAAAGCTGTTTCTGATTCAATTAATTGCTCTGAAGCTGTATTAAACCGAAACTTTTCCTGTCGCATCTGATCATGTAAAAACGAGAACCGATCTTACTACTGCGTGTATCAATCAATCATAGTAACAACGGATGTAAATAAGAGAATTCTTATTGATCACTTGAAGATACAAAGAAGACTCTCTAGTTTCTCTCTCTAGAAACACACACAGAAAGGTGTAGAATGACAGAAGTGTTTCAACTAGTTACCTGCACATTCTAACATGAACCTATTTATAGTAAGTGACTAATCACCCAGCGTATCAAACTGATACGCCGGACCACATGGTCCGCCGGACCATGTGGTACGCCCATAACCAAATAGTCACTACAACTATCACTTAGACACGCTCACATAGATACAATACACGAGACACTCATAGCATAGGAATATGCTCTAACAAACTCCCCCTTAACGTGTAGTGTATCTATTTTCTAATTAAACTTCAGTCTTCAATCTTCAACATTGTTGCATCCGATCTTTGACTTGAAATCTTGTCAGAAATAGAGCTTGCATGGCTGGATCACTCTTGGATCAACTTTGCACTTCAAGATCCACTTGTGAAAGATACTTCATACTCCCCCTTTCACCATGCTTGAGTCTTGACACACAAACCTGCAATTTCAGAAGACAGAAACGCGGTTTCCTTTTCTTTTGAAAATTAATTTAATCTTGGCGCAAAACTTCTCTTCGAGAATCCAAGATATAGTTTTGAAATTTTGATTTCGTATCACATATCGATTGGTCGAAAACAAATAAGAAACAAAATCTTTTTGGCTTTTTGAAACTTTACATCAAAACACACCGAAAATCTTTTTGAACTTTTCAGATATGAAACATAAATGCAATACTGAATCAGACACTATTTTTGTCTTTTGCCAGAAAGATCACAACTTGGGATCATATTGGTCATATCATGCTGAACTACACTTCAATTTCAATTACTTCAGCACACAAGTCATGTCGATTACTGGTATAATTTGTCCATCTTAAACTCAGGCACAATCATACTCATAACATCTGGATATGTTATTGATTGATTTAGTTTGCTTTGACCAGCGCACCCCACACTATCAGACATACTCAGATATGTTTTTGCTTTTTATATCACACTTTGTGATTTCATTTGTGATTTAATCACATAATGATTGTAATCATGATTCAGTCAACTGTGTTCCATGCAAAAAGAAATAAGAACGTTAAATCGTCTACCTTAAGGTCGATCTTTCGATACGCAGATAAGGCCTCGGATTTAACAAAATAAGAAAATAAAACAAGTTGAAATTGTATAACTCAACAACAATCAGGTCGGTACTCCCGTACACGCAGAGAAAGTCCGATGAGTTATACGAAACACCAAAGAAAATAAAGCAGAACGTCAAACGAACAACAATCAGGTCGGTCTTTCGACACGCAGAGAAAGTCCGATCGTTTGACAAAATAAAGAAAATCAAACAAGTTTAAATCTTTGCAAAATGAACACATGTATACATAGTGACTTCTCATTTTCTTTTTCACATATCTTCTCTTGATATCATGAGACATGCATCAAGATGTTGTCCACTTGGTCAAGCATTAGTATTTAATGTGTTTATCACATCTGTATACTTTCTGATTTACTGCCGAGCCTACCAAGTACATCAAACAATGATCTTATGGCTTTTTCATCTATTTTATCCATGAGTCAGACACGTAAGCCAATGTACCATCATTTCCCAATCATGTTGGATACAATTTCTCATTTTTCAATGTTTTTGTATTTTTCTATTTTTTTAATGTTTTTGTATTTTCTGTTTTTCTCCCCCTTAAAATGAAAACTCTAGTTTTGGAGTTTCATTTTAATACCAACAAAAACACAAAGACGCTATTTTTGGTTTTCAATTTTCTCCCCCTAAGCTACATACGAAATGTAAAAGAAAGAAAATTGACCTTTCGACATGGATACCTTTCAAATTTAGCTTTCAGAAAAATTTCAGTTTTGAAATTTGATATCACATGTAATTTAAGTTAAATCAGCAGAATACTTCACCATCAGCAACTTTTCAATCACCGATAGGTCTTCTAGAAGTACCTGCACACTGGTCAAACACATCAGTTTATAAATGACCCGAAGCGAATTGCTTCTGGTCGACCAGTATCTTGATTTCCTTTTGAAACCACTTTAGGTTTCCAGATTTGTTGGTTTGATAAATCAGTATCTGATGAACCAGTCACAGTTGATTGTGACGAACAACCTACATATGAAACATTTTGAAAACGAGGAATAAATCTTCCTTGAGTTTTAAAAAATGTAGGTTGTGGGTATTCATCAAATACTCTGCCATTTTCATCAATGAATCGTTGTTTGGCAGCTTTACCAACAAATGGAACCTTTCCTTTCCTTGAACTAGAAGCAGCAGAAACCGGACAATCTTGTGCCAGATGCCCTTTTTGTCGGCAATTGTAACACAAGCGATTGTGTACATTTCTTTGTTTTGGAACCTGCATAGCTTCACAAACATATTCATCTCCAAAATGATCATAAAAATTATCATATACCTGAAATTGATGATCATAAACCCATTTGGATGTCGGGCTCTTTGGAGTAGAATTGGATCCTCCAGAAGAATATTTAGCACCGTGTTGCTTCTTGGTCTTTGAATCAACATTCGTCACAAAAACTTCAGCAACTTTCCGAGCATCTACACAATGTAGCGGAAATTCATTATCAGAAAATATTTGTTCCGAACCCTTGAGTTTGTAGAACCTCTCGGGTTGAACTTTGTCAGCTTTAAAAACTTCTTTCTTTACTTGCTTCAGATTAACTTTCTTCAAATGATGTTTCTGTTGAACCTTTGAAACACTCACATCAACCTGTTTCTTTTGAAATCCCAAACCTGTATATTTTCCAGAAACTTTCTCTTCTGAATCAGATGATTTATGCCCGTTCTTTGCAAGACGAGAAAATTCAGCTTTAACTTTCTTGATATCTTTTGGAGCATTGATAATTGTTTCATCAATGTCAGCTTTTGAAGATGAAGACCCAGACACAACCTTTTGAGCGTCAGAAGCTTCAGTACTTTTGCCTTTTTCCTTTTGCTTTTCTTCAACAGATTTGGAACCAACAAACTCAGTATAATCACCAATCTCAGCCTTGTCTTTCAAATCATAAACGCCTTCTTTGAGACTTCCTGGTGGCGAGACTGTCTTGTTAAACATCTTCTCAAAATTTTCATCTTTGGCTAGAAAACTTGTAAAAGATTGTGAGTTAGTAACATTGTTCAAAAGACGTTTTGAATCAATGACTTCAATCTTTAATTCAGAAATTCTTTGATGAGCTTCAGCCAATTCTTTTTCTGTTGCAATGAGCTTCTTTGCCACTTTGTTAGTTTCATACTTTTGCAATCTTAACTCATCTAAACCGGCCACCAATTCCTTCTCGAGTTTATCTTCATTTCTTTTCTGAATATCCAAATTTGCATTTTGCAACTTGTTCACTCTAACCAACTCCCTCTTCTCATCAAGTAACTTTTCCATATCAGTCTGATAAGATTTAATCTTAGTAGCTTGATCACCAGAAAGTTGAGTAAGAGTATCAAGTCTGGACTTTGATTTATCAAAAAGATCTTGAAAATCTTTTGCTGCATCCTCAGCTTCATCTTTCCATTTCTTCACTTCTTGAACTAATTCATCCTTTTCTGCAGATAATTTTGTAAACTTCTTTTCAAATTTCTGCTCACCACCTTGAAACTGCAACTCTTTTTCAATTAATTCTTTCTGAAAAACTGAAAACTTTTCTTTTTGAGATTCTAACTCTTGGATCATTCCTTCCAACTTTTCTCTATCAGCAACCCAATCTTCTTTTTCCTTAACTAAACCTTGAATCATTTTATCTTTTTGAGAACAAAACTCACAGACAGATTCATAACCACTATTTCCATAACTACTAACATCTGAATCAGAATCTGTTATCTCTTCTTCGTCATCACTGTGAACAATTTGAGCAACAAAACAAGACTCATCAGGAAAATCAGCCTCCCAATCATAACCTTCATTCGATGTTTGTTCTTTTGATGCAGAAGAAATAGCAGTCAAAGCAATTTGAGGTGAAGCAATTTTATCAGCTGTCTGAACCACCTTTTCTTTTGCGGGACACTCACGAGCAAAATGACCATATTTTGAACATTTGAAACATTTGATCTGTGACTTATTTAAAACCGTATATGGATCGTTTCCAGATCATAGAATGATAGAGACGGAAGTTTGTCATTCAATTATAGTCAAATGATTACAATACCGAGAGAGTATACATCAATTAAGCTCTGGAGGAGGTTTGGACAGAACCTCCTCTCTCTCACACAGACCACACAGAATGAAATGAACAAACTTAGAGATGATCAACATATCAATCCTATTTATAGGAAACCAGCTGGCGTACCATATGGTCCGCCGGACCAGTTGGTCCGGCGTACCAACTGGTACGCTGGTTGATATGTTGACATCACCATATACAATAAACCCTATACATTCAATCTATTCTATTCGTACAGTAACGACCACACACAGAAACTTGTCCTAACAGATCATGAGCATCACATACTTCTTGAGTAATTTTCTTGACACGGCCTTCATGAATCTCAATATTTCGTTTCAACAACTGATTTTCATGTGTCAAAGTCGTAACTTTATCAAGTAAAATGGAATGTTCCTTTTGACGATCACTTTCTTTTGCATTAACTTCATCAAACTCTTTCTGAAGATCATCATATAATTTCTGAAGAGAATCCAATTTTATTTTGGATTTGCTAAACAAAGCATCAAAATCTTCAATAGCATCTTTTGCTTCACTCTCCCATTTTTCAACACTATTAACCAACTCTTCATTCTCATTTTGCAACTTCAAAATTTGTTCTTTATCGGCACTGATGAACTCATTCAGTTTATCTTGAACTGCCATCAACTCTTCCTTCAGAACATTCTTTTCGGTGATTAATTTCTCATTTCTCTTGTAAAGCTCATCAGAATTTTCAACTTTCTTCTTGAAACTTTCTAATTCCGTTTCCTTCAGTGTTCTCTCAACCATTAACCCTTCCTTTTCTTGAACCAATTCACGAATTTTTCTATCCTTTTCAGCACAAAATTCACAAGTTGACTCATACCCACTAACTTCAGAATCACTTATTTTAGATGTAGTGATCTCAGATGTATACTCACTTGATTCAACTTCAATATTTGCCATTAAGGCCACATGTTGACCATTGATATAACAACATTCGTCTGAGTCGGCACACGTATTGTGAATAGCAGTCAAAGCAATAGCTGATTTGTCAAGTTGTTTTGACCATTCCTCAAATTCTTTATCTACTTGTGCTTGAGCCATCATAGCTTTTGCGTCAGGTTTATCAGATTTACTCTTATCAGATGATGATTGAGAACACTCACGAGCAAAATGTCCAACCTTGGAACAATTGTAACACTTTACTTTAGATTTATCCAAACCCAATTTTCTATTTCCTGGAACAAAAGAATTCTTTCCATGATTCTTGATAAATCGTCTTCCTTTTTCAACCATCATTGCAAATTGCCAATGCAAATCTAATTCAGTTAATTGATCATCATCCAACTGTTCTAATTCAGTTCCACTTAAACCAGCATCACTAACTTGACCAAAAATCGATCCAGACGATGAAGATATAAAAGCAGATAATAATGCAGCCAATTCTTCAGTTGATTGAGCAGGATGAGAATTGTTTGATGATTTATCTGGAATGGTAAAACGACATCCTGGAGAATAACCCGAACTTTCAGTATGTCCAGCAAGAAAAGCTGTGACCGGCGGATTACTGCTAGAAATAGAATGTGAGTTTGCCTTAGCATGAACTGTAGCGTTATTTTCTCCAAAGTACAATTCAGGATTTTGAACTGTAGGATGTGCAGATTTCTTCACCAGTAATTCCATCTCACGAGCTTGTAATTTGCTCGTTATTTGATTGAATGTCCAAGTTGAATAATTTGGATCATTTGTCAACATCATCACATAATTTTCACATTTTTCTGGTAACGCTTCCAGAATTTTCTCTTTCAATTCATCACTATCTTTCTTGACTCCTACAACATCAAGTTCATTTATCAAATGGGAAAACCGAGCAATCAAATCTGGAATTTTCTCATTCTCGCAGTGCCTGAAATTATCAAATTCTTTCTTCAAAACTTTCTTTCGAGTATTTTTGTATTGATCATTACCCGTACATCTCTCTTCAATAGCATCCCACAACTCCTTAGCCGTTGTATATTGCTTAAATTGATGCATTAGTTCTTTTGGTAAGGCCATTGTAAGATAACTATATGTTTTCTTTTCTCGAGCAAACAATTTCCGTTCATCAGCATCGAAACTACTAATCATCTTTGGTTTGTTGGGACTTATCATCGGATATTCATATTCTTTCTCAATTGGAATCCAACATTCAATATCTTGTGAATAAATGTAAGATTCAAACTGACTTCTCCAATTGTGATAATCTTCAAGCCTTAGCAATTTAGGAACCTTTTGAGTTGTTCCTATCTCATTATCATAGTTCAACATGGCTTGCATTGATGTTTGAGCAGCACTCATTGCATAGAAGTCACTCATTTTGATGTTAAACCTAAAACTCCAAAACTTTGAACTCAAAAACGAGGGTCTTCCAAGCGGATTTTGGGGGTCAAACTGGGGGGTACAGACCTTTTAGGTGAGTACACGTCTAGATCTCGGAAAGACGAACGTTTTGACTGGTATTGGGTTCCGTAACTCCAAATGGTTTGCAAGTTACGTCAGTTTTAGTGAATGTCACTATTCTGCCAGCGGATCAACACAAATTGGCGGATCAAAATACTACCAGCGGACCAGTTCCGGATCAAATTAACCAGGCGGATCAGATTTGTACTAGCGGACCAGATCCGGATCAGATTTCGTCCGACGGATCAAATTTCGTACGGCGGGTCAGATTTTGATACGGCGGATCAGATTTTGATACGGCGGAGCAGATTTATTAGCGGATCACACTGATACGCTGCAACTGCCGCGGATCAGACTGATGAAGATTGCCTGGGCGGATCAAATGGCGGATCAAATGTTCCACCGGCGGACCAACTTCAAACGAAGCTGAAATCGGCTGATTTTCACAGATTTTGACAAATGAAGCTAGAAACTGGATCCGTATGATGCGAAAACACTCCAGGAACATCCAGAAATCATTTTTATCCTCGGAATCACTCAGAATTATGAAAAATTGATGAAAAACATAGAAAACCCGAACTTTCTCTCTCTAGAATTTCGAAAACTTACCAAATCACAGCAGTAGAGCAACCTGGAATGCTCTGATACCACTTGATAATCCATGATACGATCTTACTACAGCATGATTCGGTAATTGGATAACAACAAGAAGTAAATAAAGCTTTGCTTTATTGATTCACTAAGAGGTTACAAGCTAGAGAGAGAAAACACACTCAGTTTACACACAGTTAAGAGATATGTAAATGACAGGATTCTCTAACTCTCTCTAACACGAACTATTTATAGTTACTTAGTCATAAGCCAGCGGATCACCAGCAGACCATCTGGTCCGCCGTATCAACTGGTCCGGCGGATCATGTGATCCGGCCAGATGACTAACTGACTCACACAGATGCTCTAGATAAGATACAATACACGAGACACACGTTAGCATAGGAATATGCTCTAACATATCCGAACTTGGTACGAACTTGATCCGAAGACTGACCGAACCAACAAAAATTAGCCGAACTTGATCCGAACCTAGAGTTCGGAGCGATTATTTTGCCGAACCTTTAGAACCTAGCCGAACTGAAAATGAACCGTAACCATTATGACAAAAACTTTCATGATTTTCAGTGTTTTTGGATGAGATTTTCGACAATGATTCAGAACAACCCAAGAGAAATGAAATAGTAGAAGATTTTTCAAGAAAAGCACACTCGAGATGATCAAACGAACACAAAAATGAGTAACATTTTTGTAAAAATCCAAATTTTGACTTGAAAAACTCGAAAAACATAGATTTCCGACCATTAGAGAGAACCGAATGCTCTGATACCACTTGAAATTACGTGAGCGGTGGATCGTCTACCCGATCGTATCAAAATCAATGTAAAACGAGAATGAACACAAGAGTAAATACAAAGAAACTTGTATTAGACCACAGAGAAATCACAGAGTACACACACTTAAGATCTAACCAAGAAGTTACTAATTCTATACAAGACAATGCTATTTATAGTTAAGCTACACAAGCCAAAACCCGATCAGCCGAACCTCAGGTTCAGACATGTTCGTGTGTGTCCGAACTTTGAGTTCGAATCAGGTTCGGATCATAGAAATCTTGCAACATTGTCTTGTATTTGATACTTCACATGACGATCATGAACTATGTATCAACAGATTGTGAGTCTTAGGGTTCAACGAACCATGTCTCGAACAATGGTTCGTGGGCAGCGAACCAATTAGTTCGCTGGTTGGTTCGTTTGACAGTTTGATGTCAACTATAAATAGGTTGACTTAGTTAGAATGTGTAGGCAACTCTGAGTCATTCTACACTTTCTCTGTGTGTTCTAGAGAGAGAAACCAAATAGTTTTTCTTGTAATCTTGTGTGATTCAATAAGAAAACTCTTAATTACATTCTCGTGTTCACTAGATCGATTGATTCTATCAGCAGTAAGATTGTATCACGCTCTTACATGATTGAATTTAGGTTTTCTATAATTAACCTAACACGTATCACATATACAACACATTGTACCATGATAAACACATGCGTCATGATGACTTACGGCATTATCCCGCGTATACGATGTACAATCGATGGGG
Organism: Deinandra increscens subsp. villosa; assembly: GCA_039602395.1. Lineage (NCBI taxonomy): Eukaryota > Viridiplantae > Streptophyta > Magnoliopsida > Asterales > Asteraceae > Deinandra > Deinandra increscens. The sequence goes on from JBCNJP010000008.1 coordinate 18,724,954, forward strand.
CAATTGTCCAAAGTCTTTTCATTCCCACCGAGGCATGAGATTTAGGACTTGTACACTCATATAATTCATAATCAATTTGACTTATGACATGCACACACATAGCCAAGTAACCTCATGCTCTTAATCATGCATTTTCCCAATTTATTTATTTACTGATATATATATATATATTTATCACATGTGGCCTAATTCCATGTTTACACAACATCATCATTACATGCAAATCACATAGATCATCATTTGACACATTTGAAACTATGTCATAGATTCCTAACCACATGCATGAAAGCTATCTTGCCCTAATAGGCCATTTTCGTCATATTTTCACATAAATAATTTTTATAAAATAATCTTCATGCAATTGATCATCAAGTTCACAACTTTATACATCATCATGCATCTAATAACCTAGATTACACATCCACATAGTAGATCTAACACCAATCATGTGCCTTTATTCAAGATCTTGCTTGCATGGCAACCGAAATCATGTTTTCATCATAGATCTCATGCAAAGTCTACAACTTTATTACACATCAACCCTAGATCTATCATTATCAAGTCATTAGAACATATATCTAGCACAAATCATCAACCTTTATCCACATGCATGATGCTTTTCTATGAAAAACCCTAGATCTAGCTCATATCACAACATTATGTATAAAAGCCATACTTTTGATCAAAAGATGCAATCATTTCTATCCAAATCATTAGATATATACTAGATATCATCAAACAATCATAGATTAGACCTAGATCCATCAAAAAGCTTGGATATTGACAACTAAAACACAAGTAAAACATAAGAAATCACATACAGAATGATGTAGGATGATAAAGGATGCAATCGGGGATTGAAACTTGCTATAAATCTTAAATCTTCATGATGAATGAGTATGAAGATGATATGTGTCACACCCCCAATTAACCACTAACGGAGTTTATACCGTTAAGAGGCGCAACTAGACCAGGACCACAACCATTAGTTACAAATACTAAACGAATCAGAGTAAAGTCCGAATGTTCATAATAAAAACAGTTTAAAGTACGCAGCGGAATA
>JBCNJP010000008.1:18726516-18764217 GCA_039602395.1 Deinandra increscens subsp. villosa
GCATTGATTATGACGATGTCTATGCGCCTGTCGCTCGTCTAGAGGCAATCCGGATTTTCTTGGCGTATGCTGCGTCAATGAACATCACCGTCTATCACTTGGACGTGAAAACCGCCTTTCTCTATGGTGAGTGATGTGTTGCAAACACATCCGAATTTCCTAGAGTCTTTTGTTATGTATTTGAGTCCATTTGAGTCAGTTTCCATTTGTTTTAAGTACTTTTATTAACGTTTGGGTCTTTTGGTCTTTGTTTATGTTTTCTTATAAGTTTTGTAGGTAATTGACAAGTCCCGAGGCCAAAATAAGAAATGTTGAAGAAGGGCTGAACAAGCAGTTCCAGGCGTATCGCCTGGAACCTGATGACTAGTAGGCGATACGCGCGAGAAGGAAAGTCAACAGAAGTCAAAGTCGGCTAAGCCCGACTAATTTGTCGCCTTATGGGATGTAGGCGTATCGCCTAGGAAGATAATACCTCCAAGCGATACGCTTGGAGGTCCAAAACCCGCAGAAAAAGGAATTTTGATATAAATTCGAAGTTAGGGTTTCAATTCGTCATTCTTCGACTTCCAGACGAACTCAGAGGCGATTTTGGGCGATTTCAAGAGCAGAGAAGGCCAGGGATTGATTAGGAAGCACCGGTGGATCGATTTTATCACATACATCATCATCATCCTACCGGGTTTCATCATTCATTCTTATTGTTCTTAATTTCAATTATGTTTTCTGTCAAAGTTCAGATTTTTATCATTACTCTAGACAGTAACATGTTGCTAGGCTAATTTGATTGTATTGCCTAGACCCAGATTGGATGATTATTTAGTATTTATAACTTTATTCGGTTTTGATTGATTGATTGATGTTGCACTTTTATTCAATTCCATTGATTATTATGTTTTGATGCATATGCGTGTTACGAGTAGATTATCAGATTGGTTGTTGATGCTTAATTTACCCGCGAATGTCTTTCGGTTTAGGTAGATTAGCTAAAGTAGTTGACTTTAGGGTTAATTGCTAAAGTGTAGTTAGGGTTCCTTGACTATTGCATTGATAATTGATTGGTAATTCACTTGTAATGTGCTGCTAAACTGAAGACTTAAAAGGTACAGGTTTAACGGGTAGTTGGGTTGGTTAAAGTTCTAGGGTTGCACTGTCTCAAAAGGAAGTGTCCTAGGGTTTTGTCTAGCTTGGTATTCCGTGTCATTCATAGTAGTTATTGGTAGCTCCGGTTAGTCTAGGTGCATCTTAGGTATATCCGAGGGTGGCTAGGGTAATTGAAGTGGGATGGACTTAAAAGGTGAACCCTTGTTCGAGCGTTAGAAGTGTAGCTAGGAAGGACTTAAAAGGTGAACTAGCCACCATCAGATCAATCAATTCCGAGTGAGGTTGTAGGTATTAAGTAGGATTCCAGGGTCTAGGTGATACTCTTTTCTCGTCTGAATTCTCCCAAAGTTTCTTGCTTTTGTCTGTTTGTGCGTTGATTAGGTTAATTTTAGTTAATTCAAATCTCAAATCAAATCCAAAACCAAATTACTCAGTATTTCCAATTTCTAGGTCTAGGTTAAGTCTTGTCTATAGAGTGTCCTAGGTTCGATATTCCGGTCTTGCCTTAGCTATTCTACTATCCGATAGGTACACTTGCCTTAGGGTTCGGTCTAGTTTAGGTATTTTCGGTAAAATTAGGTGTGTCTAGGTCTAGTTTAGGTCTAGGTTTTTATAGTAGTTTTTAGAGTCGTTCCGAACACATCAAGTTTTTGGCGCCGTTGCCGGGGACACTTGGCAATTGGCAAGATTAACTCTAGGTCGTCGTTAGGAAATTTTGAGTCTTTTTGGTCTTTCCGTGTCTAGAGTCTTAGGATTTTCTGATTTCGAGTCTAGAATTTTTTAGGTTTTAATTTTCGTTTGATTTTTCTTGAGTCATTCCCGTTATATGCCACACACCCGTTCGCGAGGTCCTCCTGAGCTTACACCTTTATCTGATCCCGACGCGGACATTCGTGAGCGGTTCCGCCTTCTACGCACCGAGCTAGAGGCGTTCATCATTTCCACCACCACCCCTTCGAAACCATCCTCTTCATCCCCACGCGACACCAAACCCATTCCATTCCCCGATCTCACATCCATGGCGGCACGTCGCACCGTCCACGAGCAGGCTAGCGCCGGAGTCACCGAGGCCCGGTTTGCTATTGCACAGCCTGCTATTGCCAACACCGCGAATTGGCAAGTTCCGTCCCACGTCATCAACGCTTTGACGCATTCGATCCAGTTTCATGGACGTGAGGACGAAGATGCACCGATGCATATCTCCAGGTTCACGCGTATCTGCAACACGTTCGGACTCACCGGAGTCGCGAACGACACCATTTATTTGCGTCTTTTTCCATTCTCCCTTACGTCTCGAGCCGCCGAGTGGCTTGAGACGCTTCCGCCTAATTCGATCGCCACCTGGGACGATCTCACCGCCAAATTCCTGAAAAAGTACCATCCTCCAGCTAAGGCTGCGCGTACTCGGGAGGAAATCCACTCATTTCGCATGGATCCCGACGAGCCTTATTCTGTTGCATATGAGCGTTTCAATACTCTTCTGAGCAGATGTCCGCAACACGGGTTGACGGAATGGGCTATCATCGAGAAGTTCTATAATGGACTTCCTTATTCGGTTCAAAAAGAGTTTAACATTTCTGCTGGAGGACACATGATGGAGAAGCTCACGGTCGATGAATGCAAACAACTGTTTGAGAGCTTCGCACTCGCTGAACAGCAGACCCCCGGAGATCGGAGAGCCACCTTGGCCCCGACTCGATCCCTTGTTCCTTCTACTACCACCCGGGGTGTCCATCACATTGGCTCAGAGACCATACCACCTAGGGAGTTAGAAAACATTTATAAGACCTTAGAGGAAATCAAACTCCATATCAAAGCCAAATGTGAGCTGTGCAGAGGCGCTCACGACACCCGAGACTGCCCGCTTGCTCCCGCTGAGCAAGTGGATTATATTGGAAACCGAAACCAGTTCGGTAATTCGTTCCAGTCTGGGTGGAGGAGTGGCCAAAATTCAGGATGGCGAGAGGGAGGAAATCCACCTGGTTTCCAGCCGAGGTATAATCAGAGTGGTGGAGGAGATGCAGGCCCGACTATGAAGGAGCTTACAGAGTTGGTGATGAATCAAACGCAGATCCTGCAGCAGATGAACGCGAGAGACGAGGCCACACAAAAGAAGCTGGCGGAGCATGACACGTTACTGAGAAATCAACAGGCCTCGTTCTTAGATTTGCAGCGGTCGGTGGGAGATATTGCAAAGCAGTTAAAGGAGCTCAACAACCGAGGGGGTCAATTTTCCGGTAGCACCTATAAAAACCCCAATGCGTCGGTTAATGCTGTTACCACACGGAGCGGGAGAGTTGTCCAGAGTCCATCACCAGCGGTAGTTGATGAGGAGCCGGTTGATGAGGAGATTGAGTTGGAGACGCCGGACGGGAGGGTGCACGAGAGCGTAACGCCAGCAAGTACCGCACCGATCGTCGAGGCTGAAGGAGTTAGAGAGAAGCCGCTGAAGTGGGAAGCGGTGAAGGAGAAGAAGAGAGTGAGGTTCGCGCCGAAACCGATCACTGCTGATGATCTGAAGCGTGTTCCTTATCCTGAGAGGTTGGTCCAGCAGAAGAATGCGCGAGAGTATGGGCAGTTTTTAGAGCTTCTTAAGCAGCTTAGGGTCACTTTACCTTTTACTGATGTTATTAGACAGATGCCTAAGTATGCTAAATTTTTGAAAGATATGTTAACTAATAAGAAGAAGCTTGAAAACTTTTCTGATGTTACACTTGATGCCCAGTGTTCTGCTGTGGTTCAGAATAGGTTGCCTGAAAAACTGACTGATCCGGGTACATTTACAATTCCTTGCTCGTTTGGTGACTTGTCTGTTACTTGTGCTTTAGCTGATCTAGGTGCCTCTATTAATGTGATGCCTTATTCTGTTTTCATGCACCTAGGATTAGGAGAGTTAGAGCCGACTAGGATGACGATTTCCTTAGCGGATAGGTCGGTAGTTAGACCCAAAGGAATAGTGGAAAATGTTCTTGTTCAAGTTGATAAATTCTTGTTCCCTATAGACTTTGTGGTGGTTGATACTGCATATGATGCTAGCTGCCCGTTGATTTTAGGTAGGCCTTTCCTTAGGACCGCCCGGGCGTTAGTTGATGTTTTCGCGGGCACGATCACTTTGAGGGTAGATGATGAGTCGGTTGAATTCAGGGTTGGTAAATCGGGTGACAAGAACAGCGAGTCCGTATGCTTTCTAGGATCTTTCATATCTTTGGTGGATAGTTGTGTTAGTTATGTCACTGGTGAGGACTTGGTAGTTGGAAATCGGTTGGAGGGTGAGGTTGTAGTTGAGGATAAGTGTGGGGAGGATCCTAGGGGTTTAGATGAGGAAGTTGATAAAATTGAGCTTTTTGACCCGTTAGTAGAACCCGTTGATGAGTTGTTGGGTAAAGAGTTGTTGGTGGTTGTTGATGGATAGTAGGAGAGCCACACTTGGTGACATAGGTGAATGTGATGATAGGATTATGCTTAGTCCAAGTGTGGGGAGGTTAGCATATGAGTTGTTGGTGAGACATGACCCGGAAATGGGTTTTCTAGGAAAATGTCGATTTCTTCCGGGTAGGTTTAAGCATTGGAAGGTTAAGAAGTTGTTGAGAGCTTGTTAAAGTTCGGTTGCTTTATGGGTTAAGAAGTTGGTTAGATGGTTGTGCTGGTTAGAAACCGGGTGGAATCCGGTAGTTTTGTGCTCAGGGATGTGAAATCAAAGCCTCCGGATGGTTTTGGAGGTTGTTCTTGTGTTTGGTGCTAATTGGTGAAATTCCCGGTTTGTAAATTATTGTAGTTGTGTTTTAATTTTCTGCAATTTTTTAGTTTTTGTGCCTTTTGCGTCTTTTGGTTTTGTGTTTTTGGTGTTTGCAGGTTATTCTGGAGATTCAAGAGTTGGACTATGAGAGTGTGCAGGTCGAAATTGCAGGTTTGTGCTGCAAATTTCGGCTAGAGGCCTGTTTTGGAGAAAGAGATAGAATATTTTTGGAGGCCAAAAATCTGGAAAATTCTCTGGAAAAGTCGTTCCAGGCGTATCGCCTGGAAGGTTGGAGGTTATAGGCGATACGCCTGGAAGTCTCAGGCGGGCAGATGGTTGAAGTCCTAGGCGTATCGCCTGGGAAATGCAAGGCTGTAGGCGATACGCCTAGGGGAGGTAAGTCAGAAATTTTTCAAATTTTTAATTTTTATTATTTCTGTTTACCGTCTTGGTGGTGGTTCGCTGCGGCTGATGTGCTGAGTCTCTGGAGTTTCAGGTGAACACGTTTCTACTTGTTTTATTTTATTTATTTTACTTCTGCTTTATTTTTGTTCCATTCCACATTGAGGGCAATGTGTGATTCAAGTGTGGGGATGGGATACTTTCGTATATAGTCTTGAGTCTTTTATTTTTAGTATGTTTTGAGTCAGAAAAAAAATTTGAAAAAAAATTGAAAAAATTGTTCAAAAATGTCCAAGATTCTGGCTGCAGTTAATGGAAAATGATAGTAAAACCAGGGATTGATTGTCTATCTTGTGCTTAAATGTTTAATTAATAATAATGTGGGAAAAGTGGATAAGTTTGGATGAATGGAAAACAGTACTAGTCTATGATGTGTCGGTAGGCCCAGCTGACCTAGGAGTAGCTTAAATTGCCTATGTGTTTATTGTTGTATAAATATGCTAATCAGTTTGCTAGTGGGTTCCCATTTTAGGAGTGATAGGGATACTGAATCTGATGATTAGGAGGGAAGAGACCGCTTTTAGGCTAGATACTCCTATGTCCTTAGAATTTCAATGAGCATGTAGTTAATAATTTGGCTAATGAATTAGAGTGAAGGGGCAGAATACTCATGTACAAACTAAGGATAGTATCCCGTGGTAAGTACCTCTGATGATGTTCCGGATCTCGCGGGCAAAATACTCATGTATGATTTCGGGGGTAAGACCTTGTGGAAGAATACCTCTGGTGATGTCCGTTGGTAATTTTAGGTAAAAGTAACCAATTATAAAAAAAAAAAAAATAAAATAAAAAATTGAGAAAAGAAAAAAAAAAGAAAGAAAAAAAATGATAGCTTAGAGGAATAAATGCTCAAAAGAACATAAATAAATAAATAGTTATTCCTTGGACATCCTAGTATCTGGTTTAAGGGGGGTGGAGAAATATATAAATTCGAATCATTTATTCCCTTTGCTTTGACTGAATATGATTCGGTAATAGGTTGAACTTGACCTTTCTTTAGTGGGATCCATTGCGACTGAGCTTATATTCGGTAATTTTATAAACACATGGGGGCGAAAGAAAAGGTTGGTGGTTGGGTTTAATCGGATAGAAATATCGGCAATCATAGTTAGTGTGTGATTACATTATGGTATGTGGAATTGTTTTGGTGGACTGTGAAATTTAAAGGTTAAGGTTTAGAAGTCAATTTCCTGGTTGTGATTCCATTGCAGTATTTTTCGAGGACGAAAAAAGAGTCAGTGTGGGGATGTTTGATGTGTTGCAAACACATCCGATTTCCTAAGTCTTTTGTTATGTATTTGAGTCCATTTGAGTCAGTTTCCATTTGTTTTAAGTACTTTTATTAACGTTTGGGTCTTTTGGTCTTTGTTTATGTTTTCTTATAAGTTTTGTAGGTAATTGACAAGTCCCGAGGCCAAAATAAGAAATGTTGAAGAAGGGCTGAACAAGCAGTTCCAGGCGTATCGCCTGGAACCTGATGACTAGTAGGCGATACGCGCGAGAAGGAAAGTCAACAGAAGTCAAAGTCGGCTAAGCCCGACTAATTTGTCGCCTTATGGGATGTAGGCGTATCGCCTAGGAAGATAATACCTCCAAGCGATACGCTTGGAGGTCCAAAACCCGCAGAAAAAGGAATTTTGATATAAATTCGAAGTTAGGGTTTCAATTCGTCATTCTTCGACTTCCAGACGAACTCAGAGGCGATTTTGGGCGATTTCAAGAGCAGAGAAGGCCAGGGATTGATTAGGAAGCACCGGTGGATCGATTTTATCACATACATCATCATCATCCTACCGGGTTTCATCATTCATTCTTATTGTTCTTAATTTCAATTATGTTTTCTGTCAAAGTTCAGATTTTTATCATTACTCTAGACAGTAACATGTTGCTAGGCTAATTTGATTGTATTGCCTAGACCCAGATTGGATGATTATTTAGTATTTATAACTTTATTCGGTTTTGATTGATTGATTGATGTTGCACTTTTATTCAATTCCATTGATTATTATGTTTTGATGCATATGCGTGTTACGAGTAGATTATTAGTTGGTTGTTGATGCTTAATTTACCCGCGAATGTCTTTCGGTTTAGGTAGATTAGCTAAAGTAGTTGACTTTAGGGTTAATTGCTAAAGTGTAGTTAGGGTTCCTTGACTATTGCATTGATAATTGATTGGTAATTCACTTGTAATGTGCTGCTAAACTGAAGACTTAAAAGGTACAGGTTTAACGGGTAGTTGGGTTGGTTAAAGTTCTAGGGTTGCACTGTCTCAAAAGGAAGTGTCCTAGGGTTTTGTCTAGCTTGGTATTCCGTGTCATTCATAGTAGTTATTGGTAGCTCCGGTTAGTCTAGGTGCATCTTAGGTATATCCGAGGGTGGCTAGGGTAATTGAAGTGGGATGGACTTAAAAGGTGAACCCTTGTTCGAGCGTTAGAAGTGTAGCTAGGAAGGACTTAAAAGGTGAACTAGCCACCATCAGATCAATCAATTCCGAGTGAGGTTGTAGGTATTAAGTAGGATTCCAGGGTCTAGGTGATACTCTTTTCTCGTCTGAATTCTCCCAAAGTTTCTTGCTTTTGTCTGTTTGTGCGTTGATTAGGTTAATTTTAGTTAATCCAATTCTCAAATCAAATCCAAAACCAAATTACTCAGTATTTCCAATTTCATAGGTCTAGGTTAAGTCTTGTCTATAGAGTGTCCTAGGTTCGATAATCCGGTCTTGCCCTAGCTATTCTACTATCCGATAGGTACACTTGCCTTAGGGTTCGGTTTAGTTTAGGTATTTTCGGTAAAATTAGGTGTGTCTAGGTCTAGTTTAGGTCTAGGTTTTTATAGTAGTTTTTAGAGTCGTTCCGAACACATCAGTGAGCTTGACGAAGACGTGTACGTAGACCAACCTCCGGGGTTTGTGAACAAATCTTTTCCCAAGAAATGTTACAAGCTGGATAAGGCTCTTTATGGTCTACACCAAGCCCCGAGAAAATGGTACGAGACATTATCAACATATCTGCTGTCAAATGGTTACAAGAGGGGTGTCATTGATCAGACTCTTTTCATTCGTCATGTTGGTGAAGACAAGCTGTTAGTACAAGTGTACGTTGACGACATCATTTTTGCCTCAACAGATGTTGCTCTCTGTCACGAATTTGAGGAACTGATGAAAAAGAAGTTTGAGATGAGTGCTATGGGTGAACTGACATTCTTTCTGGGAATTCAAGTGAAACAGACACCGGATGGTATCTTAATCAGCCAAGGGAAGTATGTCAAAGAAATCCTGAAGAAATTTGATGGATCTTCTCCCTCTGTTGGTTCAGCCACTGCTGTAAGTCATTCTGAGGTCGAGTCTGAAGCTAGCAAAAGACTTCTTGAGCTCCAACGTGGATCCATTCCCGATGAGGTAAAAGAAGAACCTTGAATAAGACTCTTGAATAAGACTCTTGAATTAGGATTCAAGATACATAGAAGAAGAACCTTGAATACGGATTCAAGCAAAGGTTAAAGGTGCATTGGTCTTCAAGAAATCCTAGCAACAAGGTGTTGTGTTGGAGGCTCGTGGGTATCACAAGCTTGAGGCTTCTTCTTCGAGGCTTGATATTCGAGTTCATCATCATCTTCTTCTCAATCCCTTACTTGGAAGAAGGTATAAATCTAAACACCCTATGGTTGTTTTAGTTTTGATAGCATGCATACATATTTGGATCCTTGGTTTTGGGTTTTATAATCAAGTGTTAAAATCGGTTTTAACATCAACTAATCAAAATATACATCAACTAATCAAACTATGGTTTTGATTTTTCCACTGCGTTTTACATTTAAATGAGTTAAAATGGCTTTGATAAAGTTCTTAAAACCCAACAATGGCATCTAGAGCCGCTTATATGGATGCATGCTTCAAAGAGCTAGTTGGTTAGCTCCACAAAACTCTTGGTTTTGGTTCCTCATACCACAAACCGAAAGTTTTGTTCATGGTTTCCCTCTGTCTTTCAAGATGCTTCACTAACATTCATGTGGTTATCTTGAAAGATTAAAGCATTTTATCATTTTGTTGTTTTTGTTGTTTGGACAACAAACCCACGTTTTCGGTTTTGTGTTGGACCGAAAAAGGAAATGGGTTAAAAGGGAACCATTTTTTTTACATTTGTACATATGGATGTAATTTTAGATATATGTTTGGTGCATAAAGCCTAGCCAAAAGACCTTGTGATTTTTGTGGTGGATGTTTGTGCTTGTTGTAATTATTCAAAAGTTGTAATAATTTCAAGTTCGTCATTTTGGGCATGTAATCTATTTATTTCATTTGGTATGTAATGTAATAGATTAGGTGCATTTTGTTTTACTAGAAAAATGTATTAGGATCCATATTTTGTAAAAAAGGAAGAATGCACAAGATGGAGGATCTTGGATGCCCAAAGGAGTGAAGCAAAACAGAACCAAAGGAGGTCACTTGAAGCATTTGGATGCGGGGTCAAGTGGGAGTTCACCTACACATCACTTGTGTGATCTTGTCCCTTAGGAGAGACCTTGACACACACTTGTTTCGGCTAACAAGTGTTGTCAATAGTTGGCTATGGCTATGCACCTATTTTATTATGCTAGTGTGGTTGTTTATTTTCATGGTTGGATGATATTTGGATATGCATGCTAAAACAAACTAATAAACATTAACAAGCTAAAACCGATTCTTAAAATATCATTAACAAAGACTAATAAAATGAGTTTTATTAAGTTGATGATGATTTATCAATAAAATGGGTTTTATTAAAAGAACCATGAAATATGGATTTCAAACAACACTAGGGTACCATACATTTGAATGCATGTGAATTGTATGGTACATAGAGTTTTCTACACTAGAATTATGAAAACTAAAAACGACCCTTTTCAAAAACAAGTTTAAACGCCATACTTTTATACAACACTCAATTTGCTTGTAAACTCTTTATGGGATAAAGGTCACCTAACCATATTTGAGGGAACTTGTAAACTTGGGGTAGGTTTACCATATTTGTGGGATAAAGGTCACCTAACCACTTGTATGTGTAAATCTACACATGTGTATAAGTAGGACAACTTGATTTGGAGACCATGTGAATAGGGTCACCGAAGCATGGGGAACCAAAGGCGTTGTTGGGATTAAACATGCCAACTAAACATAAGATGTTTAATCGATCCCATACTACTAGAAGTTGCAAAGAGTTGCAGTTGTCAAACGTTGACTACCTTGTTAATTTAAGGAGTGGGATAAAGGTCACCTAACCACAACTTAAATGTAACGTTGGATTCTAGGTTTTAATTTATTAATTGTCTATGAGACACAAAAGGGTATAAATTAAATTAAAAGGTTTATATTGATATCGAAGATACTTAATAGAACTTTGTTAAATTTTGTAGATGGCTAATAGTAACGAAATCATCCCCGCCACAAACGTCCATAACCTATCACTAAGATCCATCTTAGACAAGAATCGTCTCAACCAAGACAACTTTGTGGATTGGTACCGCAACTTGAGAATTGTTCTCAAACAAGAAAAGAAGTCTTATGTGTTGGACGATCCTATCCCCGACGAACCCGATATCGAAGACTTTGAGGCTTATGCCGATTGGGTGAGGTACACCGAGGACTCAGTCCAAGTTTCATGCCTCATGCTAGCAAGTATGATCCCCGAGCATCAAAAGGATTTAGAGAATCATGGGGCATACGACATGATATGCTAATTGAAGGAAATGTTCCAACAAAAGGCAAGGACCGAGCGCTTCGAAACGGTTCGGGCACTCCATGCATGTCGTATGGACGAGTCACAAACGGTTTCATCCTATGTTCTTAAAATGAAGAGCCTCATTGATCGTCTTCAAAGGCTCAATTGTCCCGTTTCAAAAGAGTTGGCTACGGATTTGATCCTCAACTCTTTGTCAAAGAAGTTTGACACTTTTGTATTGAATTACAATATGAATGGTTGGGAGAAGACCATTCCCGAACTTCACGGGATGCTCAAAACGGCTGAGCAAGGGATGGGCAAAAGTGTTGTGCCCGTTCTAACGATCGATGAAGGTAGTAGCAAGAAAAGGTCTCGCTCTACCTCTAGTTCCTCAAAGGCAAAGGTTGCCAAAGGAAAGGGATTCGTCAAGGGGAAGGGCAAGAAAGAAGCCCCCAAACCGAAGGAGAAGAAGCAAAAGGTTGCTTCAAATGATCCATACTTTGAGTGTGGTGAGGTAGGACATTGGAAGAGGAATTGTCCAACCTATCTCAAAGGGTTGAAAGAAAAGAAGAATGAAGGTCAAACCTCGGGTAAGACCTTTATGATCTATATTGAGCTTAATGCTATTTCTTCTAACACATGGGTATTGGATACCGGATGTGGAACTCATATATGTAATATGTTGCAGGGGTTCAAAAGAAATAGGCAATTGAAGACGGGAGAAGTTAGTCTCTTCATGGGCAATGGAGCGAAAGTTCAAGTTAAGGCCCAAGGAGACTATATTTTGGAACTTCCAAGTGGTTTGGAAGTAATTTTGAAATAATGTACTATATGCTCCTAGTTTGACTAGGAACATAATTTCCGTTTCCCGTTTAAGACATGTTGGATATGATTTTAAGTTTGTTAACAATGATTTCCATGTTTCAATGAATGATATGTTTTATTTTAAAGCTAGCCCTTTAAATGGTATTTATGAATTGGTTCATGAAAACACTTCATGTAATACCTCAATATACCAAACCACCACCAAGAAACTCAAAAGAGATTTGAGTGACACCTACATTTGGCATTGTCGCCTTGGTCACATTAATAAGAACCGCATACAAGCATTACAAAAGAGTGGTCTTTTGAAAACAAACGAATGCGATTCGTATGACGTATGCGAATCTTGTCTTCAAGGGAAGATGACTAAGGCACCTTTTAGTGGAACTACCGAAAGGGCAAAGGATTTTCTAGGGATCATACATTCGGATGTATGTGGACCTTTTAAGCCAACATCTAGGAATGGTGAAAGATACTTCATCACCTTTACTGATGACTATAGTCGCTATGGGTATGTGTACTTGTTAGCACACAAGGATGAAGCTTTTGAAATGTTCAAAATCTTCAAGAATGAAGTAGAAAATCAACTCAACAAAACAATAAAGATCCTTCGTTCGGATAGAGGAGGTGAATACCTTAGCAATGAATTTCAAGACTATCTTAGGAGTTGTGGAATTGTCTCACAACTTAGTCCACCTCGGACGCCACAACATAATGGAGTATCGGAGAGGAGGAATCGAACGCTACTGGATATGGTTCGATCTATGATGTGTAGAAGTTCATTACCTCTATCATTTTGGGGTTATGCCCTACTCTCAGCGGCCCGTATTTTGAATATGGCCCCAACCAAGAAAGTGGAAAGGACACCTTTTGAGTATGGCATGGAAGGGTTCCATCCTTATCTTATCTAAAGGTGTGGGGTTGTGAAGCTTATGTAAAGCATGATGCTTCAAACAAGCTAGATCCCCGGTCCACTAAGTGTATATTTGTAGGATATCCTAGAGATTCTATAGGATATTACTTCTACAATCCAACAGAGCAAAAAGTATTTATTGCTAGAAAGGCCGAATTCTTGGAAACTAAATTCCTTATGGAAGGAACTAGTGGAAGAACGGTGGAACTTGAGGAGGATCAAGAACCACAAGCCGATACACGTTTGGTTGAAACTAGCCCTCTACAAGAAATTGTTGAAGATGATCAAATGGTTGATCAAGACACACACAACGTTCGTAGATCTGGTAGAACTAGTAGTCCACCTGAAAGATATGGATTTTTCATGGAGGGATGCTATGTGGTAGATTCAGATGAACCAACCACTTACCATGATTCAATGACCGATTCCGAATCGGACAAATGGCTGGAAGCCATGAACGTTGAGATGCAATCCATGCATGCCAACCAAGTATGGGACTTGGTAGTGCGACCTCCTAACTCCAAGGTAGTTGGAAGTAAGTGGGTTTTCAAGAAGAAAACCGACATGCATGGGAACTTAGACACATTTAAAGCTCGACTTGTAGCAAAAGGTTTCACTCAAACTCAAGGGGTTGATTATGATGAAACTTTCTCGCCGGTGGCAATGCTAAAGTCGATAAGGATATTATTTGCCATAGCCGCCCATTATAATTATGAGATATGGCAATTGGATGTCAAAACGGCTTTCCTAAATGGATATCTTGAGGAAGATGTCTATATGGCTCAGCCCGAGGGTTTTGTCGATCCAAAACATCCTAATAAAGTGTGTAAGTTAAAGAAATCAATCTATGGATTGAAACAAGCATCAAGGAGTTGGAATCAGCGTTTTGATGAAGAGATAAAGAAATTTGGCTTCATCAAGAACGAGGATGAGGCTTGTGTGTATAAGAAAGCTATTGGGAGTATAATAACTTTTCTAGTATTGTATGTAGATGACATACTACTATTTGGGAATGACATTCCGACCTTGGAAGGGTTAAAAACCTGGCTTGGAAGTTGCTTTTCCATCAAGGATCTTGGTGAAGCCACCTATATTTTGGGAATAAAGATCTATATGGGTAGATCAAGGCGCCTGATAGGTTTGAATCAAAGTGCATACATTGATAAAGTCTTGAAAAGGTTCAAGATGGAGAACTCTAAGAAAGGTTTGGTACCTATTCAAAGAGGGACTATATTGAGTAGGACTCAATGTCCAAGCTCAAAGGTTGAGCAAGACAAAATGAAAGGAATCCCATATGCGTCTGCTATTGGATCGATTATGTATGCTATGATATGCACTAGACCGGACGTGTCATGCGCCTTAAGCATGACAAGTAGATACCAACAAAATCCAGGAAATAGCCATTGGATGGCTGTCAAAAGTATATTGAAATATCTTAGAAGGTCTAAGGATATGTTCTTAATATATGGATCCGATGAGAAGGAACTAGTTGCAAGTGAGAATTCCGCTTCAACTTCAACTTCAGCCGGAACTGGCAGTTCAAGCGGAAAGAAGCAGTTTTGTCCTTTAGCGAATATTCCAGGTGAACTCAATTATCCACCAGATAATGAGTTCAACCGGACTTTTCCTGAGATGTCTTTTCAGCAAGTCCAATCTTGCAAAAGCTTCTCGTATGCTTCTATATCTGATTCAAGCCGCTCTCCTAAAGTAGTACGTTGCTGCAAACACGCAAGATATTCCAATTGTCGATGTTTATTCTTTTGGTAGCTTGTATTTGACTTTTTAGTTTACGGTCTAGATTAGATCGCATGAGATCATTGGCTGTCATTGATCTCATCAGCACTATATATAGCATAGTTAGCTCTTAGTTTACACATCATCGTTGTTATCTGTTCTTGAACAACTTGTAATAGTGTAGCTTTGAGTTAATGCAAATAGTGCCGAGTATTTGATACTTTGCTGTTACTATCTTTCAGCAAATCAAGCTTTTACATTATACACAAGAACTAGATATCTCTTAAGTAAAGTGAAATATAACTTTAATTCCGCAAGGTTATATTTGCAAGTAAAGGGCTTTGTTTTAGTTTAACTCTAACTAATAACGATCATACAAGTGGTATCAGAGCTTTGGCTCTTACTTTGAAGACTTTCTGTGCTTCAAGGTTGATACTTTACTTGCTTACTTTACAAGCTTAGCTTTCTTATCTTTCTAAAGGTTTTCAAAATGAGTGATTTCAGTTTAAGTTGCCCAAATGGTTCTTCCAACAAACCACCAATGTTCACTCCTGATGACTTTGGTACCTGGAAACTCAGGATGGAAGGTTTTGTTAGGATTTTGGACCGTCGTAATTTGGAAATCTTTCACTGAAGGACCCTACTCACCCATGGTTTCATCTGCTGATGATGCATAAGTCAAAATACCTAAGCCACTAGATAAATATGTTGAATCTGACTATACTGCTCTCGAATTTGACCATAAGGCATATTGGACTCTACAGGTTGCACTTCCTAATTCCATTTTAAGTGGGTTTAAAGGATATAAAACTGCATTTGACCTGTGGAATGCCTTAAGTGAAATGTATGAAGGAACCAGTGAAGTTAAAGAAAACAAGAAAGATGTCTTAAAACAGAAGTATGAAAACTTTACTTTCAAATCTGGTGAAACAATGACAAACCAGTACTTAAGATTTGTTTCTTTGCTTGATGAACTCCAAAAAGTAGATGTAAAACTAGACCAGGTAGATGTTAACAGAAAGTTCCTACGTTCCCTGCCTTCTGTGTGGACAGTTTACACAGTGAGCATCAGGGAATGCAAAAAACTTGAAAAAGATGAGACTCAGTGAACTTCATGGCATACTCACTGCCTATGAAATGGAACTAGATCTTAAACAAAACTCATCTTCTGAGTCAAAGGTCTTCAAACTCATCATCATATCTGTCACCTATTGTCAGTTTCCCTGAGACACCAAGGTGTCAAGAAAGTTTTTCAAACACGTTTGAAAACTCTCACAATGCTCATGTAGCAACTGACTCTTACCAAGGCTTCATACCTGAAGATCTTGAGTGCATAGGTGCTGATGAGTTGGAGGAAATGGACATAATGACTCAACTTGCTATGGTTTCTGTCAGAGCTCAAAGGTTCTACAAAAGAACTGGTAGAACCTACAAGGGAGCAAAAGGTGCTCACATAGGCCTTGACAAAAGCAAGGTGAAGTGCTACAACTGTCACCAACTTGGTCACTTTGCAAGGGAGTGCTCTCAACCAAGAAGAGAAGGACAGAATCAGAGTCATGTCCAAGGGAAAGATCATGGAGGAAGCAATTCAAACAACAACAATTCTGGAAACAACTCAGGTTCTAACCCCACCCCACCAAAGCCAACCGGAAGTCAAAACCACCAGAATGTGGTAGCTGCTATTGCAAATCAAACCTCATGTGTTGAATGGGAAGATTTCGTTGCTGAGTTTGAGCCTATCAACCATGCTTTGATGGCCAAACAAGACTCCACCTCAGATCAGGTAAACTCTATCCCTGAGAAAGTCCTAGAAAACCTATGCAGCCCTGCCTGCATGGAATAAGTGGCAAAGTACCGAAATCACAACACTGACTTGATTGATGAAGTTTCAAACCTAAATGAGTTAAAGTAATGTTTTAAGAAAACTGAATCATCATACATTTCAAAAATTGAAAATTTAACCAAAGAGTATGAACAGTTAAAACAAACCAACTCTGTGCTTGAAACTCAGATTGATGACTTGCTCTCAAAGCTTGAGAAGTCAAGAAACGAAACCAAAGATGCTAAGGTTGAGGTTGATGTTCTTGAGATCAAGTTGAAAGATGCTTTGTTTACTTGTGATAAATTCCAAGCAGCAAACAAAAAGGCTGAGAAACTGTGGATGGGAGGGATGTATGGTAAAGCAGGTGTCGGGTATAACTGTGTTGAACCACCAATTGAATACTCACTTGTAATCAAACCAATTGATGCTTTAAAATCTGAATGCAAAGTTAGTCCACTACGTCAAAAATACCCTTTAGCCACTGAAAAAAAAACGTGGCTAAAACCCTTTGGCCACGCTTTTTTTTTCCATTTCATTCGTGACCAAAGGTCCCGTCACCTTTGGTACCATACGGCCACACTTGAAGATTAGTGGCTGTAGCAACTAAAAAACGTGGCTAAATGTATCAATATTTTGGTTGAAATCAGGCATTCCATGTAAAATGTGTGGCTAAAAGATAGCAACGGCCACATGAATTTTCTATAAGCGTGGCTAAATGGTAGCAACGACCACATGAATTTTTTATAAGCGTGACTGAAGGGTAGCAACGACCACATGATTTTTTTATAAGTGTGGCTAAAGGGTAGCAACAGCCACATGAATTTTCTATAAGTGTGGCTAAAGAGTAGCAACGGCCACATGAATTTACTAAAAAGTTTGTTTTAGTCACGCTTATTTTTTAGAAACGTGGCAAAAGATTGCTGGAATTAAACATTCCATCTGAAAAGTGTGGCTAAAAGGTAGCAACAGCCACATGAGTTTTTCTTAAGCGTGGCTAAAAGCTTGTTTTAGACACGCTTATTCCACCTGAAAAAGCGTGGCTAAAAGTTTATTTTAGCCACGCTTTTCAGTATTTTTGTAAAATGAAAACGACAATAAATATGAAAAAAAAAACATAAAATCCAAATGATATAAACAATAACAATTCAAGATTCATACATAGGTTTTCAGTTTAAATAATAAAGACCTAAATTTCTAATCAAAAGTTTTCTACAAATGATAAAATCAATTAAGTTCGTAATATCCGGTTCGTAATCAACCCTCTTTGTCACTGAAGCATCTGCAACAAATGCTTGAATAAGTTCGTAATATCCGGTTCATAATCAACCCTCTTTATCACTGAAGCATCAGCAACAGCTGCTTGAACTTCCTCATACACATTTTGTTCCTGAAATTTCACTCCAGCAAGAAACCTTATTATCCTTACCTACAACCACCCCCAATGAATTAAATTAATTGGTTTTCTAACTCATGAATAAACAAACAGGAGCATATGCTAGATTACGAATACATCATACTGCAAAAGGGAATGTGTAATTCACCTAATGCAGAATGATTCTAGAAGCACAAATATCTAATGCCCAATAAAACCAAATGAAGAACTCACACATCTGCTTCTTACTATTAATTGACTTACTTGACGTATTAGTCCTGCTCTTTACTTCTGCAGTAACAGAAGCAGAGCCATGCAGTTCTCTCTTTCTCTTCTCAGCTGCTGCAACTGCAAGTGTAGCTTCCTAAAATAAAATACTCAAAGTTAACTAACTACCATAACCGAGTTACAATAATCAATAACACATATCTAGAAATTCATCCACAAAGACCTCATTAGTTCTTTTTGAGTTCCTCTCTATGGATTTAGACCATTTTAAACTGGAACCACCAACACTTAATAACTTGGACATACGGAGAGAAAACCCATGCTTTGACTAATGTGATATGAATAATCATACTGGACACAAACAATATTAGAGTGTGTTATTTTTTTGTTTATTAAAAAGATGTTTTGATCTGCGCGCTGCGCGCGGATGTTGTCCCGAGGATGCGTTTACACTTCTCGGTCTTGTTATCATACGTGATGAAGACGTGTGCTCAGTAAACCATTTAGACTTGCTAGTCTATAGATTCCAATCTTTAGCCTCAGTTATAAACGTTAGGAACACACAAACTGAGAAAGCTATAGATTTTATGACAATTGACAAACCTTATTTGCACTTGCATAGTTATCATCCTTCACCTTTGTGGCGGGTGCCTTCCGGTACATAAAAATGAAGACCAACACCTGCATATAAAATATGAAGACCCATTAGCAGCAACCCACAAATTTAAAACAAAAACGAATCATAAAAAGAACTATAAAAAGACATGAGTAAGCAAAGCAGGAAAGGTAGAACCTTTGATTTATAGTTCCTGGTTTGATGGACCTGTTTAGCATACTATTTATAGAAAAACAGAAAGGTGATACATTGCAGCTCAAGTAATACTAATCCGAGAAGCCATCATTGCTGCTCGTATATTCCGACTAAGGTTACAAAATGGCAGGAAACACAGCTATCATTGCTGCTCATATATTCCTGCTCTTTAAGCACTAACCGCATTCCACCAAAAGGTGTAATTTAGTTTTTGAAAATGGCTTCTCTATAAGTCGTAGCTGCTACACCACTCTGTTGGAACTTTTAATAAGTGTGACTGACGCCATCAAATCTATTCTCGAATAATTCGGTTGAAGAATCCATTGTGATTTGATTCAGAGACGCGGGTTGTGATGCTCGAGGCTTGCAAGTTTGGACCGAAGACGTTTTCTTGAAAAGTCAACCGTTTGGGTCAACGGTCAACGTAAAAGTCAACGGAAGATCGGTTCGAGCGAGTCAAGCTTCATATTAATTAAATCATCTTTGATTTAATTAATAATAATTATGTCATTTGTTTATTTGTATTTGGTCATTTGTATGTGTGTTAGCTAGTTAGTGGGCTAGTGAGCACATGGCTCTCTATAAATAGGAAGGGATAGCCTCATTAGATAGATGAATAATATGATGAATAAGATGAATAAGGATGTTCTAGAGAGATGTGAGCTATCATTTTCTAGAGAGAGAGAGTCACACATTGGGTTTGAGCTCAACCCAATGTGACCATGGATTTCCTATGACGAGTTTGTAATCATTCGGTTCGTTGTAATCATTCAACAATAATCAATGAATCGTTTGATTTTATCATTTCTTGTCATTTATTATCTTTGATTCTCTTCATCCCGTCTCCTTCATCTCACCTTTGTTTTTGCTCAAGATCGGGATTCTCGATGTGAAATTGGTCCAGACAAATGGTATCAGAGCGGGTACCGATCAGATTCATCTCACCGTGAATCTGGTCACTCGGATCTTGATTTTGAGCTTGAATGAGGTGCTGATTGAAAAAACCCACTTTGGAGACTTTTTCTACTTTTTCTTATTTTTTTGGAGCTGATTGATGATTTCTGGATGAATCTGATGATAGATTCTTGTTATTAGGTTCATTTAGATATGATTTCATGCTTCATATGTTCAAATCAGTGAAGAAATACGAGATCTGAGCAAGAAAAACGAAGCTGTTAGAGTTTTCCCGTTTTTGGGGTTTTGAAGATTTTTAGAGCTTTGATTCTGAGTTTTTGGTGTTTTAATCAGTGTTTTTGGATGAAATAAAGTATGAATCTTGAAGGAAAACGCATTCCGGATCCATTGGGAGCATCGGTTTTGCCTGATTCGCAACAGAGTTGACAGATCTGGAAAAACACACACTAGTGTGTGTTTCACGGTGTTCTTGGTGTTCTTCATTTTGGTTGAAGATTGCCTTGGCGATTTCCCAGCTGTTGAAGATGTACTTGGCGATCTCAGATGCCCTTGAAGATATTCATGGCGATCTGGAAAGAGCTTGAAGTTTGTCTTGGCGATCTCAGTTTATTCTTAGCGATCTCGACTTACTTCTTGGCGATTTCGTGAATAACCTTGGCGATTTCATGTCCTGGCGATCTCATCATGGGCTTGGCGATCTCAAATAATGCTTGGCGACCTCAAATAAGTTGGCGATCTCGACTAAGTTCATCAACTGGGTTTTCGTTCGAGTTCGTTTCAGAAGATTCTGATCGTTAAGGGTTGTAGAGCATGTCGTTACGAGTTCGTGGGTATAAATTTCGAAGATTTTCGTCAAGTATTCGTTGAGTTATGGGGTTGTCACGGTTTTCCGGCTTCCTCTCGTTTTTCCGATGGTAAATTCCGGCCAAACTAGGGTTTCGCATGATGATGAAGACAACAGCTGACGTGTCAGCGCGCTACTGGTCTGCAGAGAATTTTCTCTCTCCTTAATTACGGTGGAGAAGAATTCGCGTGGGCCCTGGTCAAATAAAGAGTACCGTTGGAGGGCTGTAGGCTGTCGATCAGCTATTGGCTGAAGAATATCGGTGGGACCAGAGCTGGAAGGAAAGAGCCGTTAAAGGCTTTGCGCTGTCGGCCTCCTATTGGCCAGCGCTACCTTTACACGGATCAACATATCTAGCCGCTCGATGTCTCTGATCTCCACCGTAGGATCTGTATTGTGTGCTTTGTCAGCTCAAAGCTGATTGGCTGCGCCCCTAGCACATGGATCACGATTTTTAGCCCTTGGATCTCTTTATTTTTCTGCCGTGGATTTTAAAAGAGACTCAAATCTGATTGGGTGATTTATTATCACACGGATTGGTTTTCTTTAAGAGATTTTTCACCACTAATTAATTTTTCATCTGTGACATCCGAGGATTTCAAGGTTTACTTCCGTTAGACAAATCCGTTAGTTACGTTATAAGTGTTAACTTAGTAACTAATGCATAACTAGGCCGAATACGTCCACGACATTTGGTTGATCACCGAACCCGCCCATATGTGCTATGTGTCCATTTATGGTTGTCAATATGTGCAATGTGATTTAAATGCATGACTTAGTATTGTGAATTGCATGACAAATTGTAAATACTTGATTATGTGGAAAACTTGTCTTTTTGGTCGCCAGCGAAACTACCGGGCGAAACTGTAGTGTCGCCCGGTAGCCAGCTGAACTACTCGATCAACATGTGACCAGAGCTAGTTTCGCCTGGCCAGCGAAACTGCCAGCGAAACTAGCCTCTGATATAAATAATCTTAATAAACCCTAATAGCCTCATTTGCTCAAACCACACAACAAACACACACACACTCTCCTCTCTGATTTCGGCCAAGGCAAAGAGGTCACCAAAGAATCGATTTCCAGTCCCTGAATCATCATCCATCATCATCTAAATCATCCCGTGAGTCCCAAAACTATGTTTTATGCTTTTCTATGTGTTTTCTTCTTAAAGCATGATCAAACCTTCATGAAAACTTGTATGCTTCTGAGATAATGCTTAGGAATGCTAGATCTATCATAAAGTTAGCAACTTTGCGTATGAAATCCAGCCATGATAGAGATTTATGCTATTTTAGCCATTTTAGGGTTTTATATGTATTTTGGGTGATTTGATGACAAAATGCATGTTTAAGGTGTTAAAGCTTGCTGATTTATGTTGGTAAATGCCTATGTATGCTAAATAATGAATTGCATGTAAGATCAGAAGCTGTTAGGTTGATTTTTAGGCAAATCCGTATGTTTTTCGCGACCAGCGAAACTGTGTGTTCTCTGGGCGAAATTGTCCAGCGAATTTACTTGTTCATTCAGCGACACTGTCGAGCGAAACTATAGTGTCGCTAGCGAAACTGACCCGACCAGCCCGAACGAAACTACCGAGCGAAATACCTGAACGAAAGTTCAAACCAGTTTCCCTGCGAAACTAGGCTAGCGAAACTGCGTCAGCAGTTTCGGGCGAAACTAGCCTAGCGAAACTGTGTCACCGGGCATTGCCTAGCGAAAGTGCTGCCCGTGCACCCGGCGAAACTGCCTAGCGAAACTGTGCTAGCGAAACTAAGACCTGACCTGAAAACCAAACTTGTGAAATTTGCTTAAGTGTTATGCCATGACTTACATGATTATGCCATGATGAAACATGCTTGATATCTGAATTACATGAACCCTTGTTTATGATCAACCATCGGTGTCGTGTGTCGATATGTCGTGTCTTAGCTTAACGTGCTATGTTATGGGCCATAGTGAACGTTGTTTGAAATGAATTAGACACAAGACTAATATATAAGACCTAAATGAATTATAGGTCTTCATTAAGAAATCAATCCAAGGATAATTAAGCAAGTCTAGCCGAGCAACCAAAGGTGAGTGTCACTAACCCGCAAGATACGATCCCGTTAGGGACGGAAAGAACAACTTAGAAACAATGCTGACAAAACTTACGAGTGCTGAGCACCGGACGAATAAAAATCGACTGTTTTTCACCAAAGTGTTTATGGGAACACTTGGGGGAAATTCAAGCCGCTGTTTACGAAAAATAAAACTGATAAATGATTTTTGGGTTCGAAGGAAACCCTAAGTGAAATGTTTTAATATGGCTAGCATAGGTTAAAGACTTTAAACCAAATGATATCACATGATTTCTAAGGAATGTTTTGTTTAAATAAAAAGTCCTCATAATTAATTGTGCCATTAATTCGTGGAAGCGAGGGGATGTTGGGTAGATCTACTGGAGTTTGACAAACTCCGCTCCGGGGCACTGGAGGTGCACGGGGAACAATATCAGCCTATTTGACACCGTGATCCCAAGAGGAGGACGCGGGGGAGGCAAAAAGAGCAGTGACGAAAGTCCGCAAATAAAAATAAATGACGGTGGAACACCGCAAAATAAATAGTCAGCTTGGTACAATCTTCCTTAGTGCATGAAACGACGGATTAGCTACCCGCGATATCGGTTGAGTTCTTTAATTCTTACAAGACTAAGCGCATATTAAATAATCGGTAATTGACGTTTAAAAGCATCGTCTTTCATAAAACAAATATTACGTATGTATATGTTGACAAAGAAAATGATTATGAGACCGGGCCAATGCATGACAAGCCCACCGTGAACTCACCAGCCTTTTGGTTGACACTTGCGTGGTTTTGACTTTTGCAGATCGCTGAGGAGTATCCGGAGCAGGTTGACATGGCTCAAGAAAATGTTTACTTTTATTTGAACTAACTTGGGAATTTATATAACAATTTATGTTTTGTAATTAAAGCACGCGGTTAGTGCTAAGATATTTATGTTTACATTCCGCTGCGTAACTTTTGAAACTGTTTTATTTATGAACATTTGGACTTTACTCTGATTCGTTTAGTATTTGTAACTAATGGTTGTGGTCCTGGTCTAGTCGCGCCCCTTAACGGTATAAACTCCGTTAGTGGTTAATTGGGGGTGTGACAGATTGGTATCAGAGCCATAGGTTGCAGAGAACTGGAATCATTTTCTAAAACGATTTGGAAACTGCAACTTGAAACCTTAGTTACAAACGAACAAACAAATTCCCAAAACAAAATTTTTACGTGCCAACCTGGGATACTCGCTCTGCTGTGTAAGTAAACGCTTCGTATGTATATATATATATATATAGATATATATAGACCGTGTCTAAGTAGTCTAACGGAAAAACCTTAGGAAAATGTCACACACGAATACGAAACGCGAACGATAATACGCGCACTATTCTGGGGAAAGCGACAACGAAACAATGCTACACGCTACGTCCTGATTTCTACTACGATGACTACGCCGACGGTGACTTTTATGGGAAAGCCGACTTTCGACGATAGCGCTTACGACTTCCGACGTTCTCCGACGACGCCTCGATTTTTGCACGAAATTTTTTTCTGGACTAATAGCGGGATAACGGGAAATGGCTAATATACATATTATGGGATATGTATAGAATATAACTGTGACTGAACACTGCCTACTTTAAACTGTCCAGAAAATGTCTGGAAGAGCCGGAAGGAACAACATCAACCTGACGCCCGCGCAACTACAAGCGATGATCAACGAGCACGTGCAAGCCGCCGTAGCTGCCGTCCAAGCTACAATTGCCGCGCATGGTAATTATTAAGCCGGTTAAGGCGCAAAGCGAATATATTTTGACCTGTTAAAGTTTAAAACTCGAATTGTTAAATTGCATCAGGAAACATCCACCACTGCACTTTTAAGTCCTTCATGGACTGCAAACCAATGACGTTTTCCGGTGAGGAAGGAGCGGTAGGACTCCTCAGGTGGATTGAGAAGTCTGAGAAGGTCTTCTCCATGTGTAACTGCCCCGCTGAGAACAAGGTGAAATTTGCGACTGGTACCTTTGAAGGAGCTGCCCTTACCTGGTGGAATGCTGAAATCCAGATGATTGGGTTAGATGCTGCCAATAACATGGAGTGGGGAGCATTTAAGGACCTGATTATGGAGGAATACTGTCCTCGTGATCAAGTGAAGAAGCTAGAGGGTGAATTTTTGAATCTGAAGATGTCTGGGTCTGAAGTCGAAGAGTACACTGCGCGTTACCATGAGTACGCGGTACTATGCCCCACAATGGTGGATGCTGAGTTCAAGCGTATTGAGCGTTATCTGGAAGGCCTCG
Organism: Deinandra increscens subsp. villosa; assembly: GCA_039602395.1. NCBI lineage: Eukaryota > Viridiplantae > Streptophyta > Magnoliopsida > Asterales > Asteraceae > Deinandra > Deinandra increscens. The sequence goes on from JBCNJP010000008.1 coordinate 18,751,325, forward strand.
CGCCTCAAATTAAAGGAATGGTGACTGCTAGTAACCCAGCAACTGTGCAACAAGCTATTCGTCTAGCTCATAAGCTGACTGACCAAGAAATTGAGAAGGGAACTCTTCCTGCGAAAGCTTCTGAGAAGACAGCCTTGAGTGGCAAAAGAAAGGCCGAAAACGAGGTTCCTGAGGTGTCAATGAATCAACAAAGTGTGGCCAACAGCTCTGGGAAATCCTATCACTCCCAAGGTCAAAGTAAGCGATCTGGTATCAATAGCAGCAACAACCGCCAGGGCGGAAATGGTCAGAACCTGCCCACTTGCAACACCTGCGGCAAGCATCACTCGGGAGTCTGTAGAAAAAGTTTAACTTGTGGAAGGTGTGGCAAGAAAAGCCACGTGGCGAACGACTGTTGGGCAGTCATTCCTGAGCAACAAAATCGGATGAGGCAGAACAACAACAACAATGGTAACAATCGGGGAAACGGGAATAACAATGGGCAGAATCGTAACAATGAAGTCCCAAGAAGAAATGACAATGGTTGCTATGAATGTGGTGCCCAAGGCCACATGAAGAGGGATTGCCCTCAACTGAGAAGACAAGGAAATGGCAACCAGGGAAACAACGGTGGCCATGGTAACGGCAATGGGAATGGCAATGGTGGAAATGGTGGAAACGGTAGAGGCCGAGCTTTCGTAATGGGCCAAGGAGAAGCTCGCAATGATGCCAACGTGATCAACGGTAAATTTATTCTTAATGGTTTCTTTGCTACCGTATTATTTGATTCTGGTGCTGAAAGAAGCTTTATTTCCACTAAGTTTGCTAGACTAATTAATGCTAAACCAGTTAACTTAGATGCCAAGTATGTGGTAGAACTAGCGAACGGTAAACTTCATGATACGACTCAGATAGTTAAGGACTGTAAGTTAGAACTAGCTGGCCGTACGATAGGAATCGACCTTATGCCTTTCCCGATTGGTAGCTTTGATGTTATAGTAGGAATGGACTGGTTATCTGAAAATCGAGCCGAAATTTTGTGTCAAGAAAAAGTGGTTCGTATTCCACTCGAAGGAGGTGAAGTACTAACAGTTCAAGGCGAGAAAGGTGGGACAGTCACTGGAATTATCTCGTTCCTCAAAGCTCAAAAGTGCCTTCGTAAAGGTCACTTCGCGATTCTTGCAAACGTCACCGACTCGACACTTCCCGAGCGTAAAATCAACGACTACCCGATAGTTCGTGACTTCCAAGATGTATTCCCCGAAGATTTGCCGGGTTTGCCTCCATTTCGACAAGTAGAGTTTGGAATCGACTTAGCTCCTGGCGCCGCTCCGATAGCACGCGCACCTTACCGTTTGGCGGTAAGTGAACTCAACGAACTTTCCGCACAACTTCAAGAGTTACTCGACAAGGGATTTATCCGTCCAAGTTCGTCTCCGTGGGGAGCTCCGGTATTGTTTGTTAAAAAGAAGGATGGAACGTTCCGCATGTGTATCGACTACCGAGAACTCAACAAGGTTACGATCAAGAATCGGTATCCTCTTCCTCGAATCGACGATCTCTTCGATCAACTACAGGGTTCAAGCTACTTTTCAAAGATTGACCTACGGTCCGGGTATCACCAACTTCGTGTTCGTGATGAGGATGTACCCAAAACTGCTTTCAGAACTCGGTATGGTCACTACGAGTTCCTGGTTATGCCGTTTGGGCTAACCAATGCACCTGCCGTATTCATGGATCTGATGAATCGGGTGTGCAAGCCGTACCTCGACAAGTTTGTGATAGTTTTCATCGATGATATTTTGATCTACTCCAAGACAAAGGAAGAACACGAGGAGCATCTGCGTCTTATTTTGGAATTGCTTCGCAAGGAACAGCTCTACGCCAAGTTTTCAAAGTGCGATTTTTGGATCCGCGAAGTCCAGTTTCTTGGACACATTGTTAATAAAGAAGGAATTCATGTCGACCCAGCTAAAGTGGAAGCTATAAAGAATTGGTCTACTCCAAGAGCGCCAACAGAAATCCGACAATTTTTGGGACTTGCCGGATATTACCGAAGGTTTATTAAAGGTTTCTCTCAATTGGCTCAACCCTTAACAGCCTTAACGCACAAAGGAGTGCAATACAGATGGGGTGAGAAAGAAGAGCGCGCATTCCAAACGCTTAAAGATATGTTATGTTCCGCTCCAATTCTTGCGTTACCCGATGGAGTTGACGACTTTGTAGTCTATTGTGATGCATCAATCCAAGGACTCGGTTGCGTGTTGATGCAACGAGACAAAGTGATTGCCTATGGGTCCAGGCAACTAAAAGATACTGAAAAGAATTATACAACGCATGATTTGGAATTGGGAGCCGTTGTTCATGCACTCAAGATTTGGAGACATTACCTATATGGAACAAAGTGCACAATATTCACCGATCATAAAAGTTTACAGCACATCTTTGATCAGAAGGATCTCAACATGCGACAACGACGGTGGGTCGAGCTACTGAATGACTATGACTTAGCAATCAAATATCACCCGGGAAAAGCCAACGTTGTGGCTGATGCCTTAAGCAGAAAAGAATACGAAAAGCCTCGACGGGTACGAGCGCTTCAACTTACAATACATTCAGGATTACCGGATCGGATCCGTGACTGCCAACGAGAAGCTTTGAAAGCAGAAAACTTCGCAGCTGAAGCACTGCGTGGTGTAGATGGCCATTCTGAAGTTAAGTCCGATGGACTCACGTATTATAATAACAGAATTTGGGTTCCTTTACTTGGAAATCTCCGTGAGCTCGTGATGGACGAGGCTCACAAGTCAAGGTATTCGGTGCACCCTGGATCGGATAAAATGTACCAAGATTTAAAAGAGTTGTATTGGTGGCCGAACATGAAAGCCGACATCGCGCGATACGTGGCTAAGTGCTTAACCTGCTCAAGAGTCAAGATTGAATACCAAAAGCCTTCTGGTTTACTGCAACAGCCAAAGATCCCAGAATGGAAATGGGAGGATATTTCAATGGATTTTGTAACGGGACTACCTCATCGATCAAATCAACCGGATGCGATTTGGGTTGTCATCGATCGATTAACCAAATCGGCACATTTCATTCCGATGAAGGAAAGTGATAATATGGATAAATTGACAAAGCTGTACATCGATAAAATTGTGAAGCTTCACGGTGTGCCTAAGACTATCATTTCTGATCGAGATCCTCGATTTACTTCCCGGTTATGGCAATCAATGCAGGAAGCGTTGGGAACCCGACTAGATATGAGTACAGCCTATCACCCACAAACAGATGGTCAATCGGAACGAACCATTCAAACCTTAGAAGATATGCTCCGAGCCTGCGTTCTTGACTTTGGGAAAGATTGGGAGACTCACCTTCCTCTGGTGGAGTTCTCTTACAACAATAGCTATCATTCAAGCATCGGTGCAGCACCTTTTGAAGCACTTTATGGCAGAAAATGTAGATCGCCCGTGTGTTGGGCCGAAACGGGTGAGAAAGGACTCACTGGACCGGAAGTCATCCATGATATGACCGAGCGAATTATTCAAATCAGGCAACGGCTAGCTGCAGCGCGTGATCGACAAAAGAGTTATGCCGACAAACGCCGAAAAACTCTAAAGTTTGAGGTGGGCGACAAAGTATTGTTGAAGGTATCTCCCTGGAAAGGAGTGATACGCTTCGGGAAGCGTGGAAAGTTGAATCCTCGCTACATCGGTCCATTTGAAATTATTGGGGAAGTAGGCCCGGTGGCCTATCGATTGCAACTCCCTGCTGAACTCGATGGAGTTCACAACGTGTTTCACGTTTCCAATCTAAAGAAATGTCTGGCTGAAGACATCGAAATAATTCCTTTGGAGGAATTGGTAATTGACGAACATTTGAGATTTATCGAGCAACCGGTAGAAATCATGGGACGCGAGGAGAAAGCCCTCAAGCGTAGCAAGATTCCGATCGTCAAGGTGCGATGGAACTCAAAGCGTGGACCTGAATATACTTGGGAACGAGAGGATCAGATGAAGAAAAAGTATCCTCACTTGTTCGAGCAAACGTCCGCGAAAACTCAAGGTATGATTTAATTTTGGGGACCAAAATTCCTTAACGGGAGGAGGATGTGACAACCCTAAAACTTTTGCTTTCTTTACCCAGCAACGACGACAGCTGATGCTGCGAACGCTATGACACAAGAATAATTTTCGGGACGAAAATTCCAATTACAAGGGGATGATGTGACATCCGAGGATTTCAAGGTTTACTTCCGTTAGACAAATCCGTTAGTTACGTTATAAGTGTTAACTTAGTAACTGATGCATAACTAGGCCGAATACGTCCACGACATTTGGTTGATCACCGAACCCGCCCATATGTGTTATGTGCTTATTTATGGTTGTCCTTATGTGCAATGTGATTTAAATACATGACTTAGTATTGTGAATTGCATGACAAATTGTAAATACTTGATTATGTGGAAAACTTGTCTTTTTGGTCGCCAGCGAAACTACCGGGCGAAACTGTAGTGTCGCCCGGTAGCCAGCTGAACTACTCGATCAACATGTGACCAGAGCTAGTTTCGCCTGGCCAGCGAAACTGCCAGCGAAACTAGCCTCTGATATAAATAATCTTAATAAACCCTAATAGCCTCATTTGCTCAAACCACACAACAAACACACACACACTCTCCTCTCTGATTTCGGCCAAGGCAAAGAGGTCACCAAAGAATCGATTTCCAGTCCCTGAATCATCATCCATCATCATCTAAATCATCCCGTGAGTCCCAAAACTATGTTTTATGCTTTTCTATGTGTTTTCTTCTTAAAGCATGATCAAACCTTCATGAAAACTTGTATGCTTCTGAGATAATGCTTAGGAATGCTAGATCTATCATAAAGTTAGCAACTTTGCGTATGAAATCCAGCCATGATAGAGATTTATGCTATTTTAGCCATTTTAGGGTTTTATATGTATTTTGGGTGATTTGATGACAAAATGCATGTTTAAGGTGTTAAAGCTTGCTGATTTATGTTGGTAAATGCCTATGTATGCTAAATAATGAATTGCATGTAAGATCAGAAGCTGTTAGGTTGATTTTTAGGCAAATCCGTATGTTTTTCGCGACCAGCGAAACTGTGTGTTCTCTGGGCGAAATTGTCCAGCGAATTTATTTGTTCATTCAGCGACACTGTCGAGCGAAACTATAGTGTCGCTAGCGAAACTGACCCGACCAGCCCGAACGAAACTACCGAGCGAAATACCTGAACGAAAGTTCAAACCAGTTTCCCTGCGAAACTAGGCTAGCGAAACTGCGTCAGCAGTTTCGGGCGAAACTAGCCTAGCGAAACTGTGTCACCGGGCATTGCCTAGCGAAAGTGCTGCCCGTGCACCCAGCGAAACTGCCTAGCGAAACTGTGCTAGCGAAACTAAGACCTGACCTGAAAACCAAACTTGTGAAATTTGCTTAAGTGTTATGCCATGACTTACATGATTATGCCATGATGAAACATGCTTGATATCTGAATTACATGAACCCTTGTTTATGATCAACCATCGGTGTCGTGTGTCGATATGTCGTGTCAGCTTAACGTGCTATGTTATGGGCCATAGTGAACGTTGTTTGAAATGAATTAGACACAAGACTAATATATAAGACCTAAATGAATTATAGGTCTTCATTAAGAAATCAATCCAAGGATAATTAAGCAAGTCTAGCCGAGCAACCAAAGGTGAGTGTCACTAACCCGCAAGATACGATCCCGTTAGGGACGGAAAGAACAACTTAAAAACAATGCTGACAAAACTTACGAGTGCTGAGCACCGGACGAATAAAAATAGACTGTTTTTCACCAAAGTGTTTATGGGAACACTTGGGGGAAATTCAAGTCGCTGTTTACGAAAAATAAAACTGATAAATGATTTTTGGGTTCGAAGGAAACCCTAAGTGAAATGTTTTAATATGGCTAGCATAGGTTAAAGACTTTAAACCAAATGATATCACATGATTTCTAAGGAATGTTTTGTTTAAATAAAAAGTCCTCATAATTAATTGTGCCATTAATTTGTGGAAGCGAGGGGATGTTGGGTAGATCTACTGGAGTTTGACAAACTCCGCTCCGGGGCACTGGAGGTGCACGGGGAACAATATCAGCCTATTTGACACCGTGATCCCAAGAGGAGGACGCGGGGGAGGCAAAAAGAGCAGTGACGAAAGTCCGCAAATAAAAATAAATGACGGTGGAACACCGCAAAATAAATAGTCAGCTTGGTACAATCTTCCTTAGTGCATGAAACGACGGATTAGCTACCCGCGATATCGGTTGAGTTCTTTAATTCTTACAAGACTAAGCGCATATTAAATAATCGGTAATTGACATTTAAAAGCATCGTCTTTCATAAAACAAATATTACGTATGTATATGTTGACAAAGAAAATGATTATGAGACCGGGCCAATGCACGACAAGCCCACCGTGAACTCACCAGCCTTTTGCACTACAACAAATACTGGCATTTGCGACGACAGCAATAGCGACGACATTTGTCGTCGCAAATGAGTTGGAATTAGCGACGACATGTCGTCGCAAATGACTTTTCTAAATTTTTTTTATAGTTGATGGATTTAGCGACGACATGTCGTCGCAAATGAGGTGAGCGGGAACTGAAAAGTGTAGGCGCCAATAGGAAAACTCTAACGACGACATGTCGTCGTAAACTAGCAGCAAATAAAATAACAAAAAAATATTTAGCGACGATATGTCGTCGCAAAAAGTGTAATACGGTTTGCGGCGATATGTCGTCGCAAAAAAATGCAATTAAATTACGTAGAAGACATTTAGCGACGACATGTCGTCGCTAAAATTGTATTACCTGTTGCGACGACATGTCGTCGCAAATTAAAAAACCCTAACTTATACAAAACCTGGCACACCGTCTCTTTTCATTCTCTAACACAAAACCCCCCCCCTCCCCGCGACGTCTCCCCCTGCACCTCCGATCGACGCCAGCCGACCTCCACTCCCACCTCCACCGCGCGTCACGTCACCACCACCGACGTCCGGTGACGTCCCGCCTCCGCTGTCCGTACGCGCGACTTCTCCGGGCGCCAAACAGCCGCGCCGCTCTTCTCCGATAGTGTTGAGTTCTCCAATCTCTGCCTCTCTCTTGCCAGGTACTCCTTTTTTTTTTAAACTTCTTTTTTTTTCTTCCAATTTTTCAACTCTGTCTACTGCATAATGCTGTTTCTATGAATCTATCCATGATCTTTTTTTGTTTTTGTTATTTTTTGCGTGTATATGGTGAGGGAATTCTTATTATATCCGTTTCAAGCCCTAATTGTTGACTGCCTCACATACTGTTTGGATTTGATAATCCTTTTGCTGTTTGGAATCAGCAAGATTTGATATTTCTGTTCTATTTACAGCTGTTCTTTGTTCATAATCAATATATCTTTGTTACAAGCTTATTGCTAGTAATGGTGTAGTTTAATGTGGTTGTCACTTTTGTTTCTCAAAGTTTGAAAATTGCATCAAATTTGAGGCTGAAAATCAAGCAAATTGTGTAGGAAAAGTGAAAATGTAATGTAACTGTTGAAAGAATTTGGGGTGTGTATAAGAGAGAAATGTCCTAAGTCCCTGTGGAACAAACCTAAATGAAGTGTTTTGATAGGTGATATATCCATCAGTCATTCAGTCAATGAAAAAATCAAGATTTTATTTTTCTCCCTACATGCCAACATAGTTTTAGACAACGTGATCAAGAAAAAGCATGACTTTCAAGGCTTCAAAATCATGATATTTAATTTAGAATTTAATATTATTCTTTTATCTTGTTTTACAGATCCAAAAAACTGGTAAATTTAGTTATGTTGAAACTTGGGCCAAAAATCATTCACGAAAAGGGGTCTTTGTGAACAAACATGCTGCGGAAACTTATGTAAGGAAAAACATTCACTTTTGATGTTTTTAATTATGTGACATCGGCTTTAATATATCTTTGTTTTTCTAATGTAGGAGAAAATCGATCAAGCCAGAACCGACTTGCAATGTGAGCGCGGAACTGAAGAGGTAGATGAACTTGAGATCCTAGGACGTGGATTGGGTGAACGAAGTGGGTATATCCTCGGAGTTGGAGGAAAATTGAAACATGCTTCTCCAATCTTGGCAACCTCAAGTTATATGCCGGAACCACAAACCTCAAAGAAAAAGTATGAGGAGTTGGAAGAAAGGTCGCGCCGACAAGAAGAAGAAATGGAAAGAATGCGCCAAGAGATGACGGAAATGCGTGCACTTTTTCTCCGAGGGCATAGTGGAGGCGAATCAAGCACACCTAATGGATCAAACACGAATCCAAGTTCACAAAATGATGACCATGAAGACGAAGATGAGTAGTTGGTTTATTGTCATTTGATCGGTTTGTTTCGGACAAGAATTTATGACTATAACGTTGTTGTCTTTATTTTTATGACATTTTGAATGGTTTAAGTTGTTATGGAAACTTTAGATTAAGATTTGTTTGATTTTGCTGAAACTGGAAAATCTGGACAGGTGAAACAGGCAGCTTCGGCTGGGATAACAGCAAAAAACAGCAAGCTGCTGTAGAAAATCGGTCACTTTTAGCGACGACAAGTCGTCGCTAATAGTCACCAGAACAAAATAGACCGGTCACTTTTAGCGACGACATGTCGTCGCTAAAAGTGACTATTTTATTTTTTATAGATAACATTTAGCGACGACATGTCGTCGCTAAAAGTGACTATTTTATTTTTTATAGATAACATTTAGCGACGACATGTCGTCGCTAAAAGTAAAAAATAGCGACAACATGTCGTCGTAACAAAGGTAAACAAGAAAAATTATAGCAGCTTTGTAGGGACGAGGTGTCGTCGCTACTGCTAGAGTTTTAGCGACGAACTTTTTTGCGACGACAAAAAAGGGCAACAACGACAAGGCAATAGTGACGAGATATTTGCGACGACATGTCGTCGCAAAATAGTTTAGCGACGACATGTCGTCGCTAATACTACCCCTTTTGTCGTCACTAAAAGTCAAGTTTGTTGTAGTGTTGGTTGACACTTGCGTGGTTTTGACTTTTGCAGATCGCTGAGGAGTATCCGGAGCAGGTTGACATGGCTCAAGAAAATGTTTACTTTTATTTGAACTAACTTGGGAATTTATATAACAATTTATGTTTTGTAATTAAAGCACGCGGTTAGTGCTAAGATATTTATGTTTACATTCCGCTGCGTAACCTTTGAAACTGTTTTATTTATGAACATTTGGACTTTACTCTGATTCGTTTAGTATTTGTAACTAATGGTTGTGGTCCTGGTCTAGTCGCGCCCTTTAACTGTATAAACTCCGTTAGTAGTTAATTGGGGGTGTGACATCATCATTCTCGTCAACACGGGGCGTTTTTCTTATCAGTTTTTCAAGAATAACGAGATAACGCCGAAACGAAATTTTGAAAATATTTTATTGGTCATGGATTTATTCCGCCATATTTCGACCGGATTTCTTGTTTTTGTTGACGTCAAGGCCACGTTAGCTAACGACCACTGACGGACTGGTTTCGCTTCTCGGTTAAGTTTGTGACGGTTTCGTTATGTCTCACTACAAGTTGTTTAGCTGATGCAGTGCCGATGTCATCTAACCGAATTAACTGGAATCTCAGTTAAATATTGGAATATTCCGTTAAATCTCTAACGGAAGGCCCGTTACTTGAATAAAATTTACGGTCTTCTCAGATTCATTCCAAATTGCACCGTTTGACTCAGAATTCTTCACGGAATATTTTTCCGAGCTCGATTTTCTTCGCCCAAAATTACGAAGACTCCGGTTATGAATAAATTTCTCGTTTACGCTCGGGATCTCAGTTTTTCGCCGATTTGACATTATTTTTGCATCCAACCCAGTCACGCGGAACAAGTTCAGTATTCATGGATCATTCACAACTGTTAGCACCCGGCTTCCGGTTTTTCGCAAGATTGTCCGATTTCAGGATTTTTGTACCGTTTTCTCTTCGGAACTGAGCGGAACGGTTCCACTCTCTGCATCTGATTTTCCGCTTCCGCATCGGATGTTTTCAGAGGGATCTAGAGAAAAGGGGGAACTTCTATGGATTTGGATTATTGGGTCGATTATCTGAAGTTGGAGCATTCTCAGTGATTGATTGGTTTATCTGATTCGATTTGTTGCGATTTTGACTCCGATGTTCAGCATTCTTAGTATTGTACCCGACCGTGTGAACCGAGTGAACTGCAGCACTTGGATCTCAACTGGAGCAACAAGAACAGAAGAAGCTTATTCAAAGGGGGAATCTTTACAACAGACAGATTCCAGGTTTATCAGTTATTCTTTGAAGATGCACGACAGAGCGGTTCTTCACCAGTATGACAGATTTGAAAGCGTCAGTCAAGTGGGAATTGTTGGAACTTTTAATAAGTGTGGCTGACGCCATCAAATCTATTCTCGAATAATTCGGTTGAAGAATCCATTGTGATTTGATTCAGAGACGCGGGTTGTGATGCTCGAGGCTTGCAAGTTTGGACCGAAGACGTTTTCTTGAAAAGTCAACCGTTCGGGTCAACGATCAACGTAAAAGTCAACGGAAGATCGGTTCGAGCGAGTCAAGCTTCATATTAATTAAATCATCTTTGATTTAATTAATAATAATTATGTCATTTGTTTATTTGTATTTGCTCATTTGTATGTGTGTTAGCTAGTTAGTGGGCTAGTGAGCACATGGGCTCTCTATAAATAGGAAGGGATAGCCTCATTAGATAGATGAATAATATGATGAATAAGATGAATAAGGATGTTCTAGAGAGATGTGAGCTATCATTTTCTAGAGAGAGAGAGTCACACATTGGGTTCGAGCTCAACCCAATGTGAACATGGATTTCCTATGACGAGTTTGTAATCATTCGGTTCGTTGTAATCATTCAACAATAATCAATGAATCGTTTGATTTTATCATTTCTTGTCATTTATTATCTTTGATTCTCTTCATCCCGTCTCCTTCCGAATCTCACTTTTGTTCTTGCTCAAGATCGAGATTCTTGATGTGAAATCGGTCCTGACACACTCCTTCTTCTGGACAGCATCTTCACCACCATCTGTATAATTAATGAGCACTATATAAGCTTCTGTTGTAGTCTAGTTTGCTTTTTTATTTATTTAAAGGTACCTTTCTATTTGAAGAGCTGCCTAGCTGTATGCTGGTGTGAACCGTGAAGAGCTGGTGACTTATCCTTGCTGCCTGTCCAGTTGGAAACATTCTCAGTTGCCTATGGTGGTGTATTCTACATCAAAGATGCCAGTTTCTGCAGCAAACATACCTATGCAACGATCGCTACAGCAAACATAACTAAAGGCGGAATTGAGGGCTGAGATGATAATACAGTTCATACCAGCTGAATATTTGATGAAATGGGAGTTAATGCTGAGATGAACTCATAAAGGTACCAACATATATAACGAATTTACAAAAATATGGCCCCCATGACAATTTACTCCTATGAGGTTCCTCATTTTCCTTTAATGCACACAAAGCATTTAACTAACAAACATAAGCTTACAAATGCAGATTATCACTCGCTAGATGAAACAAAACTCTTATCACAATGTAGAGTGGATATGTAATGAATTTGACATACCCTGATCAGCAAGACCATCGTCGACCACCTTCGCAATCTACAAATCACAAATATAAGCTTACAAATGCAGATTAAGGACATAAACTAAATTTAGCATGAATATGATATGTGATTCAACATTTAACATTACATTACTTCTGATTATCAACATATACAACATCATATTAACTGTTACCTTGTTAAAATGTTCATTTTGCCTGTTGCCAAGGCCAAATACTCCATATTGAAGCTTATTAAGCCATTCTCCTTTTGCATCTCCCTACGCAAGTAACAAGAAATTTTATATCAACATGCAAACTATGATTAGGTAAAACATTCAATCTACTAACTGCACTATATTTACCTCGGCAAACCATTTATAGAATCTGGCGGCGTTATCTGTTGGCTCCCCATCTCCATACCTACTCATTTAATAGGTAGCTATCAACCACCTCCCCCTTTCTATGCAGTTATACAAATATCATAACAACATATACTCACTTAGCGTCTGTATATAAATAACTTCAACTCAAAAAGTTCCAAAGAACATATATCTTACAAATTTGATAGGAACATAGATTGCAATTACATGAGCAGCAGACTTACGTAGCCAAAAAGAAAAAGGCCAAAGATTCTTTCTTTAATTTCTCCTTATACTCATCATCATCAGCAGCATAATCATCCTACAGTTCACAAAACAGATTCAATTTCGATTGAGGATTCAATTGGCTGATAAAGTTCAAGGCGAAGCATCAAAGAATCTGATAGGAGTATCAGACCATGTGCATCTAATTTGAGATCTAAAAAGTCAATACTCACCAAATCAACTACTTTAAAAACCGCCTTTTAATATCGAACTTTAGCTTCCTCAACAAGCGCCATTGAATAACAACAATAAATCAAAATAAAAAACGCTAAAATCATTTGAAAACTGTCCAAACTTATAAATCAACATAAACTGCTCACCTTAGCAACGCCTTCAGCAGTTCCAGTTTGCGTCCCAAAGAAAACCATGACTTTCTTTTTGCCGTCATCAACTTCCTCCTCCTTCACTCTCTTCGGTACGACAATCACAGGTGGCTCCAAAACTGACTTCTTCACAGACGATCTCCGCCACACCAAAACCGACTTCTTCGAAGACGATCTCTGCCACACCAAAATGACTACCTCGGAATTGAGGACTGAGATGATAATACAGTTCATACCAGCTCATACCTTTATGGTGGTGGTCGTCGGTGTGGTTTTATCGTGGTTGAATCAGCTTCCGGGGGTGGTCGGAATGGAAACCG
>JBCNJP010000008.1:18764717-18787905 GCA_039602395.1 Deinandra increscens subsp. villosa
CTGACCATTCATCTGATTCTCTAAAATCAAAATAATTTTTAAACAACTTTAGAGAAAGACTTTGTTATGTATGTCGTCAACCGGGACATCTTGCTGCTGATTGTCCGACGACTGCATATATCCACAAAACTGCAAAATATGTGGATAACAAAAGTCAAATTTTTGATGAACCGTTGTCTTCAAAGATTAAGTCAACTCATAAATTGTCTTGGTCTAAACAAGCACGTCAGTTGAATCTGATACGGGTTCCGATCAAAAATTAAAACTTTTACAAATTTGGAAACCAAAAGTTGTTTCCAAGGCCAACAAAGACTTTGTGGAAGACACTGGGTGACCCGACGCTGTTGATTCGGGTCGATCCCAATGCAACTAATGTTTTATTTGGTGTCAAGCAGGTGTTTCAGGAAGACCTTCCGGTGATTGGAAAATGCTGATTGTGAAATATATGTTCTAATTAAATTGAATTTCAAAATCAATTTTGTGTTTCAAAATGCTAATCTGCTAGTATTCGTGTTAGTTGATCATTGTTCTTGTTTTTCACTTCGCCTCATTCTGAGGGGGAGTTTGTTTTTGCAAAAATACAAAAATAGTGTGTTGTTTTTCAACTGGTAAAAATTAAAATCTATAAATAGAGTTGTCATTTTTTAGGGGGAGAAATTTGAAAAAGACAAAAACATTGAAAAATGCAAAAAGCCAAAACATTGAAAAATGAGAAATTGTATCCGACATGATTGGGAAATGATTGTACATTAGCTAACGTTGTCTGACTCATGGATAAAGTAGATGAAAAATTCATAAGACCATTTGATCGATGTGCAAGGTAGGCTCGGCAAATCAGAAAGTATACAAATGTGATATACACTAAATCTGATGCTTGACCTAGTGAACAATATCTTGATGCATATTTTATGATATATCAAGAAAAGGATATGTGAAAAATAAAATGAGAAGTCACTGTGTATACATGTGTTCATTTTGCAAAGATTTAAACTTGTTTGATTTTCTTTATTTTTTCAAACGATCGGACTTTCTCTGCGTGTCGAAAGACCGACCTGATTGTTGTTCGTTTGATGTTTTGCTTTATTTTATTTGGTGTTTCGTATAACTCATCAGACTTTCTCTTCGTGTACGGGAGTACCGACTTGATTGTTGTTGAGTTATAAAATTTCAACTTGTTTTATTTTCTTATTTTGTTAAAACCGAGGCCTTATCTGCGTATCGAAAGATCGACCTTAAGGTAGACAACTTAACATTCTTATTTCTTTTTGCATGGAACACAGTTGACTATATCATGGTTACAATCATTGTGTGATTAAAGTCACAAATGAAATCACAAAATGTGATAAGCAAAGCATATCTGAGTGTGTCTGATAGTGTGGGGTACACTGGTCAATGCAAGCTTAATCAATATCTTAACATATCCAGATGTTATGAGTATGATTGTGCCAGAGTTTAAAGTTGGACAAATTATATCTGCAATCGGCATGGTTTGTGTGCTTCAATAATTGAAATTGAAATGTAGTTCAGCATGTTATGACCAATATGATCCCAAGTTGTGATCTTTCTCACAAAAGACAAAAATAGTGTCTAATTCGGTATTTTTTTACTTTTCTTATCAGAAAATACTAGAAATATTTTAGGTGTGTTTTGATATAAAGTTTCTAAAAGCTAAAAAGATTTTGTTTCTGATTTGTTTTCGGTTGATCAACACGAAATACAAAATCAATTTTCAAAATCAAAATATCTTGGAGTCTCGAAGAGACATTTTGCACCAAGATTATTTATGTTGGTAGGTTTCTAAGTGGGAAGAGAGCATCACAACTTCAAGTCTTCTGAAGCTTGTTAATAAAGAGATTACACACGATGCAATATCAAGTATTCAAGATTGAACTCATCGTCAAGATCGAGGAAGAGTTTGATTGAAGATACAAGATACAAGTTTGATAGAGAAGATGATACTGCACATGCCGATGGGGAATTTGTTGATACACGGTTCCTAATCGTCATGTGAAGTATCAAATACAAGACAAATTACACAAGTTTGCTGAGGTCCGAACTCAGGCCGAACCTAGAGTTCGGACATGGCCGAACCCTGGGCCGAACCTGAGGTTCGGACCAGCGGGTTTCTTTAGTATAAATATGTGCGTCTTGTGTTGTACTCAATAACAGTCTAAGCTTCCACGTCAGATATTCTCTGTGTACTTTGTGGTTCTTTGCGGTTAATACAAAGCTCATTTGTATTTACTCTTTGTGTTCCATCTCGTATTACATTGATTTCATTACGACTAAGTAGAAGATCCGCACGCTCACAGCCTCACACACTTTCAATTCCACAGATCAAAAGCAGTTTTATATCCTTTGAACCCACTTAAGATGGAATTAGGAAGTGATGCCTGTAGAGTCCAATATGCCTTATGGTCAAATTCGAGAGCAGTATAGTCAGATTCAACATATTTGTCTAGTGGTTTTGGTATCTTTACTTCTGCATCATCAGCAGATGAAACCATGGGTGAGTAAGGTCCTTCAGTAAAAGATTTCTAAATACGGCGGTCCAAAATCCTAACAAAACCTTCCATCCTGAGTTTCCAGGTACCAAAGTCATCTGGAGTGAACATTGGTGGTTTGTTGGAAGAACCATTTGGACAACTTAGACTAAAATCACTCATTTTAAAAACCTTTTGAAAGAAGAAACAGCAAGGCTTGTAAAGTAGGCAAGTAAAGTATCAACTTTGAAGCACTGAAAGTCTTCAAAGTGAGAGCCAAAGCTCTGATACCACTTGTAGGATCGTTACTAGTTAGAGTTAAACTAAAACAAAATCCCTTTACTTGCAAATATAACCCTGCGGAATTAAAGTTATATTTCACTTTACTTAAGCGAGATTTAGTTCTTGTGTATAATGTAAAAGCTTGATTTGCAGAAAGATAGTAACAACGAAGTAACAAATACTCGACACTATTTGCATTAACTCAAACCTACACTATTACAAGTTCGTGTCTGTAAACTATGAGCTAACTAAGCTATATATAGTGCTGATGAGATCAATGACAGCCCTTGATCTCATGCGATCTAATCTAGACCGTAAACAATAAAGTCAAATACAAACTACCAAAAGAATAAACATCGAAAATTGGAATATCTTGCGTGTTTGCAGCAACATACTACTTTAGGAGAGCGACTTGAATCATATATAGAAGCATATGAGAAGCTTTTATAGGATTGGACTTGCTGAAAAGACATCTCAAGAAAAGTCCGGTTGAACTCATTATTTGGTGGATAATCGAGTTCACCCGGAATATTCGCTAAAGGACAAAACTGCTTCTTTCCGGTTGAACTGACAGTTCCGCTTGAAGTGAGAATTCCGCTTCAACTTCAACTTCAGCCGGAACATAACAAAATTGGCATTTAGCCGGAAATCTTCTAAGCGCAATATTCCTTACACCATCTCTAAAGCACCATATCGTATGGCCCCGTTAGAACTTAAGGAGCTAAAGGAGCAATTGCAGGAGCTATTGGACGTTGGATTCATAAGGCCAAGTGTTTCACCTTGGGGTGCTCCAGTTCTATTTGTAAAAAAGAAGGATGGTAGTTTGCGGTTATGCATCGACTACCGAGAGTTGAATAAGATTACTATTCGAAATCGGTACCCTTTACCCCGCATTGATGATCTTTTCGACCAGCTTCAAGGTGCTAAATTCTTTTCAAAGATAGATCTAGGGTCTGGCTATCATCAATTAAAGATCAGGGAGGAAGATGTACCTAAGTGTGCATTTCGTATTCGCTATGGCCACTACGAGTTCTTGGTTATACCTTTTGGACTAACCAATGCTCCCGCCGTATTCATGGACTTGACGAATCGTGTATTCCACGAATTTCGAGATAAGTTTGTCATTGTTTTCCTTGATGACGTCTTGGTATATTCCAAGAGTCGAGAAGAACATGAAGGACACTTGCATAAGGTACCTAAGACTTTGCGACAAAAGAAGTTATACGCAAAGTTTTCAAAATGCGACTTTTGGCTCAACTAGGTTGCATTCCTCGGTCACGTAGTATCAGCAGAAGGAATCATGATGGATCCCGCCAAGATTGAAGCGATTACAAAATGGCCTAGACCTACCTCTGCCACAGAAGTCCGAAGCTTCTTAGGTCTAGCTGGCTAAGATCGAAGCTTTACCTCTCACTCAGCTTCTGAGAAAAGGGGTGAAGTATTCCTGGAATGAAGAACGAGATAAGAGTTTCGAAGAATTAAAGAAACGACTCGTGTCTGCTCCGATACTCACTCTCCCTTCTGGTTCTGGCGGCTACCAGATTTATAGTGATGCATCAAAGAAGGACCTAGGTTGTGTGTTGATGCAACATGGGAAGGTTATCGCTTATGCATCACGCCAATTGAAGCCTTATGAACTAACAAATCCCCCCTTGGACGTTACTGTCGAATCCAGACATTGATCTTCTAGAAATCTTCATCAGTCAGTCTGCTACATCTTGAATCTTGATTATCAGCAAACTCCCCTTTGACTGAAACTTCAGGTATGCAGGAAACGGTTCGAATCTTGTACAATCTTCACAACCAATAAAATTCCCCCTAGCTTCAAGCACAACCATCCAATTGGAACCGGCATGTATGATAATGGTTCACTTCGTAAGTTGTATCCGGAAATTGTAAAGACACACAAACATCACTACATCTTGATAATAATCTTCAATCTTCACTGAATTGTAACACATTCTGATCTTTATGAAAACAGACACGATCAGCATCTTCAATCACAGAAATTTTCGAAGAAGAACCTTTGTCAACAGATTTTAATTTTGCCGAAGGCTCAAATCCGACTCCACCATACTTGACTTTCTTACTTTCAACAGATTTGCTCCGAGCAATCTGTTTTTGTTCAAACACACTCAGTTTTGTAAGCTCAGATTTAATTATGGAAAAATCATGTTTTGAAATTAAATCTTTGTGATCTGGCTTAGAAACTTTGGGCTGAGTGGTTGACGAACATTCAACATCAGTTTCAGACACTAAGTCATCAACTTTATCAAAATCTGAAACACTATAAAATAGTTCATCAACTGTCGAATCCAAAATAGATTTGTCAGTTGAAGTTTTGACAGATTTGAGTTGTTCATCATGTGAAGGAACAGCCAACTTCTCTTCAGATGAAGGACCAATTGTAATATTCACCGGGGGTGGGACTTGACTCAACCTACCAGAAACATCTTCCTTTTCAGTTTTATAAAGAAAATTTGTAAAAGAAGATGAAACTTGAACAAAATCCAATTTTTGTTTTAATTCAAAAACTTCTATTTTTAGATCTGCAACATGTTTTTGACTGGCAGCCAAATCCTTTTGTACAGACACAAGCAATTCGGACTGAGTTGAAAAATCAAACTTTTGCAAACGTAACTGCTCGTGTACTGACAATAACTCCTTGGTCGTTCCCTCCCATCTTTCTTTGTATATATTCTTATCTGCTTTTGCTACTGACAAAAGATCACTAAGTTTTGTCTTCTCATCTAAGAGTGTACTCTTAGCAGTAGCAAAATCATCACAAGACTTACACATTAAAGGATATGAAACTACCTTTGAAGAATCGGCCATAAGAGCAACTGACTCTGTGAGATTGCTCCTTTTCAATGTACCGATCTCTTGTTTCAGACTTGTGTTCTCATCCGATAATTTCTGCATGTCCTTCTGAAGTGCAAGCATTTTATCAGCAATTTCGACAACGTTTTGCTGAGCTTTCTCATATCGCTCCTTCAGTGGAAGACTCTTCTGATACAAGCTTTCGAAATCATTTGCTATATCAAGCGCTTCAGCTTTTGCTGCTTCACAATCACGAATCAACGCTTCCTTCTCCTCAGTTAGAAGTTGAATTTGTTTTTCAAACAAGAGAATAGCATCAGACTCGACCTTCTCATCAGACAAATCAGCCATGAAAGCAAATTTTCCTTCAGACACAGAATTATGATCAATCCTTGAATCCGAGACTTCTTCTTCAGCATTGATTCCAACAAAAGTTTCACCATTCGCTTCACCATGAACTTCACCTTCATCTTCAGTGGATTCAGTCATAGCGTCTTCATCCTGCACATGAGTAACCATCAAAGCAGATGAATCAGCGAATTGGCTACCCCAATTATAAGTTTTATCGGCTTGAGATACAAGAGCTTTTGTGGATTCAAGATTATATTTTGAGTTAGAAGTACTCCCTAAACTCGAAGGATTGTTGGATCCAGAAACAGTTGATTTGGGAACAAATATTTGATAATCCTGCTTTTTCGACTGAGAGCATTCACGAGCGAAGTGACCAAAGTTAGAACAATTATAGCATCTCACTTTTGATTTATCAAAACCAATTCTGCCACCAGAGTTCAAATCTTTTCTACCCGTCTTCTTTAAGAATCTTTTCACTCTCCTAGCCAGCATCGCAAATTGCCAATTGATATCCATTAATTCCAAATCATCAGGATCCACCTGATCATAGTCTTCTTCCAGCAATTCAGCATTGCTAACATTCCCAGTTATCAAGCCGTAATAAGATGACACTAAAGCAGAAACAAGGGCCATATAATCTTCAGTTGTAGAAACAAACATAGCCATCTTTCCCGTGTTCACCAAATTACTAGCTGGAATTGATATACTACTTCCTCCAGAGTTGTAATTATTAACCATGTGAGCCCATTCCGGTTCCTGAATTTGAAACATGTCCAGGTAGACTTCCAGCTACAAATGATGTTGCTGGTGCAGTACTCGTTACTTTAGCCGTCTTGCCTGAAATTGTTGCTGCATTTGATCCGTAGTAAACATCCGGATTTTGAACCGCTGCTGGAGTAGTATTCACATTTTTCATTTCCAGATCTCTAGCTTGCAATTTTCCCAATAGTTTCACAAATGTCAATGCAGAATAATCCTTGTCATTCGTTATCATCAGCACATAAGACTCCAATTTTGATGGTAGACCTTCTAGCAATTTCTCCTTTAGCTCTTCATCATCTTTCTTGATTTGGACATTGTCCATTTCAGACAACAAGTGACAATATCTTGAAATTAATTCTGGAACGGTCCTCTCCATCAAAATGCTTGAAGTTGTCAAATTCCTTGTTTAACACTTTCTTATTACTTTTCTTATACTGTTCATTGCCTTCACATCTTTCTTTCAGTGTCGTCCATAATTCATTAGAGTGTTTGCAACTTTTAAATTGATGTAACAATTCTTTAGGTAAAGCTTGAGTTATCAAACCATACGCTTTTTGCTCTCGAATAAAATCAGCCTTTTGTTTAAGATCCAAATTCCTTTGCATGATAGGAACATTATTTACACCAACAGGATATACATACTGTTGGAACTTAAAATCTTTGTGACTGACGCCATCAAATATGTTTACCGAAGCATTCGACTGAAGAATCCATGTGAATTGATTCAGAGACGCGGGTTGTGATGCTCGAGGCTTGCAGTTTGGACTGAAGACCGTTTTCCAGAAAAGTCAACCGTTCGGGTCAACGATCAACGTAAAAGTCAACGGAAGATCGGTTCGAGCGAGTCAAGCTTCGGATTAATTAAATCAACTTTGATTTAATTAATATTTATGTTATTTGTCTTTCTTGTAATTTTCAGTTATGTTTATGTTTCTGTTGTTAGTCACCCTCACTATATATATAGTGGGGGTGCCCATTACAAGAAAGAGTCTCTGAGTGTGGAGATGATGATTTTCTTGTAGAGTGTGAGATTTCCATTCTAGAGAGAGAGAGAGTGAGTCATGGATTTCCATGAGAGAGTGATTGTCATGATTTCTTGATTGTAAGCATTCGATTAATGAAATCATTCGACTTTGTTCATCATCTTTCTTATGTTTTTTATTATCCTTTGCTTCTTCTCATCATCATCTTCATCTCATCTCATTTTGAGTTTTTCGAATCTGATCCTAATTCTTGCTCAAGATCAGGATTCTTGATGTGAGAATCGGTCCTGTCAAATGGTATCAGAGCGGGTAACCGATCAGATTTCATCTCACGATGAATCTGGTCACTCGAATCTGGATTTTGAGCTTGAATGGGAGAAGATGAGAAAACTCACTTTTGAGACGTTTTCTTCTATTTTTCTTGTTTCTAGATGGATTTCGATGATATGGATGCTTGATTCGTGTCTGGGAGTTCATCTAGATGCATTTTTATGTTCATCTTGTTCAAATCAGTGATTAATTTGAAGATCCGAGCTGTTTTTTAAGCTGTTAGAGTTTTTCCCGTTTTTAGGGTTTTTGAAGATTTTTGGGCTTGATTCTTGGTTTTCTTGGCGATTCTTCATGTTTTCGGATAAAGTAAGGTATGATTCTCAGTGGAAAACGCATTCCGGATCCATTGGAAGCATCTATTTTGTCTAAATCTCAACCATTTGGGTAGATCTGGAAAAACACACATTAGTGTGTGATTCATGGTGTTCTTCGTGTTCTTGAAGATTTCCAGAAATTTGAAGATTGTTTTTGATCCGATTTGCTACTGTTATGGAGTGTTGGTGGCCACAACATTGTCATGGATGGTTTAGCTTCACATATCGTGCATCATAACGGGTTTTCCTATCGTTTTTGGCCAGATTCGAGTTCACCAAGTAAGTGTTCTTCATGTTCATCATATTTTCCAGATTTATTCAAGTGTTTGAAGATATGAAGATGTGCTTAGCGGACTTGTTGAGTTCTTTAGCGGACTTGTTCTCCTCTTAGCGAACTTCATCAGTTTTAGCGAACTTGATGCATGCCTTAGCGAACTTGAGTCCTTAGCGAACTTGAGTCCTTAGCGGACTTGAGAAGTATCTTAGCGAACTTCTCTACCCTTTAGCGGACTTCTGGAAGGCTTTAGCGAACTTTCTGGGGTTAGCGGACTTCTTGCTGGGTTTTTGATCGAGTTCGTTTCGGTGAATTTTGTTCGTCCAGGGTTGTAGAGCTCGACGCCACGAGTTCAGAGATATAAAATTCAAAGGTTTTCGTTGAGTATTCGCTGAGATACGGGTAATATACGCTTTTCCGGCAACCTCCTCGATTTTTCCGGTGATGGATTGCGACCAGATTAGGGTTTACGAGGTTGAGAAAGAAGACGGGTCCAGCGGTGACGTGGCCATTTTCTATTCGCTAACATGGAATGTCTCCATCTCTCCTGGTCCGACAAACCCTTCATGTTGTCGAATTTTAATTGGCTGTAAGTGAAGGCGTGGGCCCCATCTCCCTATAAGACCCGTTGGAATCAAATGCTGGATGAAACTGATTGGCTGGAAAAGGAATCTCGTGGGACCCGCCTGGCTCAAGAAAGGCGTTGATAAGCTTTCTGCTGGCACTGTCTGATTGGCTGTAATAAGCTTCACACGGATCAGTTCCTGGATCGCATGATTCCACACCGTTGGATCGTTTCTTCCCTTGATTCTGATTGGCTGAATCCATCAGACGAGGATTATGGTCTTTCTAGACTAAAATTTGATTGGTTCTTGGCTTTTGACATGGAATATGGTTTTCTCTTGAGAGATTTTTCCACTAATTAATATTTTCAGCATTATTCGTCAAACGCGGGGTTTTTCTTATCAGTTTTTTTACGAGACTTACGAGATGACGCCCGGACGAAAATTCAGAAAATTTTTATTAGCCGTGGATTTATTCTGATTTATTGGGATTCTCGTTTATTGATATCGCGCAACGTTTGCTATCGATCACTGACGGGTTAGCTTTATTATCCGGTTAATTACTTAGCTTTCTCGTTATATCTCACGGTTTATTTTTTAGTGGATGCAGTGTGGATGTCAGCGAACCGGATTAACTGGAATCTCAGTTAATTATGGAATTTATCCGTTAAATCTCTCGAGAAGCCGTTCCTTGATGAAAATTTATGGAATTTTTCAGATTGAGCCGTTTTCACCGGTTTAACTCAGTGATCTTCGCCCAAAATTACGAAGACTCCGGTTATGATTACTTTTCGCTCGGGATCTCAAATTTTCTCCGATTTGATGTTTACTTTCACATCCAACCAAGTCACGCAGAACACAAGATTAATTTATAGATCATTCACAACTATCAGCATCCGGCTTCCGGTTTTTCGCAAGATTGTCTGATTTCAAGATTATTTATCTGGTTTCTCGAGGCAACCGATCGCGACGATTCGACTATCCGCATCTGTTTTTACGCTTCCGACTTGATGTTTTTGGAGAGATTTAGAGAAATAAGAGGAATTATTATGGATTTGGATATCGGGTCGATTATTCAGAGTTAGAGCATTTTCAGTGTTTGATTGGTTTATCTGATTCAGTTTGTTGCGGTTTGGACTTCGAGATGTAGCATTTTCTAAGTATTGTATCCGACCGTGTGAACCGAGTGAGTTGGAACACTTGGATCTCGACTGGAGCAACGAGAACAGAAGAAGCTTATTCAGAGGGGGAATCTCTACGACAGATTGTCTCCGGTTTATCAGTTTCTCATTGAAGATGTACGACAGAGCGATTCTTCAGCAGTTGAATAGATTTGAAAGCATCAATCAAGGGGGAATTGTTGGAACTTAAAATCTTTGTGACTGACGCCATCAAATCTGTTTACCGAAGCATTCGACTGAAGAATCCATGTGAAATGATTCAGAGACGCGGGTTGTGATGCTCGAGGCTTGCAGTTTGGACCGAAGACCGTTTTCTGGAAAAGTCAACCGTTCGGGTCAACGGTTAACGTAAAAGTCAACGGAAGATCGGTTCGAGCGAATCAAGCTTCGGATTAATTAAATCAACTTTGATTTAATTAATATTTATGTTATTTGTCTTTCTTGTAATTTTCAGTTATGTTTATGTTTCTGTTGTTAGTCACCCTCACTATATATATAGTGAGGGTGCCCATTACAAGAAAGAGTCTCTGAGTGTGGAGATGATGATTTTCTTGTAGAGTGTGAGATTTCCATTTTAGAGAGAGAGAGTGAGTCATGGATTTCCATGAGAGAGTGATTGTCATGATTTCTTGATTGTAAGCATTCGATTAATGAAATCATTCGACTTTGTTCATCATCTTTCTTATGTTTATGATTATCTTTGATTCTTCTCTTCATCATCTTCATATTTTTTTTTTGGGTTTTCGAATCTGAACCTTTGTTCTTGCTCAAGATCAGGATTCTTGTAGTGAGAATCGGTCCTGATACATACGGAGTATCCATAGCAATCCATAGGTCTGGATCCGTTGTGCCGATATACGCTTCAAATCTCTTTTTCCAATTAGCATAGTCCTCAAACTTAAGAAGTTTGGGAACTTTCTGAGTCGTCCCGATGTCATTGTCGTAATTCAGTAATGTTTGCATCTGCGATTAAATAGCAGCAAACGCGGTATAATCCGACATTTTAGAAAACTTCAAGATTCTGATCTCCGAACTTGCTCCGAACTTAAGATAAGCTCCGAACTTGCTCCGAACCTTCACCGATCTTGAAAACAAAGTCCGAACTCCCTACGATCTTGTCACCGAACACAGAAACTCCGAACTCTCTCCGATCCTAGTCCGAACTATCTCCGAGACAAAATTCTCACCGAACTCTCTCCGATAGTACTCCGAACTCTCACCGAATCGAAACGAAGACCGAACTTTAATCCGAACTCTAGACTCGGAGCGGTTACACCGAATGTCAGGTTTGGCCGAACGTAAAATTTCGAAGATTTTTCAGATCTCACTAGAAAACACTCACAAATGAACTCTAAACACTCAGATGATCAAAAGCAACCAGAAACAAGACATTTTGACACATAACATGATATTTTTCATGTAAAATTTCCAGAGAGCAATTTGAAAACAAACTTTGAATACACGAATTGCAACAATCGAGCCAAACAGCACCAGATAGCTCTGATACCACTTGAAAGTGACTGAACGTTGGATCGGTTTGGTCGACAACAATCGTATACGTGAGAATACAAACAAAACAAGGTAAATAAACTCAATATATCATTAAAACGTGATAACAAGAGAATCAGAGTACACACATAATCTCACATACAAAAGTTCGCTCAACTCTCAAAAACTAGTTACAAAGACACAAACTAAAACTATTTATAGTCTATCGGATGTCCGAACTCCTTGGCTTGTCCGAACCTCAGGTTCGACCAAGGCTCGGCCAAGGTTCGGCAGGAGTTCGGCCATCAGTCCCTAAACATGAAATCTTCGTGTCTTTGTCTGATCCAGCTCATTGCCATATCGTGTATCAACAATCTGTACGGGGAGACATGTGACATCTTTACCGACTATAAGAGCCTAAAGTATATATTCACGCAAAAGGAGCTAAACATGAGGCAAAGACGTTGGTTAGAAATCCTAAAGGATTATGATACTAACATTCAGTACCACCCAGGGAAAGCTAATGTAGTGGCTGACGCGTTGAGTCGGAAGAATTTTGGAGCTGTATCTTGCATTCAGACTCAACCTCACATTATCTTAGACCTCGATAAAATGGGTGTTGGTATTCAGGTCGGGAATTCCGATGGATACTTGGCAAAAATGCAAATTGAGCCTAACCTCATCTCTCGTATTAAAGAAGCACAGATGGATGATGGAGAATTATGGGCCATATCAGAGAACATTGAGGTCAGGAAGAAGTCCGAGTTTCGCGTTGATGAGCATGGAGTAATTTGGTGTGGCAAAAGATTGTGTGTACCCGATGATTCCACACTCCGTGAGGCATTACTAGCCGAGGCACGTAGCTTACCATTTTCTATCCACCCAGGATCAACAAAGATGTATCGAGATCTTCGTCAAAACTTCTGGTGGAATGGGATGAAACAAGATGTTGCCAAATACGTGAGTAGATGTCTCACATGCCAGCAAGTGAAAATTGAACACCAACGAGCTAGCGGACTTTTGCAACCGTTAGACATTCCGGTATGGAAATGGGATGAGATCTCGATGGATTTTGTTACAGGTTTGCCTAAAACCTTCAAGAAGAATGATGCTATTTGGGTATAGCAATACAGCAAGGATATTCGGTCACCAAGCTATCCGAGGTGTTCTTACAAGAGATTATTTGGTTGCATGGTACTCCAGCCTCAATTGTGTCAGATAGGGATCCGAGGTTTACCTCACGATTTTGGAAGGGCTTCCAATCCGCTTGGGGTACACGATTGAAGTTCAGCACCGCTTTTCATCCACAAACGAACGGGCAATCGGAGCGCACCATTCAAACTCTAGAAGACATGCTTAGAGCATGTGAACTTGAGTGGACGGGAAACTGGGATGAATATTTATTCCTTGTCGAGTTTGCTTATAATAATAGCTGGCAAGCAAGGATCGACATGGCTCCATTCGAGCTCTTGTATGGCCGAAAGTGCAGGGAACCAATATGTTGGAACGAAGTTGGGGAGAAAATAATCGAAGGTCCGGAATTGGTACAACTTACAAATGAAAAAGTTGCTATTGCTCGTGAAAAGTTAAAGGAGGCACAAAGCAGGCAAAAGAGTTATGCTGATCGACATAGACGAGAAATAGAATTCAAAATCGGAGACCATGTATTCTTGAAAGTTTCACCATGTCGTGGCGTTCGTAGATTTGGAATCAAAGGAAAGCTTAGTCCTCGTTTCATTGGTCCATTTGAGATTTTAGAGAGAGTTGGAGAAGTTTCGTATCGACTAGCACTACCGCCTCAACTTTCTCACGTTCATAATGTTTTTCATGTGTCCTTACTAAGAGGATATAACTACCATCCGTTACATGTCATTAATTACCCATTGCACACAATCCAAGAGGATTTATCGTATGAAGAAGAAGCCGAAGCGATATTAGACAAACAAGAAAGGGTTATAAGGAAGAGAGTGATTCCATTCGTTAAAGCCCTATGGAAAAATCATTCTGAGCGAGAAGCGACTTGGGAAACTGAGGAATCAATTCGTTCGTTGTACCCTACTCTATTTGAAGAATAGGATCCGTCATATAAGTAAATGTGTACTTAAGTTCGACATATGTGTTATAAAATTTTATCCCATTACTTGGAGCCATATCCTAGTTGTTAGGAAAATAAGTTCGTCATCTAAGTAAATGTGAACCTGGTTTCGTCATCTATCTAATGAAATTTCCCTTACCTTTACTTTGTCTTATGAAATTTCTTTACCTTTACTTGGGTGAATGGTGATCAATCTTTATTCAGTCAATAAATTTCGAGGATGAAATTTCTTAAAGGGGGTAATAGTTGAAATATCAGAAAAATAAACACCTATATACAATAATAATAAGAAATAAGAAAATAATAATAATAATAATAATGATAACATTTAAAAGAAAACCAAATATAATTTACTTATACATACATAAAAAAGTTGTCAAGAAAAAAATAATAATAATAAAACAAATTAATAAATCACTAAAAAGAAATAATATTATATATAGCAAACATATATCTGTGTATGTGTAAAAATTTTCGTCGAGTACAATTAATCAAAAGAAATAAAATAAAGTAGTAATAATAAATTAAGCAACACATCTTATGCAGAGATATGGTTAGGATTGCAAGCCAAATATCATGAACAAAATCTACTAAAAATCTTATGTAGAGATAAGGTTAGGATTGCAAGCCAAAAATCTTCACAAGATACCCTCACAGCAAACAAATTCTGTCTATAAATAGACATAGCCACCAGCCCAAGAAATTAAATAAATAAGCCATCTCCCCATCTCTATCCTCCTCCCGTCTCGTATTCCAGCGAAGAAACAAGACTCCGGCGAGAAGGAAATGCCAGCCTAACACCTATACTAACACCACCAGTAACCATCTCCGTTACTTCCTCCCATCCCGAGCACTCGAAGTAACGAAGAATTACGACACGGCGTGGCCTGTGTTCTCACATCACTACCTGCACTCTGAGTCTTGCAAACGAGGTAATTGAGTCAATAATCCACCATATATATTATGATTCATACGTGTATTTCAAGTCGGAATCTGGTCCAAAACGAGAAGGTCGGGTATTAGGGTTCTGGGGTAAGGTTATATGTTATAAGGAAACGATGGAACCAAAGCTTAAAAACATTATTATTGGAAAATAAAACAAATTCATGGTCGTTCTAACGGTTAAAAACTCCCTATGGCAACCCCGTTGTCACGAGAGAGATCAAACCTCATGACTAACATATCTTTCATTCCGTTTTTTTTAATAATATTGCTTTGTCAAGTTAAGTAGTAAGGATTCATTTTCATCCTTTTTCTTTTATTAATTTGCTTCACGAGGATTTAAAAGTATAAATATATGTACATATTGAGAATAATAATAATAATCAAAAGAAAAAAGAATTCTTTATGTATATGCACACACGTGTACATTATATATACATATATTAACTTTATAGACAAATATATTATTAAGTCCTTAAAATCTTTTGATAAAACAAGCATGGAGAATGGTAAGTTGCTAAAGTCTCTAAAAATAATTTATCATGTTTAAAAGGAAAATATATCCAAACAAGGAAAGGTAGTTGATCCAAAGCTAAACAAAGTGGGTTGCATAATAATGTAAATTACGACCTCAACATCTAAAATGAAAACTTAAAATCTCACGAGAATGTGACTATGATGTAGGTGGTTGCAAACACTCGTAGACAAGTATTTTACAAATCAACAAGGCTTTAAAAAGGTACGGATATCTTACCCCCTATTTATCTTTGTGCTATTTGACTTCGTTGCGAAACCCTTTTGATTTGGAGTCCTTTACGTCCTTTGCATATCAAGGTGATTCTATTGAATGTCGTTCGTTACCGTTCCGAATTACTGTTGTTATTAATATATAGCGTGCGATAGAAATTATTTGTTCTACTCATTATCGCATGTTCCAAGACTCATCATACCGTGTATAACATTGTTGTGTTATTATTGGACATATGACTTGGATTACTTGTACTCCGGTACCCTGAGTTCTATGCATCCTGTAGAGTGTCCCACAGGCACGACATTGCGGCATCGATGGCGTGTGCACCATTCGTGGCGGTGAGATTAGACCACGACGTCTCCATTAGTACTAGTGAGGTACATTGGCCACATAGGAGGCGTATGGATCGATCCTATAATAAATATATGTGATTTTGTGGATGGTTGTGTGTATGCCAACACCCCATTACACTAGTTGGGTACATAGGTCTGCAGCCTATGTAGCTTTATTGGTATGGTTTTACTTTTGGCTCATGGGTATCATCCATATGATACGACTGACTTTATTGACATGCATCTTTTGTATCGTATCATTTTATCTTGTGTTAACCCTTTGATCTTGTTATGTTCGCCCCTTATATATCCATACTGGGCATTCGGCTAATTCCGTTAATATTGTTTACAACAGGTTCAAATGTTACTTTGGGTGGGGTTGTGAAGAGCGAAGATTGAACTATAGGATATTGAAGATGGCTACTTTTGTAGCATAATCTAGTTTGTCTAGTTATGGATATTTAAATAATATGTAATAAATACTTTAATTTAGCGCCCTTAATCGTACTTTTGGTGATGTATCGTAACGTCTAAATTATGGAATTATGTCTTATGTTTTGATTACTATGATAGTGAAATGCCAACCCTATCTAGGTTGGGGTGTTACTGAAATGGTCAGAGCTACTGAAGAAAATTTCACTGAGGACCATGAGAAGTTTCAAGAATGACTTGTGGATGCTGAGAAGCCCATGTATGAAGGATGCCATACCTTCACAAAGTTATCTGCTTGGTTCAACTACTAAACTTGAAGACGAAGCATGGAGGATCAAATAAGTTTTTTACTGAACTTTTAGTTTTGCTGAAACAGATGTTACCTGAAGGTAATGAGATTGTGAAAAATACATATGAGGACAAGAAGATTTTGAAGTCAATGGGTGCAGGGTACACCAAGATACATGTGTGTATCAATGATTGTATTCTTTATAGGACGGAGAACGAGGACCTAACTGTATGTCCAACTTGTGGTGAGTCCAGGTGGAAGGTGGATGAGAGGACTAAGAAACTATACGACAATAAACCTTGCAAAGGTAATGTGTTATTTCCCATCATTCCAAGATTGAAATGACTGTTTCAAGTGAAAACCACAGCGGAAGATCTAAGATGGCATGCCACCAGTTCCAAAATACCCGGTGTGTTACGCCACCCATCCGATTCACCGGCATGGAAATCCATAGATGAAAGATATCCCGATATTGCTGACGATCCTAGAAGTCTTCGTCTTGGCATTTCAACTGATGGGGTCGACATGAATAGAGGGAACAGAAATCACAGTGTGTGGCCGGTTCTATCTGTCATTTACAACCTTCCATCATGGTTGTGTATTAAAAGAAAGTTCATCATGCTTTCGTTATTAATATCGGGAGCGCCTGGAAACGATATTGATGTGTTTTTGGAACCATTAATTGATAACTTTGAGCTGTTATTTGAGGCAGGTGTGGAAACATATGATGCGTATGCGCAATAACAGTTTACTATGCGTGCAGTTGTTTTATGGACGATTAATGATCACCTTGCACTTGGTACACTTTGTGGTTGCCCGTACAGTGGATTCTATGGTTGTGTGGTATGTCGGGAACAAACTAAATGCATTAGGCTTCCTTTTTCAGCCAAGCAGTGTTATGCTGGTCACAGAAGATATCTACCATATACGCATGCCTTCCAAAAGAAAACAGAGGCCTTCGATGGTAAACAAGAGTTGAAAGATGCCGCAGTTCCTATGACCGGGGAACAGATATACAACAAAGTTCAACATATCAGGAACAAATGGGGAAAGGGATTAAGGTGTACTGATTCAGAAATCCCAAAGACCTCAACCGGAAGAAGGGGGAAGATTGACAAGAGAAAAAGAAAGAACAAAGAGAAGCCACCATATTGGAAGAAATTCAATATATGGTTTCGAAGACTTAGATATTGGAGGCATAATAGTGTCCAACATTGCATTGATTTCATGCATATTGAAAAGAATGTGGCTGAGAGTCTTGTTGGAACTCTGCTCAACCTCCCCGGAATGACAAAGGATGGACTGAATGCTAGAAAGGATTTGAACTTTTTGGGGTTAAGACCAGAGTTGTAGCCTAAACAGAACAAGAACAACATAGTACTTCCTGCAGCGTGTTACACGTTACAAAAAGTTGAAAAGAAAAAGTTTTATGACACGTTGTATAACTTAAAGGTTCCAAAAGCCGATTGTTCTAACTTTTCTAGTTTGGTTAGTCAAAAGGACAAGAAAGCTGTGGGGCTCAAGTCACATGACTATCATATGCTGATGCAACAGTTTCTGCCAATTGCAATTCGGCCAGTTATGCCTGAACCGACAAGATATGCTATTATCAGGCTCTGTTTTTTTTTCAAATCAACATGCAACAAAGAGATCAACGTCGAAGAACTAGATAAATTGCAAGCAGATCTTTGTGTCACACTATGCCTGCTTGAGAAATATTTCTCGCCATCATTTTTTGATGTTATGCTTCATTTGACGGGCACCTTACCAGGGAGGTAAAATTATGTGGCCCAATATGCTTTCGATGGATGCATCCATTTGAAAGGTATATGAAGGTAATTAAGGGCCACGTGAGAGACAAAACTTATCCAGAAGGGTGCATTACTGAGGAGAACATTGTAGAAGAAACGATTGAGTTTCTCAGCGAATACCAAAAAAACATCACAACTATTGGTGTTCCAACTAAAAAGCATAGCAGTACGGATGGAAGCTCTGGGTCAGCTGGTAGATCAGTTGAAGTCTCTCCAGAGCTCCTATCGAAAGCGCATTTATTTGTGTTGCTAAATACGCCTGAAATTGAGCATTATATTGAGTAAGTAATTTACATTATTAACCCTTTTTGATCTGTTTAATTAATTATAAACTTTTATAGATAGCTTCAATTCATGTAATTGCAGAGAACACATGAAATTTTTGGAAAAGGAACATCCTGGTAGTAGACTAAACGAGCTGACTAAGAAGCAGAGCACAACATTTGGAAAATGGTTATGCAACAAGGTCAGCTAAATTTGCTTATTGTTTTAGTTCCGGATAAATTGTAACTTTCCTGAACAACTGACCTTGTGAACTGAAACTAATTTCTTATAGTTTTAATTCCGGATGAACTGTAACTTTTCCGGAATAACTGACCTGAGTTATCCGGAATAACTCTAATTTCTATCCGGATGAACTATAACCTTCCTGGTGAACTGAAACTACTTTCTTATAGTTTTAATTTCGGATGAACTGTAACTTTCTGGAATAACTGACCTGAGTTGTCCGAAACAACTCTATTTTCTATCCGGATGAACTATAACCTTCCTGGTGAACTGAAACTATTTTCTTATTGTTTTAATTCCGGATGAACTGTAACTTTCCGGAACAGCTGACATGAGTTGTCCGGAACAACTTTATTTTATTTTTGGAAGAACTATAACCTTCCTATTCCTAATGAACTCTCCTGATGAGCCTACTATGAATTTTAGGTTGAAAAGGAGATGGCGGAGTCCCCAGAAACTATATCAGAGACCGTTAGGTGAATTTCACATGGTCCGCACTAAAGTGTGAGGAAATATGAAGTATATGACATCAATGGCTATTCATTTCGTACAAAATCTCGAGACGGTGATTAGCGGGGTTGGTGTAGAGGTAAATGACATGCACATCTCTAACGAGGTATTAACCTATGGACAAAAACCTTACTATGGGGTTGTAAAAGAGATATGGCTACTAGAATACCATACTAAAAGCATCCCTCTATTTATGTGCGATTGGGTTGAGAATACACAGAGGGTCAAAAAAGATAGTCTTGGTTACACTTTGGTCAACCTTAAAAGACTAGGTCACAAGGAGGACCCGTTTATTTTCGCGTCACAAGCACAACAGTTGTTTTACGTCAATGACCAGCTGGATAAAAAACTGCATATTGTCTTTATGACACCTCCCAGAAATTATAGATATTATTATGAAGACGATGCCAATGAAGAATTTAGTACGGTAGTTTTTCCTCACAACGATAATGTATTGCCACCCGTAGATACATGTGACAATGTTTACCATAGATCTGACTGTACTGGAATGATGTTACGTAAAACCGATTAATTGATCATTATAACGTTTTTGAATCTTAGCAAATTACAGTATCAACAATATTTGGTTTTTTTTTTATGTATTCTGGAATATTATGGATCTTAATTTTGAGTCAAGTGTTTCCTTTTTTTTATTGTGCCTGCAGGTCTCCTCTCTTTGACCAAATCAGAGTCAATAAAAGTAAAAAATAAACAAACAAAATCTGTTGCTGCTTTAACAAACACAATTACATACATAATCCAAAGGGTATGATTCCATTAATACATTGATCTATAAAATTACAACTGAAAAACTACTAAGTTAAAAGGGAAAAGAAGCGGCTGAAGAAAAATCCCTCTTTGCTTTCTCACATGCACTTGCTTCTGATCAAGTGAAAAGAGAGAACAAGTCCCTCTTTGCTTTCTCACATGCACTTGCTTCTGATCAACTGAAAATGGTGAAGAAGTGGCTGAAGAAAATTCGGGTTCATAGGGCCAAAAGGGAGAGAAGCACCTGAAGAATACAAGTGCTGCAAACCTCAACATGTGCCCTTACTGCTGACTGTTATAAAATTACACAATAACTTAAAATCTGCTCTCAGTAAAGCATTTGTATGAACCATTAGAGACTCCTCGTCTCCATGGTTTCCATAATAACTTAAAATCTTCTCACAGGAGATACAGAGTGCAATCTTTCCCTGCACAAGAAAAAATTACCAAATCTGAGACGAAAATTTCAATCGAATTTCAGTGGTGAAGATGATAACTTACCGTGTTCAACATACGGATGACGCCAATTCCACATTTTTTGTCGGCGATGATGGACGAAAAATAGAGAGAGAAAGACTAGGAGAAAAGGGGCATGGTGGAGATGATGATGAAAACTGATACAGAGATAATTAAGTATATATCGATACTCGAGGGGCGTGGTAGATGGAGATTTGAAAGATAAAGTAAATGAAATAGTAATGATTACAAGCACCGTCCACTGTTGGTATTCTTTTAGCCACCTAAAGTTAATATACCGTGACCATTTGTCATAATTTGTCACGCAACCAATGTTTAATATGAGTGGCCATATCACAAGATAATCAAACATGATAAACATATATAACCATCATATATTCAATTATAACTACTAATATCATAACTAAATAAACATATAAAATATTGTTCTTAGTTTGTTCATAAACATATACATCAATTAATTAATAATCCGGATCACTGCAATCTTCGGATATGTATCCTGAACTTGCATCGTCATCATCATGATCATCATCATCATCTTCTTCATCTTTTTCATCTTCTTTGGATTCAAATTCATTGAATTTTGTATCAAAGACACATAATAATTCCGTTGCCTCAACAGAGTAGGCAAAACAATCAGGAATCTTCTGCGCATGGAGTTGCCTCATGATGTTCTTATCGTTGTTTTTAATCACATATTTGTGGGACTTGAAGGATCTTCTTCTCCTGTTACTATAAACCAAAAAAAATACGATTATTTTTCACATACCAGTAATTAAGGGAGCGTTGATTATCGGCCATTTGATACCAGAATTGGTGTAAACGAATTGGTGTAGAGAATTTGAGATCAAGAAAGGGATGGCGGTAAAGGAAAATAACAATGATGATGATACATAGGGTAGCAGATTTTAACCCGCTCGAATTGGTAAAACTGAAAAAAGCGCGTTGTTTTAAAGGGAAACAAATCGTCTCTTTTTCGCCACGCGTTTAATATTTTACCGTGACCATAAAACAGATTTTTGTCACTCACAACCTACCATTTAGTCACGGTTAATATATCTGGGCATAAGTAATAGATTTTGTCACTTACAACCTACTATTTAGTCACACAACCTAATAATAGTGGCCATATGTACTAGCATTTAGCCACATAACTAAGTAAAAAGCGTGGCCATTGCTCACATTTAGCCACGCATAATATATACTTAATAGTTTGGTTTTCTTTTAATTTACTAAGTAATAAAATCTACGATTCCGTCACACAACATTATTTAAGCGTGGCCATACATTCCTTTTTGGTCACACGAATAAAAAATCATAAAAATTCCGTGGCCGTTTGGTGCATATCGCCACTCTTTTTTAAGTGTGACAAATAAGTGCCACATGTTTTTGTAAAACAGTGGCTAAAGCCACTGCACCTGATTGTTGTTGTCACATAAACAAAAAAATACGTGGCTAAAAGGGCCAAAGGCTATATATTTGGCCACGGGTACAAAATATGTGTGGCTAAAACTAGTGTTTCTTACCTTTGGCCATGTTTTTTTTTTCAAAACAGTGGCTATGCGTTATAAAAAAAAACCGTGGCCAAAGCCACTTTTTGACATAGTGTTACGTCCTTTATAGTTATTGAAATTATGAATTTTATCCTCTTTCAAAACTAATTACACGAGACTACCTTTAAAGTTATTTTGTTTTCAGAAATGGACCTTTTCACTGACTGGCATCCAAATTAACCGTTAAGTAGGAACATGATTAGCACATGTGTTGGGAATGTTTAGCTCGGCTAAAATTCTGTTGATACATGGTCCTTGATCGTCATGTGAAGTATCGAATACAAGACAAATTACACAAGGTTGCTGAGGTCCGAACTTAGGCCGAACCTAGAGTTCGGACATGGCCGAACCTTGGGCCGAACTTGAGGTTCGGACCAACGGGTTTCTCTAGTATATATATGTGCGTCTTATGTTGTATTCAGTAACAGTCTAAGCTTCAGTGTCATATTCTCTGAGTGTACTCTGTGGTTCTCTGTGGTTAATACAAAGCTCATTTGTAATTACTCTTTGTGTCTTTCTCGTATTACATTGATTTCATTACGACTAAGTAGAAGATCCGCACGCTCACGCACTTTCAAGTGGTATCAGAGCATTAGGTTTGCTCTACTAGTCGGAAATCAGTGTTTTTCGGTGTGTTGAGTTTAAATTCACGTTTTTGCGAAAATGTCAATCATTTTTGAGTTCGTTTGATCGTCTCGAGTGTGCTTTTCGTCAAAAATCTGTTTCTAGATCGTTTCTATCGAGTTTGCTTGAATTCCTGTCGAAAATTCCAGTAAAAAACGTTGAAAATCGAGAAAATGAGGTCGAGTGAAATCTGTCTCGTTTGAGGTTCGGAGAAGCTAGGAGTAACTGCTCCGAACTCGAGGTTCGGACGAAGTTCGGTCTGTATC
>JBCNJP010000008.1:18788405-18822058 GCA_039602395.1 Deinandra increscens subsp. villosa
CATGTTATTGGGCTACCGGAAAAAGAATTCGTGCATGTCGATAACTGTGTTGCGTGTTCCAAAGGAAAACAGCACAAGACGTCTCACAAGCCGAAGCCACCTGGTAGAACGACTACAATTCTTCAACAACTCCATCTCAATCTTTTCGGTCCAGTGAACATCTCGAGCTTAGGGGGAAAGTCTTATTGCCTTTTTGTCACTGACGACTACTCCAGATACTCATGGGTGTTTTTCCTGAGAGAAAAGTCTGAGACAGCTGAGATACTGAAGAATTTCGTTACTCGCATTGAAAACGCCAGCAGAGAGCGGGTTCGGATAATCAGATCTGATAACGGGACGGACTTCAAGAATCAAACATTTGACGCTTTTTGTAATTTGAAAGGCATCACTCGACAGTTTAGTTCACCGTACACGCCACAACAAAATGGTGTTCCAGAACGGAAGAATAGAACCATCATCGAGTCTGCCAGAACCATGCTTGCTGATTCTAACCTTAAACTCTCTTTTTAGGCAGAAGCGGTGAACACTGCATGCTACATTCTGAACAGAATGCTCTTGGTCAAGCATGCTAACAAGACGCCGTTCGAACTGTTCTCTAAACAAAAACCTGTCTTATCAAGACTAAAACCATTCGAATGTCCTTGTACTGTGCTTATACAGTCTGATCAGTTAGCCAAGTTTGCTCCTCGGGCAGATGAAGGTTATATTGTTGGATATTCTATGTCCTCAGTGGCATATCGAGTATACAACAAAAGAACTCAAGTGATCATGGAGTCGTGCAATGTTAATTTTAACGAGCACACTCGGATCACTTGAGAACATGATTCAGATAGCATGTATGACCTTGACTCTCTTTCTTCTACATTTAATATTGTTGATTCTGGCGTTTCAAGAAATACTGTCTCAGATGTTGACGCTCGTGAGGAAGACTTTCCGACTATTGACACTTTTGCTCCTGTTTCTTCATCGATTTTGGGAACTATATATTCAGCAGACCCTCCTAATCTAACATGGAGAAATCAGTCGAGTGAATCAATAAATCGATCCGGAGAATCATCTTCATCAGCAACACCTGATGAAACAGTAATTCCAGTGCCAGATCCAGTTATTGTAGAAACAGAACCAGCCACTGCAGCCGTTCAGGGGGAAACCAACGTGGAAACTGCTCCTGAAGTTCATGATTCTGACTCAGAAGTTGAAGCTGAAATTGAAACCGGTGAGGTCCCCGGAAATGATCTGCAAATTGGGAACCTTGCATCTACCATCGAAGACACCGTTTTTGAAGAATCAAGGGTTCATAAAAGTCATCCAACAAGCCAGATTATAGGCCCCGTAGACAAAAGGGTCACCCGAAGTCAAATAGAACATGTTAACTCGTGTCTAGTTTCATGCTTCATATCTCAAGAAGAACCAACTTCAGTTGCTGCTGCTCTCAAAGATGACAACTGGATTGAAGCCATGCAAGCAGAGTTACTTCAGTTCAAACTGCTCAATGTTTGGCATCTTGTTGAAGCTCCAAAGGGTGTTGAACCCATACCGGTCAAGTGGATTTTCAAGAACAAAAGAGACGACCGTGGAATAATCATTAGAAACAAAGCTCGATTAGTAGTGAAAGGGTACATGCAAGAAGACGACATTGATTATGACGAAGTCTATGCACCTGTCGCCCGTCTAGAAGCCATTCGAATTTTCTTAGCTTATGCTGCGTCTATGGACATCACGGTTTACCAACTTGATGTCAAGAATGCATTTCTTTATGGCGAGCTGGATGAGGACGTGTACGTACAGCAACCTCCAGGGTTTGTGAACAAGTCATTTCCAAACAAATGTTACAAACTTGACAGGGACCTTTATGGTCTACACCAAGCCCCGAGGAAGTGGTACGAGACTTTGTCTACATATCTGCTGGAAAATGGATATAAGAGGGGTATTATTGATCAGACTCTTTTCATTCGACACGTCAGGAAGGATATGCTTTTGGTTCAAGTATACGTTAACGATATCATTTTCGGGTCAACGAACATGAATTTGTGTCATGCATTCGAGGACTTGATGAAGAAAAAGTTCGAGATGAGTGCCATGGGTGAATTGACATTTTTCTTAGGAATTCAAGTGAAACAGTCACCAGACGGTATACTGATCAGCCAAGGGAAATACGTTAAAGAAATTCTTAAAAAGTTCGGGTATCACGACTCTAAGAGATTTTCTACACCAGTGGAAACTCGTCACATACTGAATACTGATCCTCAAGGAGTCTCGGTGGATGAGCATTTATACCGTTCGATGATCGGGTCGTTGATGTATTTGACGGCAAGTCGTCCCGATATCATGTTTAGAGTCTGTCTCTGTTCAAGATTTCAGAGTAAACCAAAGGAATCACATTTGATTGTGGTTAAGAGAATTTTTTGATACTTGAAGTCGAATCCCAACCGAGGGCTATGGTATCCAAAAGATTCAGCCTTTGATCTTAGAGCCTACTCAGATAGTGACTATGCTGGTTGTCAACTCGATCGGAAGTGTACAACGGGTGGAGCTCAGTTTTTAGGAAACCGACTCGTGTCATGCTGCTCTCGAGTACTCTGGATCCAAAATCAATTGCTGGACTACGGTTTGAATTTCATGAGTACTCCTATTCATATTGATAATTCTGCTGCTGTATGTATTGTTAAAAATCCAATTCAGCATACTAAGACTAAGCATATAGAGATTAGACACCATTTCATTAGGGACTGTGCTGAGAAGAAACTAGTCACCTTAGTTCAGATTGATTCTGAAAATCAGTTAGCTGACCTATTAACTAAATCATTTGATATGTCTAGGTTCAACTTTCTGGTTACCTCTATAGGTATGATCAACTTTGACTAGGACTAGAACTTCTTGCTCTCTGATACGTTAGTGTCTTGCTCTCTAGGTTGCTTTCTTTTGTGAATTTTCTGTGAATATATCCTAAGTCTTGCATTCCTCTCACTATAATCACCAAAAATATTTTACACTTCTTGCTTGTTTTGCATTTTATCTAATTATTGATGTCTGAATTATTTTATCTTATGTTATTGCTTTTATTTCTCTTTTAACTCACTTGAGTCTGTTCCTATGTTGTTTGACTTGTTTTGGCGTAGAAGAATATTTCTATATGTTTGTATCTCGAGTCAAAATGATTTGACCTAAGGAATTTCTTTTCTTTCAATTAGCTTGTTTTTGTGTCTGTCTGCCGTGCCTGCATCTTTGGAGGATAAAACCAAAAATAGTGTCAATTCTGAAATTGTTTAGTATTTGTCTATACTTATGTGCAGTAAAAATAGCAGATAATACCAAAAAATTGAAAAAGTTAAAACCTTTGGTCAGTGGTCGGACAATATGTAAAGGAACATGATATAATTCTGGTCTTGTCGATCTAACCATAGGATATGATCCAATCGACCGATAATTCTATCATTTGATGTGTCGGTAGGCTCGACATACTTAGAAGTAGACTATTTCTGTGATTACACATTAATTTGCTTGAAAATGTGAACCTTTAAGTCTACCAGTGCAAAATTCTCTAAATTTGCCTAAGTCTTAACTAAGTACGATATGCCAACACACACGAATATTTCTTTAGCATTAAGTCCCTGATTTCACTCATCAGCACACGATCTGTTTTGCTTACGGAAAGACCTTGGTGTCGCTTCATCCATCAATAAATCCGTGGCACATCTGCTTTGCGAAAGCGATGACCTTGTGACCACGCGATCCCATCATCACACTTATCATTTATCCGTGACACATCTGCTTTGCGAAAGCAATGACCTTGTGTTCACGCGATCCATCATAATATCCATTCATGAAATCAGCTACTTAACACTAAAGAAATAGGGGGAAATAATATAAGTTGTCGTATGTTGAATAAATTCCATATGTACCAATTTTCAAAATTCTTATGTGTGTGGGCTGTATCCGAAGTGCAAAAATGTCCCATGGTAGAATTCTGGTGACTTAAGTTGTATATAAGGTTAATCACATCTTTCACTAATCGGACAAAACATGATAAATATGTCACAGAAATTTATTGAAAATTACCTTGTCTGAGCTTAAGTGGATAAACAATACTGACAATCTGACTTAGGGTACCGGATCCGAGAGGTGATTTGAATTGTAAGTGTTATTGATCACGTAATTGATTGGTATGATTCTAAACATGACTGATCACGACTATACAAAAAAAATTGTGAATTCTCAAAGCCAATATGCTAAAATTTCCAAGTTTGGTGAAAAATTGACCAACTTGTACTAAAATTAATCTAGGTATTGGTTTGAATTTAACCAACTTGAAAGAAAATGAATTCTTGAGTTCGGGTGGAAAATTGACCCAGTTCGGATAAATTTGGAAATTTTGAGTTCGGGTGGAATTTTGACCAATTAAAGTCAAATTTAGGTACTAGGTGTGTCATCATCAAATTTGTTGAAATTAACTGGTAATTGTTTTATAAAATCAAAATTTATCTTCCTGGTAGGTTACTGGTGGCAGGCATGCATTTTTTTTAAATAGTAAATTCTTATATCTTGGTAAATCACTTGGACTTAGATAATTTTTTGGTGTTTTTTTCATGAAGTCCGCTAAGAACAAATTGTTCTTAGCAAACTTGTTTTTTGTTTGAGTCTTTTGTATATATTGAGAAGTCCGCTAAGAAGGATTTTGCCTTAGCGAACTTCTCCTATGTTTTAATTAATTTTGGTTAAGTGTTTGAGAAGTCCGCTAAGAAGGATTTAGCCTTAGCGAACTTCTCCACTTACATTTTATGTTTACTAAGGTTAAAACTGTTCTTAGCGAACTTGTTTATACCTTAGCGAACTTCTTTTTTACTTAGAAATTTTTCTGTATCAAGTTCTGTTTTTGGCCTTAGCGTACTTGTTTTGCCTTAGCGAACTTCCTAACTTAGCGAACTTCTTTTAGACTTAGCGTACTTGTCCTTAGCCTTAGCGAACTTCATTAAAACTTAGCGAACTTCTCTTAGGCTTAGCGTACTTGTTTTGCCTTAGCAAACTTCCTGGGTTAGCGAACTTCTTTTAGGCTTAGCGTACTTCATTGAGGCCTTAGCGAACTTGTTTCTCCTTTAGCATACTAGTTTCAGTTCGCTTACACTTAGCGGACTTGGAGACAGTCTTAGCGAACTTGTTTAAATTCAGATATTAACAAGTCCGCTAAACCCTACACTATATAAAGGAGACTTGTCTTATTTCTTCATTCACGCTTTCAAAAACCACACATTCGCTCTCAAGAACGAACCGGCGACTCTTTCCCTTCCACTGTTCGATCGAAATCTCTCGTTTTTCTCTCAAATCTGTTGATCTCATTGCGGTTAGGGTTGATTAGCACACTCTCATTGAAATCACATGTTCGGTTTTATATACTTGTGTAGATTTTGGGTTCGGTGTTGTTGGTTGAGCCGTAGGTTCGGTTCTCATATATTTTAGGGTTCTGATGCTTTAATTTGATGTTAATTCCAGATTTCTTTCATCTTTACTTGATCCTAATACACTTGTGCTCAAGTCAGAGGTATGTGAATCTAAACTCTCATTTAAAATTTTGAATCCGAGAACATTGTGTTATGGGTAGTGTTTGAATGTGTTTTGAGAATTATATTCCTTTGAGTGTTTTACAATAGGTGTTTGCTATTATGTTCTTTTCAATCAATTTGAACCCTAATGGTTGTTTAGATTGATAAAAATTAGAAGTAGTAATCCTCTGTTATATGAATACTAAGGAATTTTTTCTTTAAATTTGTCAAATTTGAAACTTTGGTTGAATTGTTAGAACTCAATGTGGCTATTGCCAATTTAGGTTGTTTATTCAAATCTGATTGTGTATATATGCCTGTGAGTTCACCTTTTAACAACTTTGAAGTTTCAATTTTATTTTTCTCTCATGGTTGGCTTGACGTAATGAATTCCACATTGTGTTGAATTTATATTGTCTCCAATCAAAATCTATTATTCATTATTGTCTATAACTTTAAATTGATTGAGACTTAAACTTGAGAATCTGCTGATAACTGGTGATTAGTCTAGTCATTCATCACATTGATAGATTAAGTTTGAAGTTTCTCATGTTATGCCTTTAAGTTCTAATTGCCTACATCTTTATGTGTTTGTCTAAAAATTTTGAAGTCTAACATAACTTGTCTGATCACAAAACAGAACTTATCACTGTTGAGAGATTGATCAAGAGCATTGCGTCTTTTTCATTGATCTTAGCATACCTTAGATCATCAAAAAGGTATGTTGTTCTATCAAATGGCAATGTGAGTTAAGACTCAATTTTGGCAACAGAAGGGGCAATCCTTATCTTATTTTAGTTAAACTGATGTTTACTTGATTTCTAATACAACTTGCTTGATCCCAACAGATAAATCACTGAGTCATTTAGAAATTCTATTCATCTTATATTAGATCTTAGTCATCATTAGATCTTCAGAAAGGTATGTGTTTCTCAATACAAGAAATCATGTTATTAATCAGGTAATGCATCACCTTATTTTTATTTTTATGTACTTGTATGTCTCTCTCTGTGTAAATTGATGTCCAATTGAGCCTAACATTGGTGGTTTAGACTAGTTAAGATCCACATGGGTCTGAAACAGGTCAATAACTCAGGTGGAAGGATCTTGGACACAGTTAACACTAAGATAGACATAATTCAATGTCTTGACCTAACTAAGTTGATTTGATCATCTTTGTGACTCATTGAAAGCATTTATACATAGGATGTGATCTATGATGCCTCTAAGGTTCATATGAACTATCTTAGGTATTTAAGCTCTGTATGATCACTCATTTGGTCATTTTGACTTTATTAAGTCAAATCTTGCATGAAATTGTTTTTATGTGACTTATGTGACTGTATTTGCTTAAATGTGAATTTGGTGATTTGGGTATATGTTAATTGATCCATACCTGCTTGTATTTGTGTGTTAGGTTTAAATATGACATGTAAATGGTTCCATCTAATCTGTTTAGCTTACATAATCACATCTTGTCCCTTAAATGATCAAATTGAAACAATTAACCTGTTTGGATCTCTTACCTGCTTATAAGTGTTTCACTTATTACCTGCATCCAATTGATCTTTGAATTTTAGTTTGTTTATATTCCAACTTTACTGTCTTACATTTAAAGCTCTGGTTTTAAACAAAATTCTTTCTTATAACAATCATATGATATCAAATTAAGGAGTTCACAAGCTCGGGTGGAACCAAGTCCCAATGTGACTTTCCCTGAACTGACTTGACAAATTGGGACAACCTAAACTTCTAGGTGTTGATCCCAGTGTGCCAAGCCCTCCTTTGCCTGATATCTATGACTGTTGTTGAGACCAAGTAGTAGAATTCTATTTGAAATTCTCCTTGACCCTCCAACATATCTGAAGTTAGTTAACTTAATCTTCAATTGGGTCATTTTTCAATTTTTATGCAAAACATTCAATTATGTCAATGTTAGTGGAGATTTAGATCTGGCTCCTTGTTTTCAAGATTTTATTACTTCACTCATCTGTTATTTTTCCTAAATTACTTACATTTGTTAATCATGACATTCCGGTTGCTTGTGATCATTTTGAAGTATATGCACTATATGAGTTAGTTTATGTCATTAACACTCAAATGAAAAGCTCTGTCACTATCACGGGTTTAGTGTAACATGACATTCATCTAGTGTTGAATTAGATGTAATCTTTTAATTCTATATGTGCAGATGCCTCCCAGACAAGCTGCAGAAGCTTTAGAGTATGGTCGCCTGCACAACGGAAGGTGCATATTTAACAAAAACTGGGAAGGTGCTAACGAGCAAGCCCTTGATCTTATGCTACAATCAAACTAGGCAACGGCCATGCAGATTAACCCTGTTATCTACAAGGGTATTACTGAAGCATTCTGGTACAATGCTGAATCTGCAGAACTGGATGATGGAACAAGCGTGATAAGATCTAGAATTCAGAATACTGATGTTGAGATCACTGAAGAGAACATCAGAACTGTCCTGGATCTCCAAGATGCTGACAAGCCCAAGACATTCACTAAGGCTATGTGGCAGTCAACTATCACAAGAATGGGATATTCGGGTATCTTTCTTCCTGATGTCAGCAACAAAGTTCAGAAGACTTTATTCCCGACAAACTAGAAATTCATTATCAGTTTCTTCATTGCGGCATTTGGACACCGCAAGGCAGCTCTAGATGATTTCATTGAAGATACTGCATGTGCTATCCATGGGTTCGTCTCAGGTGATGGGTTCAATCTTTCCCATCAACTACTGAAGTTGATGATTTCCAACCTGCACCCCACTGGAAGGCAAAAGAAGTTTCTGATGTATCCTCGCTTTGTTCAAGCCATCCTAGACCATTACTACCCAACTTTGGTGAAGCAAGGAGAAACATTCTCTACAATTTCTATGAACACTGGCACGTATAGAAAGTACCACAAAGGTAAGTATCAAGGGAATGAAGTTCCTTTCTTTCTCGAGATGATAGCTCAACTAGGTCCC
The DNA here is from genome assembly GCA_039602395.1 of Deinandra increscens subsp. villosa. NCBI lineage: Eukaryota > Viridiplantae > Streptophyta > Magnoliopsida > Asterales > Asteraceae > Deinandra > Deinandra increscens. The sequence continues at coordinate 18,796,923 of JBCNJP010000008.1, forward strand.
GTTGATGCTGAGGGAGATGTTCACATGGATGAAGCTGCAGATGAAGCACAAGTTATCCCACTGATGCGGCTCAAGTCCATCATGATTTGGACTTGAATGCCCCAGTTATCTCAGAACCTGCTACTGCTGCTGAAGACCTTGGGAATCTCCAAGGTGAAAATGTTGAAGTGTCTGAGCATGTTGAACACTCGTTGAGTCCAGTGAATGTGTTATCTTCTGAAGCTGAGGAAGGTGATGACACCAATGATGAAGAATCTAGCTCCTCAAGCTCAGATGGCACCCCTACTCAAACTACAGATATAAACCGTCCAAGGATGACTTAGATGAAGACGACTCCTCGGTATCTCTCGATCAAGAGGATTCTACACATGATCTTGCAGCTGAGACAGAAAGTGCTCCTAAGTCTCCTCCTAAGTTAACTTTGAACAGACTTACAATTACTGCGGATGATCGTAATCAATCGTCTGAGTTACTCACAGTAAGAGCTGTAAGAAGCAAGTCCTGCACAGAGAAACTCCAAGTCAGAAGAAAACCCGGTTCCACTGATGAGAATGAAGTTGGTGGTTCATCTAGCACTCAACTGGATACAACTTTGGCTACAACACCTGTTTCTCCATCTCCTACTGATCACAGTGATAGGATTGATATGGATATGAGACCTCTGGAGACCATAGCTGAAGATGTTGTTATTACCACTGACCCCTCTGGTACTGTGACTATAAGCCCAACAGTTTCTGAATCTGAGAAGATGATGGAACTACAAGCTGAGGTTGTTAATCTTCAAAGTCAGAATGATCATCTCAATTGTTCTCTGCAAGTGGCTAACCAAAAGATTAGTGAACAGTCACGTGTAATTGCTGAACAGGCTGCTGAGATCCAAAGACTGAAGGATTTGTTAAGCAAATCAGGTGAAGACAAACAACTTAGTACCAAACCAGATGGTGATGATGGTGGCGATAAAGAAAATGAGTTGCCTGATGACCAACCTCAAACTAATCAAGGAACTGATGGCGACAATTCTCAAGATCCAAACTCTTCAACAACCATGCATGCTGGTAAAGATTCTACTGGTGCTCAAGACTCCTCAAGCCCCCTGCATGACAGTGATTTCGAGTTTGATGAAGATACGTTCATAGAAGGAGATGGACTGAACTCTTCAGACGACGATGAATCTTTCGTCAACAGTCTCCTTCACGACGAGCCTGTAGATGAAACCTTGGATTCAATCAAGATGCTGGCTCCTGTGCCTAAAAATCTGAAACTTCCTAGATTCTCACAGGCAGCTAAGGCACTTGCTATTGAGGGAACTTCTAATGAAGAAGCTGCTTATGCATCTGGGTTAAACCTTCAACTCTCTCTTGTACCCTCTTTTCAGATTTCAACTGACACATCCACTGCCTTAGTTCCCCTGAATGAAGGTGTCCGTCACATGCACGTTGAACCGGCCTTCCTAGATTTTGCAATGGCCAACTTCAGGGAATACTACGCAGAAAAGATCTACTCGAGAAGAAATTCTTGTGGTATTTTGATCGAGTCTATTGAAGATGATACGGGTGAAGTCTCATATGAGGAACATCCATATTCTGTGGATTTCGGTGATGAAGAAGATATGAATGAGCTACAAGAACTGTTGGTCCTCACTGATCTTAATCAGTGCTAATGATGGTGTTTTGAGAAGAAAACCAATAAAATATCAATAGATAATGATTTCCAATAGCTAAAATGGGTTTTTAGTATTGAACAATCACAACATCAACCAAAGGATGATAAGAGATGAACAAAAGCTACAAAGATTGAATAAGATGCTCCTAGTCGTCACCAAACTTACCAAAATCCAGATATCTTGTATTAGGGTTGAGAATGTTGCAAAAGTTACAAATGAGAGCATAAAGGCTACTATTTATACAGATCAGTAGACAGTTTCGCTGGCCAAGCGAAACTGTCACTGAGACAACCCTAATCTAGATACCGAGCGAAACAACAGTTTCGCTTAGTAGTTTCGCTAGCTAACAAAAGACAATCATTACAAGTGAAACTAAACTAAACAAGCCGACTAAACAAAACTATGAATTCCTCCCTACATTGATTTTCAATATTCCCCCTAGGGAGGGATTCAGCCTCTTGATCTTCATTCTTCTGCTCCGGCTTCATTCAGGCTTGGCTCTTTGTTCAAATCTGTAGTCTCTGATTCCCCCAAAACAGTTAGCTCATTAGCAACGGGGACATCAGCCGGCTTCACAACCTGCTCAGATGATTCTCCAAGACCGCCCCAGGTTTTGTTCATCAGGTTTGCCAGATCTCTGTCTTCTTCCATTCTGTCTTCATCAGCCCTTACCTTCTGTGCTAAATCCTTTATTTCTTTAACAATCCCACGGGCCTTGTTAGCAACCCTCATAAACAGGTTTGCCTCTTCAGCGGTGTCTTCTCCTGCCCCACATCTAATTGGATTCTCACACAAGGTTTTCAGATCATCGTTGCTAAATGAGAAGACTTCCATTGGATCAAATAATCTTATTTCAGCATCTTCTCCTATTCTGATAACAGCTTCACTAGTTTGATTATCATAAAACCATTTCTTGAATGATTGCAGCCTTGATAGTTGTTGATCTGGAATTCTGACCCTGTTCATTGTTTTAGCAGGTTTGAATTTTAAGTAAACCTTGGGCTTTCCAGTCATCTCATAAATTTCAGTCCTTGACTTCTTTCTTTCTCCTTTCATATACCCAAAGGACACAAAGTCGTCTTTCGCAGCCTGCTGCAGCATCATCTTCAAATTGCTGACCCTTGTACTTTTGTCTTCGTCAATCAAGGGGAGATCTGCCAGCCTCCTCAGATCCCATCTGGGCAAGGTTTTGAAGCTATCGCGTTTGTGCACATATGAGATACTGCCCCCTCTTCTTTTAATCATGAAGGCATGTATATCAGCATTAAATTTCCAGCTGATGATGTGACGATCAGACTCTTTCCTCTTCGGTTGTGAGATATTTTGGAATAAAGGAGTCAGTTCTTCAATAGCGGGCTTTGTGAACCATTTATCTCTTCTTAAATCGATCACTTCTTGGCTGATAGAACTTATCCTTGCTTGATAAGTTAGAGGATTTTCTTTCAAAGAATAGTTATCAGGCTCAGAAAGATCTTCAATCTCATCATCTTCATCAATAAGGTGGTGGAATTGTGCCTCGACAATTTCTGGCTGTTTGTCGGGTCAAGAGTCATAAAGGTTTAAGTCACCTACATTGATGGCATCGAAAGCTTCATCATTTCCAGCACCACTTCCTCCTGCTTCATTTCCACCAGCTTCATTTCCTCCAGCACCACTTCCACCAGCTTCATTTGCACCAGAACTACTGCCACATGCTACTCCAGTTGTAAACTTTGAAATATCAGTCATAGAATCAATCTCAGCTTCGCTCATCTGATCAGGCAGACCCAGGTGCTCTCATTCATATTTACCAGCAGAGATTTTAAAAGTGAAGATTGTTTCACAACAATCTCATTCAGACATTGAATCTGCTTATCCTTCTCCTTCTCTCTAATCTCAGAGTTTACCAGCTTGGTTTTGATCATTGCAAGTTCATTGGCCAAAGAGGTGTTTACATTTCTAATAACATCCTGATCCAACTAGGATCGAGGGTCAACTTTTCTTTTCTTGCTTCCCCTGACTTCTTCTTCAGTAGTGGCACTACGTTTTTGCTTTGATCTTCTTTCTAGCTGTGCCATCTCTTCAAAATCATCTTCAATTTCATCTGCTGGTTCTTTACCAGAGCTTCTTACATACTGTTTCCTTTTTCCCTTAACATTCTCACTTTCTTTCTCGTCATTTCTTCTCTTGTTTTCAGATTCAATCAACTTCTGAATATATTCGTACCTCTTTGCAGAGTACATATGCTTCATCAGGTAAGTGGTGTACCCGGAGAAATCGGGTCTTTTAGCAGCACAATCTGATAGAATTCTTGGGTGTATAGGAGTTACAACAAGAGCTACACCCAGCTTTGGCAGTTCCGGCTCAAGGTGATCGATTATCATTTGCAAAAATCTTGGATACAGGAGCCATCTCGACTTCTTCAGCGCTTGAATGTTAGAGACCATTGCGTCGAAGATACGCTGAGGGATGTTGGCCTTCTTCCCTTTACATACCAGAAGCATAGCCTCAGCCCAAATTAAGTTAAGACCATCAGAACCCCCTTTTCTGTCGTCCAAGCAGGAAATGAAAACGTGAGCGATGTATCTCCATTCCTTCGACATTAAAGACTTTTTGATTTCTTTCTTGTTCTTCCATAATTCACCTCCTTCATATCCCATTTCTCTCTCAAATCCTTTCAAAATTTCCAATTCCTTCAACTTTGTGACTTCGCCTACGTCACTTTCAAGCTTAAGGGCTTCAGCAATCGTTTTCATTGTAATAACGATATCCTTCTTCATAACTTTGGCCCGAATACATTCTGGTTTGGCCTTTACGTCGTACTCAGCAGTGAGCCAAAATTCTCTGATATGCCTTTCGTCCATGATCGGCATGTGTGATATAGCGTGAAAGATGCACGATTTCTTTAGCCATGCTATACAATCTCTAAATCCAATTGCCTTCTCGGTGCCATCATCTAAAAATGCTGTAACGTTGCTTCGAGGCTCGTGCTTTAAATTTGACATTATCTGCGTATGAAACCGAGATTTTGTGAGTTAAAAAGAATTTAAATTAAATTGAATGTAAAAAGATAGTTTCGCTGCGAAACAGTAGTTTCGCTTAGAAACCATAGTATCGCAACACAGCGAAACCGACAGATTCGCGAGAAAGGTCGCAGCGACACTGACGAGGTCAGTTTCGTCGAGAGACAGCAGTTTCGCTACGAGACTGTAGTTTCGCCGAAGGCGAAACAGCAATTTCGCTTGAAATCACGGCGACACTGTCAACGAAATTAGGGCATTATCGCTAGACAGTTTCGCTCGTGACATTGAACTTTCGTTCAGTTTCGCCTAGAGAAATTTAATTTCGCTTAAGAAACATCTAGTTTCGCTGAAGGAACACTTAGTTTCGCTGTATGAATATGCAGTTTCGCTGGTCGCGACTTTTCGAATTCAAAATCCGGTAAACGATTTTAGGCACAGTTTTTTGCATTTAAACCAATTTCTGAGCAATATAACAGTTAAACAAAAGGGTTCAAAAACACTATCCACATCCGATTAAAGAGCCGAGATCCCTGCTGTCGCCGATTCAACTTAAAACCCTTAAAAAATTTGTTGTACCAGATGCGATAAAGAGACGAGATGACCAGAAAAACACTTTACCTTAAACCGATATCGGTTAAATTGATGAAAGATGAAACAGTTTGGGCGAAAATACGAGTTTCGCGAGAGGTTAGTTTGCAGGGTTTTCTCGGTTAGGTTTTCAGAATAATGACCGAGAGTCTCGATCAAAGGTATAAGTACCTGAGCAGTTTCGCCCGTAGTTTCGCTAGGGCGAAACAGTAGTTTCGCTTAAGCGAAAGAGCATATTCGCCCGAAATTTTTTTGATTAAACAGTTTAGTTTCGCCGACATCGAAAGTATAGGTTCGCTGTAAGCGCCTACCGAGCGAAACTGATCAGGCGAAACAGTAGTTTCGCTGAAACCCTAAAAAGTTTAATTTTGTTTCCAAAACACTTCTGCAAGCCAATTGAATACACGACCCTTTACACTTTGATTATGTTCCATCAAGCAGATAAGATTTTAAAATTCTGGAAATGCTGACTAACTCACACACATCAGGATTCAATTACGCAAGCATCAAACTCTTCACAATTTATCGATCTTATCAAAAATGAAGCAGAAAGAAAATCATTTCGGATTTTCTAACTTTAAATTAAAACACACCAAAAATCTTTTTGAGTTTTCTAATAAGAAATGTAAAACGACTATACAAACAAACTCTATTTTAATTTTGAGAAAGATCCAGACGTGAGATCATATCAACCAATACGCATCAAACACATTTCAATTTCAAATTTAATCAGCATGTAAGACAAGCAGATCACGAATGCATCATTTTGATATTGATCTTGCACTATACAGATATTAAGCATGCACTAATAGTATTTATCATTTTTGGATATGCTTAAGGTGTATTAATCATGCACTGATCACCCAGCCTCACTCTATCAAAGAAGTTAACAAATCATCATATTTATCTGATTTTTCTTTTGTTTCTTTTCAAATTGAGACATGCGTTCATGATGTTTCATGCAAAAATAAAGCAGAACCCTAAGTGAACAGCAATCAGGTCGGCCGCAAAGCACGTAGAGAGAGCCCGATGCACTTAGGAAAATAAAAAATTAAAAATAAAGCAGAAGACGTATATATCAACAACAATCAGGTCGGCCTTCAGGGCACGCAGAGAAAGTCCGATGATATATACTAAACACCAAGAAAATAAAGAAGAGACTCAATCAGCAAGTGATCAGGTCGGCCGCATAGGCACGCAAGGAAGACCCACTGAGTTGAGTGTAAAAATGGCGTAAAGCCTTATTACAAAGCATGCGTACATCAGAACATCTCTTATTCTATTTTTATAAGATATCAGAATCATTGCAACACTTATCAAGAAATGAAAACTAGAGTATTATCAGGCAAGCTTTATGTTTATATCCTACTCATAGATATCATATTAGTCATGCACACCCATAGATCATACAAGTACAGTACAGCTTTTATTTTTACTCTATCCATGGCAGATAACGCATGTTGATGTACTATCATTTCTCACTTGGTCGGATCAATTTCTCATTTTTTGAAATTTTAAAGTTTTTATTTTCTGATTTATTTACTCTTCCCCCAAAATCCACAAATACTTTATTTTTGGATTTTCAATAAGAAAAACTAAAAAACAAAACAAAATTGATTCGATCGATACTTGACACAATTTTGAAAAAATCAACCGAAGGGGTTACCGATATGATGCATGCAATTTATCCTTCATCCGATAGTATCATTAAGTCAGGCATTCCAATCATACAGTTTATATTTTGAAAAACGCTTGAATGGAGACACCTTTTAAGCAGTTTTAATGTGATTTACCCCCAATTCCCCCACAATGTTGCAAACAAGGACATCAATAATCAGTTATGAGAGAAATTGCAAGGTAAATGGAACTTAATTACTCCCTTGATCATATTCGAGTGACGATTGGCCAGAAATCATTGGAAGGTAGATGACGTGATCATTGATTTCTTGATTTAGGAATTTGGCCAATCAACATGCTTAATTGCAACAGCCACCTGATTCAAGACAAAGTGAATTTAGCATGCAGGTCTAAATAAGACAAACTTAAGATAAAACAAAGTTAAAAGAATATGTACAAAAATTTAAGACAAAATGAATTCAAAATTATTTTTTTATTTTTATTTTTATTTTTATTTTTTATTTATTTAAAAGGAAATCATGCCCAGCATTTTTTATAAGCTCATAAAAGCGGGGTTTATCAAAGGTTTTGGTGAAATTATCAGCTTTCTGGGCCTTGGTTTCAATGGGAATAACATCGATAAACCCTTTTTCCTGAGCGTCACGGATTGCATGAACCCTGGTTTCGATGTGCTTTGTTCTCGTATGATGAATCGGGTTCTTGGAGATTCCAACAGCGGCTTCGTTGTCACAGAACAGCAGTGTATGAAGGAAGTTGACTCCATAATCCATCATCTGGTGTTGAATCCACAGCACTTGACAACAGCAACTTGAGGCGGCAATGTATTCAGCTTCACCTGTGGATAAAGAGACAGTTGTTTGCTTTTTGCTTTGCCATGAAACCAAGCATTCCCCCAGAAACTGGCATCCTCCAGAAACTGACTTTCGATCGAGCTTGCATCCTCCGTGATCACTATCGGAATATGAATTAAGTTCAAAGCTTCCACCCCTAGGATACCATAAACCCAATCTGGATGAACCTTTCAAATAACGGAAAATTCGCTTGACGGCCTTTTCATGAGATTCCCTTGGGTCAGCCTGATAACGAGCACAGTAGCATACGGCAAAAGTGATATCCGGACGACTGGCTGTGAGATACATAAGAGACCCAATCATTGATCGATAATACTTGGGGTCAACCGGCTTTCCTTGATTGTCAGGAGTTAAACATGTCTGAGATGTGAAAGGAGTGAGTTCAGCAGAAGCGTCGTTCATCTTGTATTTCTTCAGAATTTCCAGAATGTACTTTTCTTGATGAATGAGAATGCCGTCTGGCTTTTGTTCCACCTGCAAGCGAAGAAAGAAACACATTTCCCCCATCATACTCATTTCGAATTTCTCCTTCATCAATTCCTCAAACTCGCAACACAGCTTCTCATTTGTTGAACCAAAAATGATATCGTCTACATACACTTGAACAATCAGCACTTCACCGTTGACCTCTTTCTTAAACAATGTCATGTCGATGGATCCACGTGTAAAACCTTTACCCAAAAGATATTGAGTCAAAGTCTCGTACCAAATTCTGGGAGCCTGATGTAGACCGTAGAGAGATTTATCGAGCTTGTACACTTTGTCAGGAAATTCATGATCTTCGAAGCCTGGAGGTTGATTCACATAGATTTCTTCATCAATATCCCCATATAAGAAAGCGCACTTGACGTCCATTTGAAACACCTCGAAATCCTTGTGTGCAGCATGAGCCAGGAAAATTCGAATGGCCTCAATGCGTGCAACAGGTGCAAACACATCGGTATAGTCAATTCCTTCTTCTTGGTAAAACCCTTGAACCACCAGTCTGGCCTTGTTTCTGATCACGACACCTCTATCATCTGGATTGTTCCGAAAGACCCACTTTGTACCAATTGGAACCTTGTTCTCTGGAAGATCCACTAATTCCCACACCTTCAGCTTTCTGAATTGTTGCAGCTCAGACTGCATGGAGTCCACCCAACTTGGATCTGCTAAAGCTTCTTTTACATTTTTAGGAACGATCTGGGACAGAAAACATGCGAACAAACATTCATTGATCAATCCAGACTGATGACGAGTCCTCACTCCATCCGTAATAGAACCAATGACGAAGTCATGCGGATGATCTTTTAAGGTTTTGAAATTTGAGTCAAGGTTGAGGGGAGCGGGTTCGGAGGTTTGATGGGGTAATTCATGAGAGGAAGATGGAGGGTCGGGTTGATGCGAAGGTTGTGAGGATGAGGATGGGTTTTGTTGTTGAATTTCGGAGTGAGGGGTGATAATAACGAGAGGAGGATTATCATTTGCTTCAGCAAGGATAGGGAGATTGAATGACTTGAATAGAGTATCTGAATCATAAAACCATTCTGGTCCAGACCCGGTGTTGGGAGAGTTTGATTCTTGCCAGTCAACGTAGTAGGATTCCTGCACAATTCGAGTTCGTTTGTTATAAACTCTATAAGCTTTTTGTGAAGATGAATACCCCATAAAGAAACATTCGTCAGAGACAGCTCCAAATTTCGTAATTTGAGCTTCGGTATTCAGCAATGTGCACGAACATCCAAACGGCTTAAAGAAATCAATCAGTGGCTTCCTTCCATGATACAGCTCATATGACGTCTTCATCTTATCTTTCACGATTAGGACACGGTTCAGCACGTAGGACGCACAGTTCACAGCTTCAGCCCAAAAGATAATCGGCAGCTTTGATTCAATCAACATTGTACGAGCAGCTTCCACAAGTGTGCGATTCTTCCTTTCAGCAACTCCATTCTGCTGCGGAGTTCTTGCTGCACTGTATTGTCGAAGAATCCCTTTGTTTGCGCATAAAGAGTCAAAGATCTGATTACGAAATTCAGTTCCATTTTCGCTTCTGATTGCCTTGACTTTCTTACTTCTTGAACTCTCCACGGACAGGATAATATTCTGTAAAGCTTCAGTCGTGTCACTCTTTTGCTTCAAGAACCTAACCCGAAGAGTACCTGGAATAATCATCAGTGACAACAAGACAGTAAGACCTTTTACCCAGACTTTGAACACTAATAGGTCCAAATAAATCAGTGTGAAGCAATTCTAAGGGACTCGAAATAGAATTTTCCACTTTTGGCTTATGTGGCTTTTTATGTTGTTTTCCTTTAGCACATGAAAGACATTTTTCAACGACAGAAAAATCTTTGAACGGAAGACCTCGGACCAAATTGTTTTTGACAAGATTATTTAGAATTTTGAAGTTTATGTGTCCTAAACGTCTATGCCACAAGAAGCACTCAGATACAGAAGCTTTTGAAAGTAAAAAGGTCATGGAGGAAGAGTGAGATGCAGTGGATTTCATATTCAGCAAGTATGTGTCATTGATGCGAGGTGCACGCATCGCCACCATCTCTTCGGGCACATTGAACTCAGGCTTGAGAAACAGACATTCTTTTGATTTGAACAGCACAGGTATATTCTTGTCACAGATCTGTGACACACTTAGAAGATTAAACTGCAATTCGGGAACATAGTTGACTTGCTCCAGAGTAAGAGACCCATATGATACATCTCCTTGTCCAACCATCTTTCCACCTCTCTTATCACCTGCAAAAGAAACAAACCCACCATCCACGATCCTGTAATTTGTAAGCAGGTCTTTCAACCCTGTCATATGCCGATAGCATCCCGAACCTATATGCCAATAGCTATTTGCTGAGTTCTTCGGGAGTGCCTGGCAATACAAGACAAGAAATTACTTAATAACGGGTACCCAGACTTTTGCACTTCTGGGATTAGTAACTTTCTGCTTTCCCTCAAAGAATCGTTTTACAAAACTGGTTACCTTGTGGCCAAAGGATCTATCATGGTTTGTTCGGTTTAATTTCTCTTTGCAATGCTTAACAACATGATCATCCTTACCACATCTGAAACAGTGAGATTTGTGACTTGTGCAGGAGGAAGTTTCTGAAAGCCTTTCTTCCTCACAATCTGATGTGTTAGAATCAGAATCACTGTTGGTTTCAAAATCCACCTTTGTTTTATCATTTGAAATCTTTGCATTATTAATTTTGATAACGGTTTTGGCAGGTTTAGTTTTCAAAGATGATTTCTTTTCTTGAGAAACATGATTTTCGGTAGGTTTTGAAATTCGTATTGGAGTGAAAGAAGGATTTGGATTAGAAAGAAATTTGTTGAAGCAATTTTGAGATGTACTTGCATGACATTGATCATTTTCATTTGAAACAAAACTTTCTTGATTAACAGACACGGACTCATCACTACTGCTATCTAAAGAAGAACAACTACTAGCTATACTACTGTCTGTGCTAGACTTCTTGGAATGAGAACTACTACTCGTAACAGACTCCTTAGATTTAAGACTACCGCATCCAAGCCCACTTGTGTTACCATATCCATAATCAAAATCCTCCCTGATCTCCTTATGGTTCACTCCTTCTAGACCTGCATGCAGACTGTTAGCATCACTAGGAATTAAATCATTTAGAGGATGAGGTTTCGGAGTAGGTGAGTAACAATGCGTGCTCGGAGGAGGGTAAACTTTAGGAAACACCTTTTCCTTTTCCTCCATACCCACCCCGGTTTTTATTCTAGCTCCTCGTTGTTTAACGAGCATCTCTTCAACTTTCATTTGAGAAACGGTCCATCTATCTAACTTAGTCTGAAGTTGAGAGGCTTCGAATTGGGCTAATGTAACTCTTTCCGAAAGCATGTTTAATTCAACATTTTTAGCAAGACGAGTTTGTTTAAAATGTTCATTTTCATGCATTGCCTCATTTAATTTCACAAAATATTTTGATTCATTTTCTTTTAATTGGGTGTTCATCGTTTTTAATTCATTGTTGTTGTCAATCAACAATCGATTGGCCTTGTAGATGCCGAACAAACGAATTCTACAAGGATAAGAGCACATATCTTGAACAGATTCATATGAAAGATCCATTATAACCTTTTCTGCAGCAAGAGCTTTCTCACATGTGCACGCAGGTGTGCTTGCCGTTTTCTCATTCATCTTCTTGTCAGCTTCTCCCTTCTCACAGCTGTTAACTGTGTGGTCATTGCTTTTTTCATGAATTTGAGCCGCAAGAGCTTGATTTATGGCTTCCTCAGCTTCAGAGACCTCCGAGCTCCAGTCAAAGTTAGTCAGAAGAGCCACTTCTTTGTTTGGCTTGGCTTCAGCTTTGTAGGTGATAGGGATGACTCGAGTTGCAGGTTCAGAGGTCGGTTCAGTGACAATTGGACTCAGGCATTCTCTCTTGAAATGGCCAAGTTGCTTACAGTTGTAACATCTTAGCTTAGCCTTATCGAATCCAACTTTTCCATTTTGATTCTTGAAAGTGTTTCTCCTAGTACGTTCGAAGAACTTTCTAGCACGAACGGTCAACATGGCCATTTGCCATTTTAAGTCGGTTTCTTCCAGATCATCTGGGTCAACTTGGTACATATCCTCAGCAGTCAGAGTCGAACCTTGAAGTTCTCCAGCAGCGAAAGCTTGATAACTGTTAGTAAACATTGAGAACAATCCCATAAATTCGGGTGAGATCTGGGATGTTTGCTGAGCAGCGGCAGAAGCAGTTGAGGATGAACCGGACCCAAGATGGGCAGATTGAATTTGAGATGAGGCTCCTTTGGGTGTAACAGTTGAGATGAGAGCCGAATTCAGAGAATACACTTTAGCAGGACCCATGACTTGATTGTACTCTCTCCTTTGAACATCCAGCTCAAATGACTTAAGCTTGTTAATTACATCCATAAGCTTGTAATCGGAGAAACCCCTCTCTTGTTTCAGCATACGAACCTGAATGCTCCACTCGGGTGGAAGAGCATCCAGCAGCTTCTTGATTTGTTCAGAGTTAGTGAGTTGTGAATCATACTTCTTCAGATTGCTTGACACGGTCAGAAAACGGTTTGTCAAATCAATTAACTTTTCATTCTTCATGCTAGTGAACGAATTGAATTCTTTAGTTGCTTGGGCTTCTTTGTCCTTCACAAGATCTTCATTACCGTCATAAAACTCACAAAGAGCATCAAACAAACTTTTTGCATCAGAGTGCTCAGCGAAACGATTGTAGATTTCTTGCGACAAGCAGAGAGAAAGAGCACCAAGAGCTTTTTGATCTCGATCAATAAGTTTCAAATCCTTCTCAGTAAAGGAAGACGGATTGGTGTTGATCTGGGTTACTTCACCAGTAGTGATGGTTGGAACATGAGGTCCATTGACGATCGACAACCATTGATTGTAATCGGTGTACAGAAAGAACGATTTCAGACATCGTTTCCAGTCTTCAAAATTGTCTCCGTTGATCAGCCTCGGTGGTCGGTTTGGAGCAATGCTTTCAGTGTCAGCAACATTGGTACCTGATGCCATCTCAAATCAGCCTGAAATAAGAAAGACACAAACAAACAAAGAACAAGACAATTTGGTTAGTTTCGCTGGGAGAATTAGTTTTGCCAGCAATTTCGCTCGGAAATCCTGATCAGATGAATAATTTCGCTGGAACTTATAATTTAGCCAGCAGTTTCGCTTGGGAACACTGAACCAATTCAGCAGATTCGCCAACTAGTTTTGCTGTATGCACGGGCAGTACTTTCGCTAGGAAATACCCGATGACACATAGTTTCGCTAGCTAGATTCGCTGGAAACTGGTTTGAACTTTCGTCCAAAAAATTAATGTTGTTTCGCCAGTAGTTTCGTCCAAAACAATTGTATGATTCACGGCGACACTATAGTTTCGCTGTATAGTATCGCTAGAAGATACAACAGTTTCGCTGTATAGTGTCGCTGGAAGAACCTTAGTTTCGCCCAGAACAGAAAACCCTCTTTTTGAAGAAGAAATGATCACAAACCAATCCAAATCACTATTGAGTAATGATCAGTTGATTGCATATGCTTCAGGACATCAAAACATACAATATTCAACCACTTTTCAATCCAAAACAATCGGATTTCAGATCCAAATAGATTTTCAAATGTTTTACCAAAAACACTCAAAAATACCAAAAATCAAGAGCACAATGGCTCTGATACCATATTGTTGGTCCTCACTGATCTTAATCAGTGCTAATGATGGTGTTTTGAGAAGAAAACCAATCAAATATCAATAGATGATGATTTCCAATAGCTAAAATGGGTTTTTAGTATTGAACAATCACAACATCAACCAAAGGATGATAAGAGATGAACAAAAGCTACAATGATTAAATAAGATGCTCCTAGCCGTCACCAAACTTACCAAAATCCAGATATCTTGTATTAGGGTTGAGAATGTTGCAAAAGTTACAAATGAGAGCACAAAGGCTACTATTTATACAAATCAGTAGACAGTTTCGCTGGTAGTTTCGCTGGCCAAGCGAAACTGTCACTGAGACAACCCTAATCTAGATACCGAGCGAAACAACAGTTTCGCTCGGTAGTTTCGCTAGCTAACAAAAGACAATCATTACAAGTGAAACTAAACTAAACAAGCCGACTAAACAAAACTATGAATTCCTCCCTACATTGATTTTCAAGAACGTATGCATGTGCTCATGAATGAAGCTAATCCACTGAATTACATTGATTTGGATCTGATCGAGAGTGAAGATGAAGAAATGGAACCTTTGTTTCCCACTCCTATTCAAGTAAAGAAGGAGGTGGATGATATATATGTACAGGTTTCACTTTCTGAGCTTATGCAGACCTCAGCTAAGGCTTCTGCTTTGGATATTGCTCCCCATGTTCCAGGTGTTATTCCTACAGATGCAAATATCATCAACTTAGAATCAAGTGTTGCCATAGAATAAGAGAGTCAATCTGTTCCTACAGTATCGTCTGAGCAAAGCATTCGTGATCAGATCTTTGAAGCATCCTTTATTCACTTCTCCTCTGAGTCTGATACTGAAGATGAACCAAATGTGACTGAGACTCAAAAGCCTGCGGTTACAGAACAACCTGGTCCTTCTACTGAAGATAAAGGAAAAAGGATTTTAACTCCTGAAGAAATTGCTGAAGAGCATCGTAAAAGGGAAGCTGAGAAAGAAAGATCTCGTAGAGCGCTTATCGATGAAACTCTCCAGGAACAAAATAGACTTCTCGAGGAAAAGGCTGAAGCACTCAAGAGATATGAATCTAACCATCCTCCAGCTGTCATGTATGCAAAAGGGTCGAGCACTTTGCCAGAACGTTCAGAATCAATCAGAACAGATGAACCTTTGATCCGCATTGTCACCAACTTAGAGGGAACTGATGTTGATGCTGATGACAACTCTGTTACAACCAACATGGTTAGAACTCTGATGAAAGACAACTTCTCGTTGAAATATCTGTTGAGTCTCACTGACACTGAGTTGACCAAGTTATACACCGATGAGGAGAGGTTGAATTCTCACCTACCCCAAAATCAAACAGTTGAAGCACAATCTGATTTCTTAGCTGATATTTTTTCCGACACAAACAAGACAGTGGACTTCCTTCCTATCCGTGATCATCGCTCTGATCTCACCCTTGACATCGGTAACACGTTCATTCCTCCTCCAGAGAACTCGTCCGTTGACCCTCCTGACTCTGAAGCTTATATTAAATCCACCCCAACAGTATGAACTCTGAAGCACTACGCAACTTCTGTAAATTCAAGAACATTGTTAAGAAGGCTTACTACAAGAAGAGACTTCCTGGTCTCCGGAAGTTTGTGTGTGAGTACCGGAAGACAGAGCGGTTGGCCAAGTTGGAACAAATCAGAATCATTGAAGAGGAATGGGCTGAGGCTCTTAAGAGAAAAGATAATCCCCAAATCTATGACGAATGGGAAAAGCTAACTCCTAACTTGAAGGCCATGCAATTATTTGCTACCAAAAACTTGAGGAAAATGCCTAGCAACCCTAACGTCAATCATGGGATGAAGATCTTGGGTTGGAAATATGATGAAGCCTTTGACGCTTTCATGGTGAAGAGGAGAAATGGCTATGTCCAAATATTTGGTGACTTCAAAGATCTCACTAGCTTATTCTCTTGGGAACTCAAACAGCTCAAGTACCTTGAATTGGTGAACCACACAAATCACCCAAAGGGTATAAGGGCTGCTGTGTTTATCCAATCTGCTTACAATGATAAAAGATTCAGTCAAAACCCTAAAGCAGAGAGAAAAGCTCAGTTGGCAGAAGAGAAGAGAAGACTTCGTGCTCCTCACTGAGGTATGTTCAAGGATGTCGGAAAGGAAGTAAAAGCAAAGACTATCCCTAGAAATCAGAAGAATGCTCCTATGGTCAGTTGGTATTTTAACGGGATGACTCATGAGTTGGTAATCGAAAGAGATGGTGCTGACGCTATCAGAATATTTGCTACTATAGAACTCCGTCTTCTCTCTAGATCTTACTTGAAGATAATGTATTACGACAAGATGCGGACAATACCTATTCAGTTGAGACCTTATGAATGCTATGATGCGAACTATTTCTTGATATTCTTAAACTGGTGGTGCGAAAGGCTAGCAGGATTAGGTAGACTCACTCTTGATTCGGAACTCCTGAGAACAGCAACTTGTTGGTTGATTGAAGAACATGGTTCAAGTGTCATTTTGGATAAGTCACGATGATTGGTCGAGCTGAACAATTATAATGACCTGAAGAAGCTCGTTTGGCAAGATCTCTTTAGGCTGTATGACATGGGTATTCACGTAGTTTCTGACAAAGACAAACCTGCAGCCAGAGAGAACTGGAGATTCCTGCTGAAGCTGACCGGTCAAGATGCTTGAAGCTCGAGAGTTTGCATTGCCAACAAGGATGGAATTGTCAGAACCTATTTGTTAGCAACACAAACTTATTGTTTTCTTATCATGTAATTGATACTTTGTTTTTGTAATTTTCTTTTGATATGTACTTGGTGAACTTTGTGTAATTATTAGCGTACTTGTTATGCTTCTTAACGGACTTGTTACTTATGTTCTTAACGGACTTGAATTACTCTTAGCGTACTTGTTTGAATGTTATCTTAGCGGACTTGTTTATTCCTAGCGAACTTGTTTACTTAGAAGACTTGTTTTGTTCCTAGCGTACTTAATTTGTTCTTAACGAACTTGTTAGCGTACTTGTTCAAGTTAGCGAACTTGATAATGCTTAGCGTACTTGTTAGCGTACTTGTTAGCGTACTTGTTGCTACTTAGCGTACTTGTTAGCGGGCTTGTTGATGCTTAGCGTACTTGTTAACGGACTTGTTAAGTGCTAGCAAACTTCATTTTAGTCTTAGCGAACTTGTTCTCCTGTTAGAATACTTTGCTGAATTCTAGGTAATGATTGTGTCGTGTCAAACATTCTATTTGTCCCAGGTTCTCTAGTAGTATAAATACCATTGAAAAAACCCTATTGGAAACGCTTGAAGGAATATTATTCCTACAGAGAGCCTTTGTGTGTGTGTTCTTGGTGTTAGTGTGTGTTCTTGAGCTTTAGGAATCATCAATGGGTGAGCATTGATGCTGATCCATCCGGAATCGACCATCACACATGATTTCCGCACTTGTGTGATAAATCATATGAGAACAACGTGCTCAAATCTGGTCCTGACAAATACAAAAATAGTGTGTTGTTTTTCAACTGGTAAAAATGAAAATCTATAAATAGAGTTGTCATTTTTAGGGGGAGAAATTTGAAAAATCCAAAAACATTGAAAAATGAGAAATTGTATCCGACATGATTGGGAAATGATGGTACATTGGCTGACATTGTCTGACTCATGGATAAAGTAAATGAAAAGGCCATAAGACCATTTGATCGATATGCAAGGTAGGCTTGGCAAATCAGAAAGTATACAAATGTGATATACACTAAATCTGATGCATGACCTAGTGGACAACATCTTGATGCATATCTCCTGATATATCAAGAAAAAGATATGAGAAAAATAAAATGAGAAGTCACTGTGTATACATGTGTTCATTTTGCAAAGATTTAAACTTGTTTGATTTTCTTTATTTTGTCAAACGATCGGACTTTCTCTGCGTGTCGAAAGACCGACCTGATCGTTGTTCGTTTGACGTTCTGCTTTATTTTCTTTGGTGTTTCGTATAACTCATCGGATTTTCTCTGCATGTATGGGAGTACCGACCTGATTGTTGTTGAGTTATACAACTTCAACTTGTTTTATTTTCTTATTTTGTTAAATCCAAGGCCTTATCTGCGTATAAAAAGATCGACCTTAAGGTAGACAATTTAACGTTCTTATTTCTTTTTGCATGGAACACAGTTGACTATATCATGGTTACAATCATTATGTGATTAAAGTCACAAATGAAATCACAAAATGTGATAAACAAAAGCATATATGAGTATGTCTGATAGTGTGGGGTAAACTGGTCAATGCAAACTTAATCAATATCTTAACATATCCAGATGTTATGAGTATGATTGTGTCAGAGTTTAAAAATGGACAAATTATATTTGCAATCGGCATGGCTTATGTGCTACAATAATTGGAATTAAGGTGTAGTTAAGCATGTTATGACCAATATGATCCCAAGTTGTGATCTTTCTCACAAAAGACAAACATAGTGTCTAATTCGGTATTGTTTTACTTTTCTTATCAGAAAATACCAAAAAGATTTTAGGTGTGTTTTGATATAAAGTTTCTAAAAGCCAAAAAGATTTTATTTCTTATTTGTTTTCGATTGATCAACACGAAATACAAAATCAATTTTTTTCAAAATCAAAATATCTTGGAGTCTCGAAGAGACATTTTGCACCAAGATTATTTATCTTGGCAGGTTTCTAAGTGGGAAGAGAGCATCATAACTTCAAGTCTTCTGAAGTTTGTTGATAAAGAGATTATGCATAATGCAATATCAAGTATTCAAGATTGAACTCATCGTCAAGATCGAGGAAGAGTTTGATTGATGATACAAAATACAAGTTTGAATAGATGAGATGATACTGCACATGCCAAGGGGGAGTTTGTTGATACATGGTCCTTGATCGTCATGTGAAGTATCGAATACAAGAAAAATTACACAAGGTTGCTGAGGTCCGAACTCAGGCCGAACCTGGAGTTCGGACATGGTCGAACCTTGGGCCGAACTTGAGGTTCGGACCAGCGGGTTTCTCTAGTATATATATGTGCGTCTTGTGTTGTATTCAGTAATAATCTAAGCTTCAGTGTCATATTCTCTGAGTGTACTCTGTGGTTCTCTGTGGTTAATACAAAGCTCATTTGTATTTTCTCTTTGTGTCTTTCTCGTATTACATTGATTTCATTACGACTAAGTAGAAGATCCGCACACTCACGCACTTTCAAATTCCTTAAGTCAGAATTCTGAAGAAAGTTCCTGCGGAACTTTTCCTTTACTAAGTAGTTCCTCCGGAACTTTTCCTTAGTTACCTCGAAAGTTTAACTTCTCACACAGTTCAAGTCCTAAGACAAAAAGGCGACAGAGAGCAGTTTACTTTCCACCATTATGTACACTGTTCACCCGACAAATCTGCTCAACTGTTCACTCCACCCATGCGTGTTAGTACAACAACTTTTGGAGTAGATATGATTACTTTATTTAGCCTAGTGGCTAAAAGGAAATAAAAGAAGAAAGATGTTTTAAAACAAAGATATGAAAACTTTTGTCACAAAAGAGGTGAAACTATGTCTGAGCAATATTTGAGATATATGAAACTTATAGATGAACTGCAAGGTGTAGATGTCAAAATAGAAAATGTTGATATAATCAGAAAATTTTTAAGATCTTTACATGAAGTTTGGAGTGTCTATACAGTTAGCATAAAATACAGCCGTGATCTCAAAACCTTGAAATTAGGAGATCTCTATGGGATGTTGAGTGCACAAGAGATGGAGATGAATGAGAAGTTTGGTGTAACATCTAACCAGACATCATCTTCCAAAGGCACTTTGGCCCTCATCACTTCTCACTCAGAGAAATATTCTGATCAGGAACCACATATATCCTTTCCTGAGTCTCCTAAAGGACATGAAGTTTCATACTTTCAAAACTTTGCAAATGTTGCTAACAGTTCATACACAGGGTTCACTAGATCATATCTTGAATTCATAAGTGCAGATGATCTAGAAGAGATTGACATCACAACCCAGCTTCCCATGGTGTCACTGAGGGCACAAAGGTTCTACAAGAGAACTGGAAGAAAGTACAATGGAGCCAAAAATGCTCCCATAGATCTTGACAAATCAAAAGTCAAGTGTTACAACTGTCATTAGTTAGGACAGTTTGCCGGGGAATGTTCTCAGCCAAGAAGAGATGGTGGGTACAATGCAGAAAAGAAACCAGAATATACCAAACCTAGCTCTTCTTCACGCCCAACTCCACCAAAGCCTGCTTTTAATCAGAGCCATGCAACTGCTGCTTTTGCAAACCAAACAGGGTTTATAGACTGGGAAGATGTGATGAGTGAGTTTGCTCCAACCAACCATGCCCTGATGGCCAGTGGTTCTTCACCTGCAAATGCAGAGGTAAACTCATACTCCATAAGTGAACCTGAAAATGTGTTGTGCACACCTATGTGCATTGAATTGGTTGAACAATACAAAAAGCATAATATGTCACTAATAGAAGAAATAGCAAATTTAAATGAGTTGAAAGAGTAATCAAAAAGGGAAGATATAGCCTTCTCAACCAAAACTGATGAACTGAAACAAACCATAGGGCTTTTGAAACATCAACAAACTGATTTTATAACACAAATGGATGATGTTGTGGCACAACCGAAAATTTCAAAGAAGCAAGATGAAGAATATGTGCTAGATATTCAAACCCTAAAAGACCAGCTGAGATAAGCCATAAGCAATGCTGATAAGTTTCAGATTGCTAGTGAAAAAGCACAAAAATAGTGGAGAATCCTGATTCTTACACTAGCCTTGAAACTCTACCTATCAAGGAAACAAATGTTTCCTTGACAGCTGACCCAATGGAGAATGGTCGTGTAATTGAGGACCTCTCAAATGAAATTGAATGTGTGAAAAAGGATGATGACATACAAATTGAAAATCACATTGTTTTTTCAAAACCAAGTTTTAAAGTTCCAACTTCAAAATCTTCAAAAATTAAGGTTGCAGCTGCTGGAGCCAAGAGTATCGACTCTGAAGGATCTAACTCCTCAGGTTCTATCACTCAAAAAGTTGAAAAACCAAAATTTGTTGTTAATGAAACCACCAATCAACTGTCACCAAAATACCAGGATTCCCAAAAATCACTAAGGGAATGCATTATTTGTGGTGAGATGGGACATGTTGCCATACACTGTTCCTTCAATCCTTTTAAACAGATAATTAACAAAGCCAACATTTCTCAAAAGATAAATCAAAATCTGTTTAACTCAAAGAACCAAAAGGATAACATGAAGGTGTCACCAAGAAGATCACAGGGTGATTAGGGGCAATTTGGTAAAACACAAAAAGTTTGGGTGGGAAATGAGAAGAACAACAGCTTCTCACAAGTGAAAAGAAATATTTTTCCACAAGAAAAAAATTCCGCAGGAACTTCATTTCTTCCGGGAGAACTTTCCTCTGGAAGAAGTACAGTTCCCTCGGAACAATTCAAAAACATCAGATCATCAAAATCTTCAAAACAAAGATCTGAATTTCTACCCACTGAGTTTATGAGTCAAACTAACCCCTTTTTCCAAGGTGGTTCACGAGCAAAATCTGCTCCTCGTGAAAGAAAACAATTTTCTGAACAGTATGATGTGCATGATCATCCTGCACAAGTCCTACGGAACTCAGTACTCACATACTGAAATTCCCAATGTTGCCTCTCAACCAAAATTTGAAAATGCAAAACAGAGAAGCAACAGAAAATATTGGGAAAAGAAGGCTTTTATTAAGAAACATGGTTTTCCCAAATGGCAAAGTTACAACAGGAGTGTAAATGAGAAAAGGGTTAACTTTTCAGAACATGATAAACTTATATCTGAAAATGAAGGACCAAGTCAACTTATTTTGAGAAACTACACCTATAATGATGCCATGGGAAAACCCACGACCACAAAGGCTTGGGTCCCATACTCCAACTAACAATGTTGTTTACTTGTGTAGGGGCTACCTAATAAATCTCAAGCAAATGTTTGGGTTGTAGATAGTGGGTGCTCCAGTCACATGACAGGTAATAAAAATCTTCTAGAAAATACAAAAAGATATGATGGATGTCCCGTTGCTTTTGGAAGCAAAGAAGGGTACATTACAGCACTTGGTAATGTATCTGTTGGGAATCGAGATACCGAGCCAAGATAATTTGGATAGATGTGATAATACTCAACGGCCACTTAACGTCTACCGTCCCGACAACACGGTAAAGAACATGACAACTCAAGACACAAGACTCAACTAAAGAAGATGGCTCTAGTGAATATTATTTATTGTTTAAATATTGTCACTAGTTGGTAGTTTTACTATTATGCCCTTAGTGAGTTTTTAGTATATATAGCAAGTCTTTCTCATGTGAAAGACTTGATGATGCATGTCTAGTGAGAGAGAGTTAGTCATGGTTCTTTGAAGCTTATCGAGGGTTCATGAACTCACCTTGTAAGTTCATGTTACCCGGGAATGCGTGGGGTAGGTAAAATGTAATCATTCGGTTATCTTTATTTATCTATCATTCCACCTTGTTTATCTATCTTTGTTGTTCTTCATCTATCCATGTTTCACTAGCTTTGCTCATCATCATCATCACATCTCAAACACCATCGTTGTTCTTATCCGGGTGTTCATTTGTTTCTACAAAACGAGTTACACAAAGACTCGATCCGCTTCCGCAACCAAAGTATTTTGCCCACCACCTCGGTTTTTCAATTGGCATCAGAGCCATGGTCGAGATAATGCAACCTCACGGTTGATATCTCAACTTTGTGTTCATATGCTCGTTATTTTTGTAAACAAATGGAGATGTTTTTGTTTTAAAGAAAAAGGTTTTTGAACTTCTTCTCCATAGATTTGTCAAAACCTATGTGTTCTTTTGTTTTTGTGGTGTTCTTGAAAATGTCACTGGGTTTTTGTGTTTGAAGTACCCATGTATTTCTTCAAAACCCATCTTATCCGTTGAAATCCTTGAATATGTGTTTTTATTATTTAAATTTTAAATAATTAGATACACATGATTTGAGTCTTTCAAGACATATACCACATATTATCCGGTGTTTCCTAAATTGTTTCATGTCCCATTTTTTTCTGATGGAGTGTTAATGTCAAACTGCTTTTTAGTATTTGCTTTATAGCATTTGACCTACTTCTTGTTTTTCGTGTTCCCCAATATCAACCCTTGTGTCAAAAAAAAATTTAAAGGCACCCAAAGAAACCTTATCAAGTCAACTGCATTGTACACCCTACTACCCTAGAATCTGTCTCTTCCACCTTTTACTTTTCTGTCACAGCCGACCAACCTATGTCAAATCACTCCTTTTCTCTTCTACCTTCTATCAATCCATGACACATACTTTCTCTTTCTTTCATTCGGAACAAGCAAAAAACACATAAAATATAGAAAGTTGCAGGTCATTATGTAAAGATTTGGATTTGTTAGTGAAAGATGGAAATCAGAAATGATCTATTACGAGATTGTAGCTCGATGGTCATTGTGTTCCTGATTGATCTGGGTATTGCGAAGATAATATGAATCGAGTGTGATGGACTGACGACAATATCACGTCCGACGAAACTTTGGTTTTGGGAGTTGAAAATGGTTGTGATAGGTAGCGGTGATGACGAGTTCATGATCTGGGTTATGGGTCTCTCTGTCGAAGAAGATCGATGATGGTCGGTGACAGATTTGCTGTTATAATTCAAGGTGAACGTACTGGGTTATCGATAAACAACTGGTTTCTATCCAGGGTTCGGACACGGGTTTATCATCAAAGGTTGATGATGATATGGGAAACAGTTGGTCACTGCTGGTTCGACGTAGTGTTCTCAATGATGAAGATGATGGAAGATCCGAGTTTAAGCAACCCTCTCGATCCCTAGGGTTCACCGGAGAAGATTACTGTTTCGCTTCGTATTCAGCCGGAGTTTCAACTTCAACCGGAAGTTTAGAGACCAACCGGAAAAACGATAACTCCACTCCAACTTTCAACAGGAAAATCGAGGGTTCCGGTTCAAGTGAGTTCAAACAGAATTATGGAGTTCAAGCGGAAAAATGGTTTCAACCGGAAACCAACCTTCAACCGGAAATTATGTCCGCTTCAACTTTCAAGCGGAAATCGAACTTCAACCGGAATCTTCAAGTTCAACTGGTAAGGCCACTGTGTGCTTTTTCAGTCTGCCGGAGTTGACGGTTTTCGCCGGTGATGCCTCTGTTGAAACTCAGCTTTGTCAAAGAGAGTCTCCGTTCACGACATGTCGCCGGAAATAACGACTCTTGGCTGGAAAAAGCCCCTGGTCACGTTTCAACTCGACGGAAATCGCCATCAGGGTTGCTGGCTGCTGTTTCTCGTCGATAGAGATGAGAGGCGGAGATACACCTTTTTCTGGTACGTACGTATGTGTCCAGCTAGGGTTTCCTTTCTTCTAAAGGAAATAAATTTGTTTGGGCTAAAGGAGATTTGAGGCAGATTGGGCTGCGAAAATTATATGTCTGGGCCAGATCAGAAACTTGAAAACAGATTGGGCTGCTGTTATATTACTTTTGTTGTTATAACAAAAACATGCTTATTTATTTTGCTACGGGTTGCAAAAGTCTAGGGGGGAAGAAAATGAGATGATTTGATGAGACTTTTGCAAACGTGTTTAGCAAAAGAAAGCAACGTGAATTTTAATCTTCGAAGCGTTCTCAGGCCGTAACAGTTGCGACATTGCCATTGCGGTAAAAATCGAAGGCAAGATTATTAGCACAAAAAGAAGTGGTTTATCTTCGTGCAAAGCATTGGTTTGGTATTCGGCCAAGTATTTCAAGATTTTTGAATTGTGGAATTAATTCTCGAGTCTTTCATAGATCCTTTATTTTGTTTACTTTTAACAATATTGGCACCTTGAGTTGTGACTGAGTCCTCAAGTAGCTTGCCATTGTGTTGAAGTTTGTAAACACCCTATGCATTTACAGCCTATGGTTTGGGGCTAGAAGAATGTTTATTGTAGGGGGAGCTTCACAAAGGAGAATTGAAGAACAAAAGATTTGAAACTACATGAAGATTTTCTTGAAGTCAAGATGCAAGATTACAAAGAACCAATGTAGGACCGTTGATTACTCAGAGAAATAATCAAAACAAGAACTCTTTACTTGAGGATCACAACCATGCGGAATAAAGTTGTATCGCACTTATGTTTTTACTTAA
>JBCNJP010000008.1:18822558-18856527 GCA_039602395.1 Deinandra increscens subsp. villosa
CCAATGTCACAAGTGTTGAGTATACCATCTACCAAATAGGGGAAGATTGTTGGGAATCGAGATACCGAGCCAACATGATTTGGATAGATGTGATAATACTCAACGGCCACTTAACGTCTACCGTCCCGACAACACGGTAAAGAACATGACAACTCAAGACACAAGACTCAACTAAATAAGATGACTCTAGTGAATATTATTTATTGTTTAAATATTGTCACTAGTTGGTATTTTTACTATTATGCCCTTAGTGAGTTTTTAGTATATATAGCAAGTCTTTCTCATGTGAAAGACTTGATGATGCATGTCTAGTGAGAGAGGGTTAGTCATGGTTCTTTGAAGCTTGTCGAGGGTTCATGAACTCACCTTGTAAGTTCATGTTACCCGGGAATGCGTGGGGTAGGTAAAATGTAATCATTCGGTTATCTTTATTTATCTATCATTCCACCTTGTTTATCTATCTTTGTTGTTCTTCATCTATCCATGTTTCACTAGCTTTGCTCATCATCATCATCACATCTCAAACACCATCGTTGTTCTTATCCGGGTGTTCATTTGTTTCTACAAAACGAGTTACACAAAGACTCGATCCGCTTCCGCAACCAAAGTATTTTGCCCACCACCTCGGTTTTTCAGTATCAAATGGAAGTTTACAGCACTTGGTAATGTATCAAATGGAAGTTTTACTCTTGACAGTAAGTCTTGTCAATGTTTTGAATTTCAACCTATTGAGTGTATCACAAATTTGTGATAAGAACATGAATTTTCTGTTCAATGATGAAGAAGCACTAGTACTTAAGCCTGGTTTCAAAGTTCCTGCTGAAATGATCTTAATTAAAGCAAAAAGACAGGATGGCTTGTACTTACTTGATATGAAAAATGCTACATCTCATGATGGTAACACTTGTCTGATATCAAGAGCTTCTATTGATGAGTCTGACCTATGACACAGGAGACTTGTACATGTTAATTACAAAACCATGAACAAACTTGTCAATTTAGGGTTGGTTAATGGTTTACCAAAGAAACATTTTAACTGTAATGAACATTGTATTGCTTGTTTAAAAGGTAAACATCACAAGTCTTCTCATAAGTCCAAATTTGAAATTCAATTTCTCAACCCTTAGAACTGTTGCATATGGATCTCTTTGGTCCTACAAGGGTAATGAGTTTGGGAAAGAAGTCTTATTGTTTTGTTATAACTGGTGATTTTTCAAGATACACGTGGGTTTTCTTCCTAAGAACCAAGGATGAAACACCTGAAACCTTAAAAGCTTTAATCAGTCAACTTGAAAATCAGTCAAATTTCAAAGTCAAAAAATTAGATGTGACAATGGTACTGAATTTAAAAATCATGTTTTAAATTCATTTTGTGAAGAAAAGGGTATATCTAGGCAGTTTAGTGCTGCTAAGACTCCTCAGCAAAATGGGGTTACCGAGAGGAGAAATAGAACACTAATTGAGGCTGCTAGATCAATGTTGGCTGAGTCTAAGCTCCCTGTAACTTTCTGGGCAGAAGTAGTAAACACTGTCTGCTATATTCAGAACAGGGTGCTTGTGGTCAAAGGTAAGAACAAGACACCATATGAACTTTGGAGAAAAAGAAAACCTAGTATCCATTTTCTCAATTTTTAGGTTGTCCTGTCACAATATTAATAACCAGTGAGAACTTAGCTAAGTTTGCTTAAAAGGCAGATGATGGCTACATGGTTATATATTCTGGTATGTCCAAGGCATACAGGGTATACAATCTCAGAACTAAAATTATTGAAGAGTCAATAAATGTGTTTTTCAATGAAAAATCTACATATAAGTTTAGTTCTGAATCCTCATGGTTATTTGATATTGACTCACTAACCACTGCTTTCAACTTTACTGTTGATAAGTATTTTTGTGAGTATGTGCAGTCTCAGGGGGAGAACTCAAATGCAAAGAAGGATAGCTGCAACTATGGTCCTTTCTACTCCTCTGTCAGCACACAACCTTACAAACCACCAACTAAGCCAACTGCTGCAATTCAACAAGTTATTGATCCCACTCCAGTGAACTTGGTTGAAACTGAGTCAAGTGATACACAATCACAAGGAGAAGGATATATCTCAGATATCAGTGATGATGGGAGTGTGCAACATTCACCAAATATGAATCAAACTGTTGATTATGATGGTTCTCATGAGTTAAAAACGCATAGAGCGTCGGATCTAGTGATTTGTACACCGAAATCGGACCGAAAGTTAACCCGAACACGAAGAAAACGAACAAGTAAATAACACTCGTTTATAGCTCAAATCGATCAATGTTTACATGATTTGGACTCGTTTACAGCATCTAAACATGATTCTAGACTCAGAAATCTCTAAAAAAAAACAAGATCAAAAACTCCTCCTCTTGTAATTGAACTCGGGAAAACGGTTATTCGAGAGGTGTCTTGTCCAAACTCCAAGCTACGTATATATATGCATGATTGCCGAACTCCAGGTTCGGACATCATTCGGTGGCAGTTCGTGGGTGCCGAACTTTAAGTTCGGTGGATCTTCAAATCACATATCACATATATGTGATATTTAGTATATCACAATCAAGTCCCTTGACTTTAATAGATTGACATTTTCTACCCTCTAATCCTTGAATTAACTATTCTAACACAATCAACTAACGAAACTAACTTGACTAACTGATACACACACGACACACATAATTTGCACCAACAAACTCCCCCTTGGCGTGTGCTGTATCAGATCTTTAAACGCTTTGAATCTGTTGTTAGTTGATGTAGGGTAGACATGGCTGGAACAAGACTAAGTCAACTGAACCATTTCTGAAAGTGATAAACTCTTTGACAACTTTGCAACCATGCATGAAATCCATTCTGAGATCTTTATCTGAAAGACTTTGATGATTTCAACCTGCAACCTTTAGAAGAAAAAGTGTGGTTTCTCTTTTCCAAACATAACTTTAATCTTGGAAGCAAACCTTCTCCTTTGGAGAAACCAAGACATTTAGTTTTGAAAATTTGTTGTATCCCGTGTCGATGAGATCAAAAACAAAGAAGAAAGAAAATATTTTTGGATTTTATAAAGTTTATATCAAAACACACTGAAAATCTTTTTGACTTTTCATAAAATGAAACATAAATGCAATATAGAATCAACATACTCCAGAAACAGCACAAACTTCCTTTTACAATCATCTAAGTCACTTGCGCCCATTAGTTTTGGTGGACGATTGTGACCTTGCATGACAGGAGCAAACCGATTGTCTTCAGCCATTGGAAGTGAGAAACACGAAAATTTAGCACAAACTTGCTAAATTGACTAACGGTTCGGACGGATTGAACGCTTGGTTCAAAATGCTCAAATGCTTGTAGAATGCTTGAATTCACAAAAATCCTACATTCACAAACATTAGAAAACATAATTAGTCATTAACAAGTGAGATTTCAGCAAAAAAAAAAATTGAGAAATCAAATTTACAGACTTAGCGAAAATTTGAACAGCTTGTTCTTGAGTAATTTCAAACTTCAAAAATCAATGTTAACAAAATCAATGTTTAAGATCATCAATAGGTTCGAAATTCATGTAGGATTACTTTACTCAACTGAAACAAACTCCAAAAACCACTCTAAATGACCTAATTTGATGGAATAGTAAGATTATGTGAAGAACACCAAAAACCACTACTTTTAGCCTCTAAAATCTTCAATACTTGATGTTTTTCAGAGAGATTAGTGTCAATAGGTTCGGTTTTACTAGTGTTAATCTCGCCATTCATCAATTTTAACAAAGAATCAACAGAAAAAAAAATTGAAATTTTTTTTCTCAAGAACAGACTTGTAAAAAATACGAAGTGTTCATGGTTGAATCTCAGAAATTGACTATTTTACTTGAGTTTTACAGAAATCTGAGTGTAGCATTGTGTTTCTTGAGTGATTTATACCAAGAATCAACTCAAACAACAGGCAAATTCATCCAAAATTAACAACTCATATGAGATTTTCTCCATTTTGAGAAAAACTTCAAAAAAACTGAAGAACATGGCTCTGATACCAATTGTCAGGACCAGATTTGAGCAACATGTTCTCATATGATTCATCACACAAGTGCAGAAATCATATGTGATGGTCGATTCTGGATGAATCTGCATCAATGCTCACCCATTGATAATTACTAAAGCTCAAGAACACACACTAACACCAAGAACACACACACAAATGCTCTCTTGAAGAATAATCCAGGAGTTCCGTCCCTCAATAGGGTTTTCTCAACTATATATATACTAAGAGAGAGCATAGGAGAAAAAGAATGTTTGACACACACAATCATTGCCTAGAATTCAGCAAAATATTCCATCAGCACACACAAGTTCGCTAGACATTAGACAAGTTCGCTAAGCATAAACAAGTTCACTAAGCATAAACAAGTTCGCTAACAAGTCCGCTAAGCATTAACAAGTTCGCTAACAAGTCCGCAAAGAATGGACAAGTCCGCTAACAAGTTCGCTAAGAGAAAAACAAGTTCGCTAAGATTAGGAACAAGTCTGCTAAGTAAACAAGTCCGCTAGGAACAAATCAAGTACGCTAAGACAAACTTTGAACAAATACGCTAAGTGTTAAACAAGTCCGCTAAGTTCAATATATCAGAAGTTCGCTAAGAAGAAAAACAAGTACGTAAGATTCATAAACAAAATGTTTCTAAGTACAAATTCAAAGTCAGTTACAAAACAAAGTATCAAATCTAGATAGGACACCAAAAAGGTCTTCAACAGCAATACTCAACGGTGAATAGTTTATGTTGCCAACAAAATAGGTTCCAACATGTTGCGCATGATTCTGACTCAGATGACGTAACAGAGATTGATACCGGAGAGAATCTTGGCGATGACCTACAAATTGGGAATCTGGACTCGTCTATTCCAGCTCCTGCTATTGAAGAGACTCGAATTCACAAGACACATCCTACGAATCAGATCATCGGGCCAGTTGACAAACGTCTCACTCAGATTCAGTCAAAGGAATTGAACACATGTTTGTATTCCTGTTTCATTTCACAAGAAAATCCTCCCACTGTTGTTGCTGCTCTTTTACATGATAACTGGATTGAAGCCACGCAAACGGAGTTACTACAATTCAAATTGCTCAGTGTCTGGCATTTGGTTGATCCTCCATTGGGTATAAAGCCTATTCCTGTCAAATGGATTTTCAAAAACAAGAGAGACGACCGTGGCATCACTATCAGGAATAAAGCCCGCTTAGTTGTGAAGGGGTACATGCAAGTTGACGGCATTGATTACGAAGACGTCTACATACCTGTCGCTCGTTTGGAGGCAATACGGATCTTCCTGGCCTATGCCGCATCGATGAACATCACTATTTATCAACTTGATGTGAAGACTGCGTTCCTCTAGGGAGAGCTTGATGAAGACGTGTTTGTAGAACAAGCTCCGGGGCTTGTTGACAAATCTTTTCCTAAGAAATGTTACAACTGGATAAGGCCCTCTATGGTCTACACCAAGCCCCAAGGAAGTGGTAGGAGACGTTATCGACATATCTGCTATCAAATGGTTACAAGCGAGGGGTAATAGATCAGACACTATTCATTCGACATGTTGGTGAAGATATGTTGTTAGTGCAAGTGTATGTCGACGACATCATCTTTGGTTCAACCAACGTCGGCCTATGCCATGCATTTGAGGAGTTAATGAAGAAGAAGTTTGAGATGAGTGCAATGGGAGAATTGACATTTTCCTTGGAATTCAAGTGAAACAGAGGTCTGATGGCATTTTTATCAGCCAGGGGAAATATGTGAAAGAGATCCTGAAGAAGTTTAAATTTCATGATTCTAAAGGCTTCTCTACGCCCGTCGTCACTCGCCACAAGTTGAATCAAGATCCGGAGGGTGTTTGTGTAGATGAGTACCTTTACAGGTCTATGATTGGCTCTCTCATGTATCTGACAGCAAGTCATCCCGATATCATGTTTGGAGTTTACCTATGTTCCCGTTTCCAGAGTAAGCCGAAAGAATCGCACTTAATGGCCGTGAAGAGGATTTTCCGGTACTTGAAGTCCAATCCAAACAGAGGACTTTGGTATCCTAAAGATCCACTCTTTGTCCTTCGAGCCTTCTCAGATAGTGACTACGCCGGTTGTGAACTCAATCGTAAGTCTACGACGGGAGGAGCTCAGTTTTTAGGGAACCGTCTGGTCTCATGGCAATACAAGAAGCAGACAACAGTGTCAGTCTCAACGGCTGAAGCAGAGTACATTGTTGTTGCCTCCTGCTGCTCTCAAGTGCTCTGGATACAAAATCAGCTGCTGAATTACAGTTTGAATTTCATGGGTACCCCTATTCACATAGATAATACTGCTGTTGTTTCTATTGTTAAAAATCCCATTCAGCATTCTAAGACTAAGCATATTGAGATTAGGTACCATTTTATTAGGGATTGTGCCGAGAAGAAACTAGTCACTTTACACTACGTCAAAACTAACCTTTGGCCACGGAAAAAAACCGTGACAAAAGGTGTTTTGTCACGTTTTTTTTCCATTCCAAACGACACCATAGGTGCCGTCACCATATGTACCCTACGGCCACGTTACAATATCAGTGGCTGAAGCCACCTATAAGCGTGGCTAAAGGGTACCAATATTTGTTGTTGTAATCAAACAATTCTTCAGAAAAGCGTGGCGAAAGGGTTCCAACGGCCACATGTGTTTGGTTAACGTGGCCTTTGGTATTTTATGGTCACGTATATTCGTGTTTTAGCCACATACATTATAAAAATACATGGCCAAAGGGTTGCTGAAATCATACATTTTGTCACAGTACGAGTGGCCAAAGGGTGGCAACGGCCACGTTAAAATATGAATGGCGTGGCCTTTGGTATTATATGGTCACGTATATTTGTGTTTTAGCCACATATGTTATAAAAAAACGTGGCCAAATGGGTTGCTGAAATTATAATTTTTGTCCAAATACGCGTGGCCAAAGGTTGGCAACCGCCACGTTAAAATATGAATAGCGTGGCCTTTGGTATTATATGGTCACGTATATTTGTGTTTTAGCCACATATGATATGAAAAAACGTGGCCAAATGGGTTGCTGAAATCATAAATTTTGTCCCAATACGCGTGGCCAAAGGGTGGCAACGGCCACATTAAAATATAATAAGGGTGGCCTTTGGTATTATATGGTCACGTATATTTGTGTTTTAGCCACATATATTTGGAAAAAAAAAGTGGCTAAAGGGTAGTTGAAATCATACATTTTGTCTCAATACGCGTGGCCAAATGGTGGCAACGGCCACGTTAAGATATAAAAAGCGTGACCTTTGGTATTATATGGTCACGTATATTTGTGTTTTAGCCACATATATTTGGAAAAAGAAAGTGGCCAAAGGGTAGTTGAAATCATACATTTTGTCTCAATACGCGTGGCCAAATGGTGGCAACGGCCACGTTAAGATATAAAAAGCGTGACCTTTGGTATTATATGGTCACGTATATTTGTGTTTTAGCCACATATATTTGGAAAAAGAAAGTGGCCAAATGGTAGTTGAAATCATACATTTTGTCTCAATACGCGTGGCCAAATGGTGGCAACGGCCACGTTAAGATATAAAAAGCGTGGCCTTTGGTATTATATGGTCACGTATATTTGTGTTTTAGCCACATATATTTGGAAAAAGAAAGTGGCCAAAGGGTAGTTGAAATCATACATTTTATCTCAATGAACCCTATATTTAATTACAAATCAAATAAAATTTAATTACAAATCAAATAAAATTTAACACATATATTTAATTACAAATAAAATAAAATTCAATTGCAAGTCAATACAAATGAAATACAAATAAAAAATTAAAGAAAATTACACTGCATACAAGCATTATTCTCAATCTAATTCAATTACAAGTCAACAACACTACCGCGTAAGTGGTCTTCATCTTCAACTGTCCAGATTTGAGCTTAATTAGGACCATTTTTTATTGTATTCCTTCCTATACCAAAACATATAATTGATAATTAGGTTATGGAAATTGATCATAATATATATAGCAATTTTGAAATACTTACCACCATGATAGATATGGACTGAGGAGTGCCATTTTATTGCAAGTAGTATGGGTCATCAGGTCCTACAGTTCAATTGATTTCCAGATGAACATTAGATATCCAGATGAACTTAAAACATCCGGATGAAGATCACATTAATTAAGTTCCAGATCAACTTCAAAGTCAGTTGAACTTTGTTTGCTACACATCTCACCATTTGTTCCAACAATCCCTAGCTGGCCCAAGTGTTTGAGGTACCAAATAACATTTAAAATGGGACTACATGACATTACCAAATAAATTACTGTGAAAATATAGAACGGAATGAAACTTGAATGGCAAATATTTACCTTTTTCTTTTCAACCGCTTCAGACGAGGTTGATCGACCACCGATTTCACGCCCTACAGTTCAATTAATTACTAGTAAATGAGCAATCAAACCTATAATGAGTTTGACAAATACTAACCGTTGTGTGTATGTCAGCATGATTAGTGCTGTGGCTAGATCCAACAAAAATCTCCTTAGAATTTTCCTAGAACAATGTTTTTGAAATGGTAAAAAGTTAGACCAGAATAATGACGCAGACCTATCATGAAAGTATTTATTCTGTTTTTTTAATCTAACATAAGTTGTTCCAGTTTTATTCATACAGATTATGTATATACTCTATTTTTTCATATTAACATACATTTTCAATGAATAATAGCAGGGCCCCATTTAACTCATATATTTGTTCTTACATGAAGTATATATTCTTAATTTCTTATGTACCAGGAACTTGCATCTATTTGTGTTCTTCAGGAATAAGAGTTCATCCGGATTGTGTTCTTCATGAACAAGAGTGTATGTGATTATAAGTCACTTGAAAAATAGTATGATTAATTAAGTTGTGATGTAAAGAATTCACCTCTGTAGATGTCGGAGCATTAAGTTTGTGTGGTAACGGTGGTCCAATTGCAGATAGATGAGCTATAAGTAGATCAAGTTTTTTCTCCGATTCTTGAATCTTCAAGAAGAGGGCCTTAATCTGTTCATTTTTTTCATCCCTAAGAAGTCTCTCCTCTTTAAGTTCGAACTCAAGTTTTTCCAATTGACCATCAGTGTTGTTGGATCGATCCTTGAATTTTGTACAATTAACAGAATGTAGTTAGATGCTTTTTAACAAAGTACATAAATAGGAAAGCATGCAGACCCTGTTAATTCATTATCTCTTAGTTAGTTCTTAATTATTAATATATCACATAAAGACCCTATTGATTGATTATTTGATATGTTATACACAAATTAAAGACATCTAAAGGGAAGAGTGGAACACATCATGTCTTCAGTGGATATAAACAAACAGTTCACCATTTCTAGCAGAGTAGCAGATGCATGACATCAACATTCTTCTATTCTTCTACAGGGGATTTAAACTAAAATTTCTTTATTTTGTACCCCTCTAACATGAACCTACAAAAAATGTTGGAAACATTCCTATATATGTCCTCTAGGATCATTTCCTAGCTAGTAATTAATGACCAGAGTAACGTAAATTAGTTCTTAGTTATTAATACATCACATAAAGACCCTACTGACTAATTATTTGATATGTTATACCCAAATTTAAGACATCCAAAGGGAAGAGCAGAACACATCATGTCTTCAGTGGATATTATTAAACAAACAGTTCACCATTTCTAGCAGTGTACATAAAGAAGAAAGGAGGTTCACCAGTAACATGAATCTACAAACATGTGCATATGCTTGACCTCAACATTCCTAGCATAAAAATAACTAATTTAGCATGCTCCCCCAGTCATTTAAGAAGGTAAATAACTAATTTAGCATAAAATGAATGGGTTGAAATGAATGGAGAGGATATCTGCAATATATACCCCTTCCTAATCAATTCTGTATGAAACGAAATTTTATCGATTTGTAACTGTAACTTAGCCACTTTTTTCTTATTCACTCGTTCAAAATCAAGCAACCGCTTCTCATACTCTCGAAATCCTTCCATTCTCTCTCGAATCAAGCAACCACTATGAAAGGGGAACTTAGCCACTTTTTTCTTATTCACTCGTTCAAAATCAAGCAACCGCTTCTCATACTCTCGAACCGACGACGAGAAATCCTCACTGTTCGATCGAAATCCTTCCATTCTCTCTCGAATCTGTCACTTCCATTGCATTTAGGGTTGATTTTCTCACTCTTCTTGCATCCACAGGTTCGACTTCCCTCAATATTTAGGTTGATTCTTTCTTGTTCCCTTTTCGCTTGTGATCAAGATTAAGGTATGTGAATCTAATCTCACAAATTTCACACTTTGAATCCGAAAATTTTATATACAGGGGTTTGGTTGAATGTGGTTGAACATGAAAACCCTTTGAGTGTTACATAACAGTTGGTTACCTTGTGTTCTTGTTGATCAGTTAGAACCATAGAGATTGTTTATATTGATAAACTTAGAAGCTGTGACCTCTGTTATTTGGATATTTAGAAATTTTTGTTTAATTGTTAAAATTCTGGAACTTTGGTTAGTTTAGTAGAACTCATTGTGGCTGCTGCCATCCCTGTTAGGTTACCCAAATCAGATTGTGCATATATGCCTATGAGTCTAATCTTAACAACTTTGAAGTTTAAATTTGTTTTTCTCTCAATGATTAGATTGACCTAATGAATTTCACATAGTGTAGAAGTCATCTAGTCTCCAATCAGAATCTTTTACCCTTAATAGACTGTGATTAAATTGATGAGACTTGAACTTGATAAACTGCTACTAACTATTGATTAGTCGAATCAGTAATCAAATTGATGGATTGAGTTTAAAGTTTCTCAATCAAGTCTTTAAATTAAATTTTCCTATATTTTCTGTGTTTGTCTAGTTTCTGAGTTTAACTTGGCTTGTCTGATCCCATAACAGAAACTATTACTGTTGTGATTTGATCAAGACCATTGCATATCTAATAGTGATCTTAACTCAAATTAGATCCTCAAAGAGGTATGTTGTTCTAATTTTTGGCAAATTGAGTGAAACTCAAACTTGGCTACACAGGGGCAAATCCTTACTTTATTTTGGTTATTTGAAGCCTACCTGATGTCTAATATAAATAGCTTGATCCCAGCAGATTATTCACTGAGTCAACTGAGAACTCACTGCATCTTAGATTAGATCTTAGTCACCCATAGATCTTCATAAAGGTATGTGTTTCTCAATACAAGCATTCATGTTAACCAGGTAGTGCATCACCTTGTTTCATTATTATGTGCATATAAGTCTTTCTTTGTGTAAATTAACATCCAATTGAGCCTAGCACTGGTGGTTTAGTATGGCTATGATCCACATGGGTCTGAAACTAGTCAATAACTCAGGTGAAAGGAGTTTGAAAACGTGTTACACAAAGTTAGATTTAATTGACTATCTTGACCTATCTAAGTTAATTTACCATCTTTGTGATTTATTGAGAGCATATCTATAAAGGATGTGATCTATGACACATCTAAGGTTCATATGAACTATCTTAGGTATTTAAGCTCTGATTGAACACTTACTTTGTCATTTTAACTTTAATAAGTTAAATTTGGCACGAAATTGTTTAATGAGACTTATGTGACTATCTTTGCTTGAATATGAATTTGGTGACTTAGCTATGTGCTGTTTAATCCATATGTGCTTATATTTGTGTGTTATGATTTAATTTGACATGTAAAGACACCATCTAATCTGTTAAGCATAAATTATCACACTTTGTCCTTTAAATGATCAAATTGGAACACTTACCCATTAGGACCTCTTGCATGTTTATAGGTGTTAATTGACTCTGTTTCTTCTAGACAATCCTTGTTGATGTTAATATGTGATTTATACACCTTGTAGTCAACTCTAAGTGTTGTGAGTCTGCATGTGAGATCCTGCTGGTCTTAGCAGACTTGATTCAGTCCTTAGCGTACTTCAAGCCTGCTTAGCGGACTTGTTTTGTTTCTAGCGAAATTGTATCTTTGCTTAGAGAACTTGTTTTAGTTCCTAGCGTACTAGTTCTCTCTTTAGCGAACTTAATGAGTTCTAGCAGACTTGTTCTTCTGCTTAGCAGACTTTGAGTTAATTCATCATATCTATAGATCAGTATTTGAATTTCTGACATACTAGGATTGTTCTGTTAGTTTGACAAGTCAGTGTTACACTCATTACATGCATCAAATTGGCATTTTAGATAGGATAGACCTGTTATATCCTAACTTCCTTGTCCTACACTTAAAAGTGATGAATGAGAAGAATCAAAGATAATCATAAACATAAGAAAGATGATGAACAATGTTGAATGATTTCATTGAACCGAATGATTAGTTACAAGAAATCATGACAACACTCTCTCATGGAAATCCATGACTCACTCTCTCTCTCTAGAATGGAAATCTCACACACTACAAGAAATCATCATCTCCATATTTTGGAGACTCCATTTTTTTGGAATGGGCACCCTCACTATATATAGTGAGGGTGACTGACAACAGAAAAAATAAATGAACAAAATTACAAGTAAATCAAATAACATGAAATATTAATTAAATCAAAATTGATTTAATTAATACGAATCTTGACTCGTTCGAACCGATCTTCCGTTGACCTTTACGTTGACCGTTGACCCGAACGGTTGACTTTTCCAGAAAACAGTCTTCGGTCCAATATCGCAAGCCTCGAGCATCACAACCCAATCTCTAAATCAATTCACATGGATTCTTCAGTCGAATGCTTCGGTAAACAAATTTTGATGGCGTCAGTCACCTAGATTTTTGTTCCAACATATTCCCCCTTGACTGATGCTTTCAAATCTGTTCAATTGTTGAAGAATTGTTATGTCGTACATCTTCAATGAGTAACTGATAAACCCGATACTTTCTATCGTAGAGATTCCTCCTTTGAATAAGCTTCTTCTGTTCTTGTTTCTCCAGTCGAGAGCCAAGTGTTCCGCTCACTCGGTTCACACGGTCGGGTACAATACTGAGAAAATGCTGAACATCGGAGTTAAAACCGCGACAAACTGAATCAGATAAACCAGTCAATCATCGAACATGCTCTAACTCCGGATAATCGACCCGATAATCCAGTTCCATATTAATTCCTCCTATTTCTCTAAATCCCTCTAAAAAACATCCGATACGGAAGCGAAAAATCAGATGCATGGAGTCGAACCGTCTTACTCGGTTTCCTAGAGAAACCGGATAAACAATCTTGAAATCGGACAATCTCATGAAAAACCGGAAGCCGGATGCTGACAGTTGTGAATAATCCGCTGACTGAGGTTGGATGCGATAATAAGTATAAGTGTCAAATCTGTGAATATTTTGAGATCCCGAGCAAAAAATAATCATAACTGGAGTCTTCGTAATTTTGGGCGAAGAAAAACGAGCTCGGAATAATATTCCGTGAAGATCTCGGAGTTAAACGGGCGAAAACGGCGCAATCTGAAAAATTCCGTCAATTTTCGTCAAGTAACGGCTTCTTGAGAGATTTAACTGGAAAAATTCCAAAATTAACTGAGATTCCTATTTATCGGGTTAGTTGACATCCGCGTTGCATCAGCTAAAAATAAAACCGTGAGACATAACGAGAAAGTTGAATAGTTAACCGGCTAAGAAGCTAACCCGTCAGTGGTCGATAGCTAACATGCGCGTGACGTCAATAAACGAGAACCCCAAAAAATAAAATGGAATAAATCCACGACCACTAAAAATTTTCGCAATTCCGTTTGGGCGTTATCTCCGTCAATCTTGTAAAAGACTTATAGGAAAAAAAACCCCGCATTTAACAAAAATGCTGAAAAATAATTAGTTGGTAAAAAATTCCTCAAAGAAAGTCATAATCCGTGTGAAATTAAATCCACCAATCAGGTTCAAGCTCTAGAAGACCAGAATTCGTGTGTTCATGAACAGGCCAATCAGAATGAGCATTAAATATGATCTGACGGGCGAAAAATGAGGGATTTAATGGACTGGAATGATCAATCCGTGTGAGATGGGCAGCATCCAATTAGATGCGGACAGCAATTAAGCCTTCAACGGCTCTTTATTCCAACAGGCGGGCCCCATGCGAAAATTTCCTCCACTCAGCTCGCGACAACAGAAAAATAAAGGACAGGGTTGACCGACAATTTTATGAGACAATTATCTTTCCACCATTAGCTGGCTGACACGTCATTCCGTCACCCTTCTCCTTCCTTAAACCTGTCGACAACACCGAAACCCTAATAATGTTCGCCGGAAATATGAGTTACCACCGGAAAAACGTGTTCTTCCCGTAACTCGACGAATACTTGACCAAATCCATCGAATTTTATACCGTTGGACTCGTAAGATCATCCTTTATCATCCTTAACGATCAGAATCCCTTGAAACAGTCTCGAACAAAAACCCAAAAATCAAGTCCGCTAACCAAACAAGTCCGCTAAGGACGATTTCAAGTCCGCTAACAGTTCGAGAAGTTCGCTAGGAGAAACCTGAAGTTCGCTAAGGAATCAAGTCCGCTAAGACTTAAACAAGTCCGCTAAGACAAAGTTCAAGTCCGCTAGAACGACATCAAGTCTGCTAGGAACAGTAGAAGTACGCTAGGACAATCTTCAAAGCTTCAAACCACTTAGAAAAATCTAGAAAATGAAGAACAATATGAACACATACTTGATGATCTTCGAATCTGTCTCGAAAAGGAAAGGAGAACTCGAAATGATGCATGAAATGTGATAATAATTTGTCCATGATGTTGTTGTGGCCACCAACAACCCACAAACAACAACAGATCAGATCAAAACAGCTCTCGAATCTGGAAATCTTCAAGAACACGAAGAACACCAAGAACACACACTAAGTGTATGTTTTTCCAGACCTGCCCAAACGGTTGAGATTCAGACAAAACGAATGCTTCCAATGGATCCGTAACGCGTTTTCCACTAAGAATCACATCTCGTTTCATCCAAATCCATGAAGAAATGCCCAGAAAACTAAGAATCAAGCTCAAAAATCTTCAAAAAAAACCCGAAAAACGTGAAAACTATAACAGCTTCGAAAAACAGCTCGGATCTCTAGTTTTCTCACCAGACTTCAACATGTGGAAGATAAACAATCATCAAGATAGACTCAATGAACAATAACCTAACATCTAACAACATCAGATATGTCCAGAATCCATCTATAATGAAGAAAAAAATAGAAAAAGTCTCAAAAATGGGTTTTCTCATCTTCACCCATTCAAGCTCAAAATCATAGATTCGAGTGACCAGATTCACGGTGAGATGAATCTGATCGGTACCCGCTCTAATACCATTTGTCAGGACCGATTTTCACATCAAGAATCATGACTTTGAGCGAGAATGAAGATCAGATTCGAAAAACCCGAAGGAGACGATGACGGAGATGAATCTAGGAAATCATAAACAAGAAAGATGATGAACAATGTCGAATGATTTCATTGAACCGAATGATTAGTTACAAGAAATCATGACAACACTCTCTCATGGAAATTCATGACTCACTCTCTCTCTCTCTAGAATGGAAATCTCACACTCTACAAGAAATCATCATCTCCATATTTTGGAGACTTCTTTTTTTGGAAGGGGCACCCTCACTATATATAGTGCGGGTGACTGACAACAGAAAAATAAATGAACAAAAATTACAAGTAAATCAAATAACATGAAATATTAATTAAATCAAAATTGATTTAATTAATACGAAGCTTGACTCGTTCGAACGGATCTTCCGTTGACTTTTACGTTGACCGTTGACCCGAACGGTTGACTTTTCAAGAAAACGGTCTTCGGTCCAATATCGCAAGCCTCGAGCATCACA
Organism: Deinandra increscens subsp. villosa; assembly: GCA_039602395.1. Classification (NCBI taxonomy): domain Eukaryota; kingdom Viridiplantae; phylum Streptophyta; class Magnoliopsida; order Asterales; family Asteraceae; genus Deinandra; species Deinandra increscens. The sequence goes on from JBCNJP010000008.1 coordinate 18,838,432, forward strand.
ACCCAGTCTCTAAATCAATTCACATAGATTCTTCAGTCGAATGCTTTGGTAAACAGATTTGATGGCGTCAGTCACCTAGATTTTTGTTCCAACAGAATCTTCAATAATTCCTCTTTAACCCAACAACAAGTCAAAATTTGGTTGGTTCAGTCTAAGTTTTGGGTCATTTACAAGTGTTTATACAATACTTTCATCTAAGTCAAAATTTAATGGAGATTTAGATCTGGCTCCTTATTTTCCAGATTTTAAAATTTTTACACACACAAATTGTTTACTTCCTATGATACTTACTTTTGTTAATCATGATATTCCAGTTGCTTGTGATCATTTTGGAGTATATGCACTATGTGAGTTAGTTTATGTCATTGATACTTATATGAAAAGCTTTGTCACTATCACGAGTCTAGTGTGACATGACATTCATCTAGTGTCAAATTAGATATAATCGTGTAATTCTATATGTGCAGATGCCTCCCAGACAAGCTGTTGAAGCTTTAGAGTTTGGTCGCCTGCACAACAGAAGGTGCGTGTTTAACAAAAATTGGGAAGGTGCTGACGAGCAAGCCATTGACCTATTGCTACAATCAACTTGGGTAACAGCAATGCAGATCAACCCTGTTATCTACAAGGGTATTATTGAGGCTTTCTGGAACAATGCTCAATCTGCAGAGCTTGATGATGGATCAGACGTAATAAGGTCCAGGATCTAAAACATTGATGTTGAAATTACTGAAGAGAAATAGGACGAATTTTACAAGCAACCCGTGAGATGATGATGAGTAAGAACGAGGTTCGGATGAGAAAACCCGTGAGACGATGATGATCGAGATGAATCACGGAAATCATAAACAAGAAGAAACATGATGAACTAGTCGAATGATTTTATTGAACCGAATGATTAGTTACAAGAAATCATGACAACACTCTCTCTCTCTCTCTAGAAATCCATGACTCACTCTCTCTCTAGAATGGAAATCTCACACTCTACAAGAAAATCATCATCTCCATACTCAGAGAGTCCTTTTCTTGTAATGGGGCACCCTCACTATATATATAATGAGGGTGACTAACAAGTGAAAAACATAAAAATGAACAAAATACAAGATAAATTCAAATAACATAAAATATTAATTAAAACAAACTTGATTTAATTAATCTGAAGCTTGACTCGCTCGAACCGATCTTCCGGCCGTTGAGCCGAACGGTTGACTTTTCCAGAAAACGGTCTTCAGTCCAATCTCGCAAGCCTCGAGCATCACAACCCGCGTCTCTGAATCATTTCACATGGATCCTTCAGTCGAATGCTTCGGTAAACATATTTGATGGCGTCAGTCACATAGATTTTAGTTCCAACAAAGGTATGAACAATGAATCCAAAATAGTTGAGTACTCGTATGTGTCTGGTCACGCTCGAAAGCTTCTGATGTTTACTAGTGGAGTCACGTCGTTTAGGCTAGAGGTGCACAAATCGGTTAACCGGTTTTTAAAAAACCGGCTGGTTTTTTGGTCAAATAAAAAAACTGGTTTCTAGACTTGAACGGTTCGGTTAATAACTGGTTTTTAAGATGAAAAACCCGAACCTATGTAATTCCGGTTATAAACTGGACCAGTTAACCGGTAACCGGCGAAAAAAAACCATTTTTTAAATTTTTTTTTATTTTTTTATTTTTTGCATTCTCGTATTCTCCTAGAACATATATTCTCATAACTAAATACAAAAAGTTACAATTTTTTTGGAATAAAGTTATATTTATGTGAGTAAATACTTCCACATTGCTAACTTACTAAATGGGGCTCCATATTTGCGAGCATATTTGGTTAGCGACTACGATAATACGTCTTCATCAAGGTCCTCCTCGTGATTGTAAGAACCTCGCAACAACCTAATCCGTTCGTAGTATATCATGTGAAAATTTTGTAAGGATCGAAATAACCCAAACACGATATCACAACCTCTAGTGAATGTGCGGAATCCAAACACTAAAGTGATTCAAGATAAATCAAGAAAAATACGTAAAAGCAATAAGAAAACAAGTAAGAACACAAACCGATTGAAGAGAACACTTTACTATTAATCACCGATTGGTTACACACTTGGTCGAAATTCTCAAAGAGAATTTCGAGATCACCAAAATCGCAAACACCTTGGAATCAACAACCCTAATTTTCTAATTAAGCTATCCTTATATAGGAGGAGATTAGCTTGGAAAACAAGCTAATCTATCTTTGGTAACCCTAATTAATATAAAATTCCCGTATTTGACTTTAATGGCCCATAAAAGTCCACCTAAACTCATTCTAAATGAGCCCAAACATGTCTAAATTGGCCCAATGACCCAATATAACCATAACCCAGCTAATTTTCACCTATTGTATCACATAAGCCTTCAAAATAGTCCGCCAATAGGTGATTTAATACACAAGCCACAAATTATTCCCTTACAAATTTCTTAGAATATTTTTAACTTTTTCCCATTTTGTCTTTATCTCATCAACTGTACGACTTGTAAAAATATAATCATTGTACTCTGCCTCTTGACTCTCTATTCGTTCTAACTAATTCTCGTCAAGCGTTCCCTTAACTCGAATCCAATAATCATCCCCGATAGTTGAAGTATTATGGATATTCTGAACCTCTATTTCCCCTGCGACGTCGTTCATAATAATGATCAAATCTTCCTCCTCCTCATCGCTCTACCACCGTGTTTTAACGGGGTCCTAAATAAAATACAAAGACACTATCAGTAATACAAAATATTTATTGATAGAAATTTGCAAACACAATAAAACAAACCTAAAGTATACTTAAAACTCTTACAAAACACCTAAACATACTTAAGACATAAACATATTATTCCAAACACCCTAAACATACTTATTCCAAACCCATGTTCCTCATTTTCCCGGCTGTTTATCACTTATTTATCTTTTAGGTGCATTAATTATGAACATCCGACAGTCACACACAAATCCTAGGTAATTAATATGTGCAGTCTATCAAGCTTGATCATTCCCTACCACATATTTTCACATTCCCATATCCAGAGTTTTGAATCTTTTCTCGAGACTTGGTTGAGAAGAGAAAGAACAGATCATAAAAGAGATAGGAATAATATACAAAGACTTATATGATTTCAACTTAGAGGCGTTTATCAGTCAGGTGGTAACCTTTCATCAAACACATAAGCCTAGTCACAAAGTCAGGGCTATAGGGTTTTGGACGCTAGAGGGTCTCTTTTGTTGTGCACATTGGCATCTTTTGGGGTGTAAATTATATACAGCGATCTGAAAGCACGTTAATCCATACTAACCAGGTCTTTGCTCACGCAAAACAGAGGAAAGTCTGATTAACACGTCAACCATTCTACACCAAGTCATTGCTCACGCAAAGCAGAAGCAAGACTTGATGGACGGCTTTGACATCCCCATATCTTTGCTCACACAAAACAGAGGGGACGCCGACTTTTTGAGATTTTCGATTCAACACTTTGGAGTCCGGCGTGTGTATCGGGAACAATTTCGCAGTCAAATAGAACAAGCACTTAACCTAAGTGTGTGTATCCCGTCAAATGACATACTTTATCTTTAAGTGTTTTGACCCATACCTTTGTTTTTGGAACTGAGCCTACCGAGCACATCACCTTTGATCATGTCTTTCACTTTTGCCTTACGCGTGTCAGTCATTCTGAGAACGGAAATATTTCACTTCCCACCTTCTTAAGCACACAAACAAAAGATTAAAAATTAAAAAACACAATGGAATTTTGAGGGGTCAACAATTTCATCTTTTCTATTCTTCCCCTTGCTTTTTGATTTTTAATAACAACACACATTTTTATCTTTTCCTTCTTTTTGTTTTTTTGTTTTTTTTATAACTTGAACACACTGACACATCACTAAACATCGACTCACTAAACACAATTGGCCAAGTTAACCTTCAAAGTTTATCTTTTGAAAAATTTCAGAAATGGGTTTTGTTTAATGCACTACCAGACTTCACATCAAATTAGCCAAGAAACGAACAATCAAGACAGTACCTTGCTGATTTTGCCAGATTTACCTCTTACCAGAAGAACATCCGTACTATTGAGAATCTGCATGTCATGTAGTTGAGAGATGCCTTCTATCATGTGCCTGGAACAATCACTTTCATAAACAAATAAGTTAATGGAAGTCATCCTTGACTGTTCCTGCACAAGGTGAGAGATCAATTAGCCATAAGTACCCAGGCCATTGTGGTTCTGGGTATACGTGAAGAGTCAGTGAAAGAAATTTCTTTTAAAAACATTCCCTTGGTAACATCAGGGATTGGGGGTGTGGCTGCCTTGGTTGGACTGAGAATGTCCTTTTTGTTGACATCTCTGGGTTTGTGATTTTCTTTCCCAAAAACTTGTGGTTTTCTCGGTGGATTCTTATTAGAATTTTGAACTCTTATTTCTTGAAATTGTTTGGAGTGTTTCTTGTACACTCCAGTAGGCTTGAAAGTCAAGTTCACAACTTTTGAAACATTCCACCTGTCGTCCTTCCTCCAACCATTTGATTTAGCTGAACCAACTGGATTTGGATGGATGGGTGATTTTGAAACAGTTTTGAAAACAGATCTTAAAACTGGTGTTGGGGATTCAACAGATTTTGGTCTCCAAGCTGTTTTGACAGATTTCTGAGATGCTTTGTTTTCTTTAAAAATGGTCTTTGGCCGTTGCTTAGGAGCCTTGGGTTTCTGCTGAACTTTGTGACTCTGAGGTGCTTGTTTCTGCACCTTGGGTTTTGATGGACTGGGCCTTGGAGTTGGGTCACTTTGTTTTTGGGTCCTTGGACTAGGTCTCAGATGAACCCTTTTCGGATAATAGGGTTCATAAGGTCGGTATAAACAGTTTCTTGCCACGTGTCCTAGTCTACCACAGACATGGCAAGATTGTTTCTTTGGTTATGCGGGAGCCTGTGGTTGGTTACGCCCACTGGAAATCCAAGTTGGTTTTGAACAATTTTTGTGGATCCAATGGGTTTTACCGTGGGGCTTTGTGGTTAAAATGTACTCCCGCTGAACTGGCTTAAGCTGGTCATATGCCGAATTGATTTCTGGGTATGGGACAAAATCATGAGGTCTAAGGTCCCGCACTTTCTGCACATTTTGATCATGACAATCATTCTTATTTTCTGTAGGTTTCCCACCCAACACCCCACCATTTGTGAGTTTGGGACCAGCAACCCGTGGTCTCTTATCCCTTCTTAAAATTTTAACAGTTTTTAAGGGTTTCATAGGTTTAGCATCACATTTCCCAAAGTTAAACACACTACAAGTAACAGATTCATCAAACACAGTTGACTTGGGAAATGCTGACTCAGACTCAAAACTTTTTGAAGCAAAATTATCAGTTTTAAAAACTGGAAACTTTTGACTCTCAAAGCAAACACTTTTTCCCCTTGAACCTGCTTCTTCATTTACTTTATCTGCACAAGAAGTAGAAGTGTTAGTAATGTTAGAAACAGGAGCAGAAATTATAATGGGGCAAGCAGCAAGTTTCTTTTCTATTTCAGCCTTAGCTTCTAAAGAGGTCTTTGGACACTCATAGTCTGGGATCATTTCATGCATCAAAGGCATCGGTACTGTATGAGTGGATTTTTTATCTTTTACCTCAGTACCGAGACCCAAACCAGAGTTGGCTTTTAGATGTCGCATTCGAGCATCTGTGTTATAGAAAAGAGAACTAGCCTTCATCATTTCTGACACAATTTTATCATTTCGTTCAACCTTGGTTTGCGATGTTTCTAATTTGGCTTTAAGTTGTTCAACTTCAGATTTTAATGTGTCAATTTCTTCATTAGCAATTCTAAGATATGTAGTTTTATCACTCAATTGCCTTTGAAGATTCTTAATATCGACTTTGGCAGCTTCTAGTTTTTCACTTAATGTTTTACTCCTACCTTTGTACTCTCGCAGGTCTCTATCAAATAGTTCACGATTTAACGTTTCATTAAAGAACTTGCGTTGCCAGTCTTGAGATTCATTAAATGTAATTTGGCACTTAGGGTTAGAACATACCTCATTGTTGCTGGTAGATACAGAATTACCTGGAAGAAAGGATGTCATGAATGTCTTTGATTGAACTTCTGGATCAAAGAGTGGGTTTTCGATCGGAAAGTGGGTTTTCGTTCGAAAAGGGTTGGATCGAAAAGTACTTTTCAATCGGACAAGGGGTCGGTCGAAAAGCAGACTTCTCGATCGAAAAGTGTCAGCGGATCGAAAAGTCTCAGTGGGGACTTTCCGATCGAAAAGAGAAGCTGATCGAAAAGTCACAGGGGGACTTTCCGATCGAAATGCTCTGATCGAAAAGTCACAGGGGGACTTTCCGATCGAAATGGGCTGATCGAAAAGTCACAAGGGAACTTTCCGATCGAAATGGGCTGATCGAAAAGTCACAAGGGGGACTTTTCGATCGACAGATGGCTGATCGAAAAGTCACAAGGGGACTTTCCGATCCAAATGGCGCGACAGAAAAGGGTTTTCGATCAGCCTGGCTGATCGAAAAGTCACAGGCTGGGTCGAAAAGTCACTAAATCTCGAGCAATTGGTCACGACCACTTCTGATTTTTTCGAAACCTGCAAAAAAACAATTTTCCAAACCTTGCTACTGCGAAAAACACCACAAAACTCAAACGGTTAGTTGACAAAAACTTGAATCGGATATCGCAAGAGCCTCGAAACTTGCGTTTCTTGGCTCTGATACCAATTGTAAGGATCGAAATAACCCAAACACGATATCACAACCTCTAGTGAATGTGCGGAATCCAAACACTAAAGTGATTCAAGATAAATCAAGAAAAATACGTAAAAGCAATAAGAAAACAAGTAAGAACACAAACCGATTGAAGAGAACACTTTACTATTAATCACCGATTGGTTAGACACTTGGTCGAAATTCTCAAAGAGAATTTCGAGATCACCAAAATCGCAAACACCTTGGAATCAACAACCCTAATTTTCTAATTAAGCTATCCTTATATAGGAGGAGATTAGCTTGGAAAACAAGCTAATCTATCTTTGGTAACCCTAATTAATATAAAATTCCCGTATTTGACTTTAATGGCCCATAAAAGTCCACCTAAACTCATTCTAAATGAGCTCAAACATGTCTAAATTGGCCCAATGACCCAATATAACCATAACCCAGCTAATTTTCACCTATTGTATCACATAAGCCTTCAAAATAGTCCGCCAATAGGTGATTTAATACACAAGCCACAAATTATTCCCTTACAAATTTCTTAAAATATTTTTAACTTTTTCCCATTTTGTCTTTATCTCATCAACTGTACGACTTGTAAAAATATAATCATTGTACTCTGCCTCTTGACTCTCTATTCGTTCTAACTAATTCTCGTCAAGCGTTCCCTTAACTTGAATCCAATAATCATCCCCGATAGTTGAAGTATTATGGATATTCTGAACCTCTATTTCCCTTGCGACGTCGTTCATAATAATGATCAAATCTTCCTCCTCCTCATCGCTCTACCACCGTGTTTTAACGGGGTCCTAAATAAAATACAAAGACACTATCAGTAATACAAAATCTTTATTGATAAAAATTTGCAAACACAATAAAACAAACCTAAAGTATACTTAACACTCTTACAAAACACCTAAACATACTTAAGACATAAACATATTATTCCAAACACCCTAAACATACTTATTTCAAACACCTAAGCATACTTATAAATAAAGTTAAAAACTTCAACAAATCCTCCAGTGGCGGGTTCAATGCACACGCATAGTGGTATTTGAACATGCTTTGAATATACTACCACATTTTTTACAACGTCAGACGCCCTGTTTGTTTGAATGACCATCATAAACATTGGTTCTTGTTGTCGTTGTGGGTTAACCACTACGTTTTCGTTGCTGGGGTTGTTGTTGACGTTGTCCACCATCGTGAGCTTAGTGAACGTTTTTGTGTGTGAATATTTATTTTGAAGTGTGCTAAGTCTACTAACACCACCACCACCTATTTATATGGGTTTGGTGAGTTAAAAGTAAAACAAATGGCTCCCCAACGTTCAAAAAAGGTGGAAACGGTCATATGACCTTACTACAACATTCTAATTTTTTTAACGTTATTAACCGGTTAACCGCTTAATAACGCTTTTAAAAAAACTGGTTACCGGTTAACCGGTTTATAGCCGGTTTGGCGCTGGAATCCCCTAACCGGTTCAGAATCACCGGTTGATATCGGTTCGTAACCGGTTCATGCAATACCGGTTATTAACCAGTTCGGTTACTGGTTAAAAAACTGGTCTGGTTCAGTTAACCGGTTTTTTTGTGCACCTCTAGTTTAGGGTTTAGGATGAGGAAGATGACACCTGCGAGCCACTAGATATATATTTTACGAATCAGATTTACATCAAAACTCACTGCTGAACTCATTGCTATCCCAGTGGTTGGTTCCTTGTTTTAGAAGTTGTAGGTCGGTTCTAACCTGCTGGCCAACATCTTTGTGTTTTTAATTTCGTTGCAACCGATTTCACATCTAACCCATATCTGTTTAGACCTAAAGTGATACTAGAACACGTTAAATCCTAGCCTTTGCTTTAAAGTTGATGTAACATTTATCTTTCTTCTAAATAGTGAATATTTAAATCATTTACAACACTTTTTTTTATGTATATGTATTATTTCTCGCAAAATTATTAATGATATGTAGGTTGGTCTAATCTATACTTGTTTAGACATTTATACGATTTGATAAATTATTTATAGTTTCGTTATTAATTTTGATGGATATAAATAAATATAAATATATTTTACACATATTATAACCGCACGTATATTTTTGGGAAAATCCTAACGTACGCTAAAATGATTTTTTTTACTATAATAATAATCATTAACTAAAACAAATAATTTATATGGTTATTTGAGAATACTAATCAAGGAAATTGAACGACGTATGTGTCATTGAAGTATTATAAGATTTCATGAATGCATGAAGTAAATGACACAAGTATTAAATAATTATTATTTAGAACGTGTCGTTTGTACGTTAGACAACTCTCACGACTTTATGCTTATTAGGTGTTTACTTTTAAGGATTTACCGAATTTAGACGTTTATCTTTCCGTGCAATCCAAGGTGGGTTCATAGCCCCTTTTTCTTTAAAATTTTCATACCATTTGGGTGGAAAACATGCATAGACATTTTTATTTATCATTACTTTATTTTCAAGTAAATCATATTAATTATTATGCTTATCATCATGAATCACTATGAAACTTTAATCATTTAAATGTTCATACTTTCTATGCAAAGTCAAATACTGGTGAATACATTTACTTGTATGTATCTGTGTTGTATCATGTAAATATATAATTTTCCATTCTTGATATTGTATGCTATTTTTTAAACTTTATGCTTAAGGATCTGGAGCATCAAACATAAGGTTCCTTGCGAAAAACTGAACATGATGACATTGAGGTTCTTGCGAGGAATTGAACATCGTCCCAAAGCTGAGATTCCTGAGAGGAACCGAACAGTAATCGTAGAGGTTCCTTAAGAGAGATTTAACACATGGACAAACATTCTTACCGATTGTTGGTTTGCGAACCATCAATCATGCATACTGTTTATATGATGAATATCTGTTATGTGATGAATATGTGTGTGTAAATGTTTATTCACGTATGACTTTGTGGAACCTTTTTTCAACCATATATTATCACTATGTAAGTCAAGTACGGTTAAATAAATTGCTTGTATTTATCTACATTATACTGTATTCTAGGGGCCGGTACTTAAGTCTTATGAGCAATCGATGAGATTCCTTTGAGGGAATCGAACACTTGTAAATCTCATGAGCATCAGTATCATAGAGGTTTCTTTGAGAAACTGAACATCATAATCATAGAGTTTTCTTTAAGAAACTGAACATCATAATCGTAGAGATTCCTTTGAGGAGTTGAACATCATTTTGTACGGGGTGACGAGTAAGTGTGTAATTAGAGTAATACTTGCACATTTAGTTTAACAATATGACATTGCAAAATTTTATCAAATGTTTTTCCTTTAACTGTTTTCTATTAAACCTATGACTCACCAACTATGTAGATAGTTCACCCTTTTGCGTGTTTTTATGTTTTTGAGAATTAAGCTTTTATGACTGATGCTACACATAGGACGCTATTGGACCTAGTTAACTCAATCAATATTTATTCATATTCATTTAAGTTTAATTGTAATCATTGCATGACTTTGCAATTTAGGTAAATGAATTATGAAATCGATATTTATTCACTAGAGCCTCCATTAGAGCCTCCATTAGTTTAATTGTAATCATTGTATGACTTCGCAATTTCATAAATCAATATTCATTCGCAATTTAGTTAATGAATTATGGAATCAGCCACAACACTCTGTTTGGAGCTTTTCCATTAGAGCCTCCATTCAATGTGAATACGAATCTGGACTATGATTGAGAGTCATCTTGATTAACAACAATCCAATGAGCAAGATCATGTCCTTAGTATTTCTCAGGTACTTAGGAGATTCTTAACAACAGTCCAATGAGCAAGTGCGGGACACTGCTGGTAACGACCGGTCATGCTCAGAGCATACGAAACATCAGGTCGTGTGCATAACATGACATTCATAATTGACCCAATAGCCAATGCATATAGAATAGATTCCATTTGCTTCTTCTCAAGGTCCGTCGAAGGAGCTTGTAATTTGTTCAACAAATTTCCCTTGGGCATAGGAACAGTCCCTTTCTTGGAGTTTTCCATGTTGAATCTAGCTATTATTTTGTCAACGTATGTACTTTGACTAAGACCCAGAAGTCACTTAGATCTATCCCTGTAAATCTTTATTCCCAGTATGTAAGCGGCTACTCCCAAATCTTGCATAGCGAAACAAGACGATAGCCATTTCTTAACTTCGTTAAGCATGGGTATGTTGTTTTCTATTATCAGTATATCATCTACATACAATATGAGAAATGATATAGTGCTCCCACTTTCCCTTCTGTAAACATAGGGCTCATATTCGTTTTTAGCAAAATCATATTCTTTGATTTTCTTATCTAAACAAAGATTCCAGCTCTGAGATACCTGTTTAAGTCCATAATGGACTTATTCAGTTTTCATACCCTATTTGGATATTTAGGATCCTTAAAACCCTCTGGCTGAACCATGTAGATAGAGTGAGCTTCTTCACTTTTTCCGATTCTGTGTGTATTTGAGCTAGTGAGAGAAACCAGAGAGTTATATTTGTAATCTTTAAGTGATTAATACGACAAACTCTTATTTACCTTCTTGTTTCACTAGAATTGATTGATTCACCAGTAGTAAGATCCATCCATGGACTTACAAGTGGTATCAGAGCAAATCCAGGTTGCTCTACTGGTTTTGAATTGGTCAAAGTTTTAAGTTCAAGTGAGAGAAAGCGGGGTTTCTTTCTTTTTCTCAGTTTTGAGTGTTTTTGGTCTTAACACTGATTTCGAAACATTCCTTGAGCGTTATTCTTGCTTACTACTATGATTCAGATTCAAATTCGTCCAAAATCTTCAAAATCAATAATTTTGAGTTGGGTTTGCCGGAAGAATGTCTCAGTTCGTCGGTTGAGTGTTTTGGTCCGCCGTTTGAATCTTCATCGTCGGTTCGCTAAGTTTTGGTTCGGCGGTTGCATTTACACATTGGTTCGCTCAGGCAATCTTCAACTTTGGTCTGTGGCAGTTACCATTTGGTCTGGTGCGGTTATCACCGAACCATTGGGCCGCTGACCAAATTGGTTCATTGTTAAATATTCTGGTTCACTAAGTTCTTCGGTCCGCTGGTTTGACTTTTTGGTCCGGAGGTTCAGCATCGTGTTTATTGGTTTCATGATTTCGTTTTGGTTCGCTGATATTCTTTAGTTCTATTCGTTGGCATAGATTACAAAGTTCAAAATGAATGATTTCTACGCGTTTTCCTCTATTCAAAATTTAATGCAAGAAATGATGAATTTTGACAACGAAATTGGTACAAGTATAACACCCACTCCCAGACTTAGCACCAGGAGGGGTCACGCATCGGATTTACTCATGAACACAAGGTACAACAGAGATAATTAAGCAGCGGAAATTTAAAACTTTTATTCAATAAGCCAAGTACTACAAGTAAGAGAGATAATCTACATAAAGTAATTCTAACTATAACTACATTTTATTACTATATCTATGACAGCTTGCCAAAATGCTTCCCCTGATAGCTTGCCTGTCTAATCCCTTATCGAAAGGGCCTTCTCCTTTCTACCTGAAGCCTCACCTTGACCTGACATACATATATATTTTTGAAAGTTCAGCTTATGCTGGTGAGTTCTACGTTTTAAAAACTTTACCTCACTCTGAGGTTAAAACCTTTAGATCTGCAAGATCCCCTTTTTCACCAACATTTAACAAGTGTAACATATAACACAATTATTCATCATGTAATATTCCTTAACAAGAAATACCCTCTATAAAACCATTTGTCCCATTATCCCCTCTATTCCTTTCTATAACACCAACATTTATTATCAGTATAAATCCTGCTAACATAAGCAGGGATACCATTGATGCTCACTACGGAGTTTACCCTTATGCCCCGATTTGGTAATCCCTATAAAGGACAGTAGCACTGTTTTCCCCTCTTTGCTAACTGCTAAGTTCATCCTTCGTTGGATGATCCCTATAACGGATAGTTGCATTCTTCTACTACTTTTGCTAACTGCCGAGCTTAACCTTATTTGGGCAACTCCTATAATGGACAGTTGCTTCCCCCTAAACTTCCCCTAGTACTATTACCTGCCCCTAGATAAATACCCAAGTGACTTAGGGTTATCAGTAGACAGCGATAAGGCATTCATATACTACAACAAGTGGACATCCCCCAATTTACCATTGGCGTATGTATACAGGATGTACCAGCGGTGTATCCTCTACACTTATGATATACCAGGTAACTAATACTATTATCCTTATATATAGGAAGTACCAGCGGCGTATCCACCACATAATAATAAAGCGAATGCATCATTTGTTCTCATATAATCATACATATTCACTATAACTTCTACTAATAATTCCGTTATCACTTGTCAATTTAATTTCAAAGCAAGCATAGCACTTATCATATCACAGTCATCATAATTTGTGTAATAACACGCATAATGATTTAAACTCATTTTCATAACATATCATATATATTAGCCCAAAATCCTTTTAACAGTTTATCAATTCAAGATATTTCACGTATAAGCATTTTAATGCATTTCCATATCAGTTCGCGTATATATATCAATCCAAAAACATACTTTAACAATTTAAAACATTTCGTGTATAAGCACTTGAATGTATTTTCATAAGATTGTAGATCTTTATAGGGTTGGTGGCAACTCAAACATAGCATCCTTAGTATTTGTGCTCAAATTGTAAATCTTTCACTTTAACTTGTAATTTGTACTTGGACAATTCTCTTGATGTTTATGTTAATCCTTCAAGTACTTGATGTTTTGTATGAATCATATGTAATCTCATAACTTGTGTTGATCATTGATATTAAGGAATTTGCCCTTGTACATTTCTAAGGTGATGTGAAAGTCTAGATCCATATTCTGTGTCATTTCATGAAAAATTACTTGGCTAATGTTAATAATTGAATGTGTCTTAATAATAAATAACCCTTAATGGTTCAATAATGATTCTTGACATTTTACGAGTGTACTTGATGATTTCGAGTTAGTCTTGGCGACCTCACCAAGTTGGCGACCTCACCAAGGGTCTTGGCGACCTCACCAAGTTGGCGACCTTACCAAGGGTCTTGGCGACCTCACCAAGCTTGGCGACCTCATCAAGCTTGGCGACCTCACCAGATTGCCTTGGCGACTTGGCATAACTCTTGGCACTCTGGATAAATGCTCTCGGCGACCTCACCAAGGATGGCGACCTCACCAAGTGACCTTGGTGATTTCAGCATTTGTTCTTGGCTATCTCGTCAGTCTGATGACATAATTTTCACTAACTTCAATAACATTCTCTTGATTTCAGTGTTGTGACATCAGGTGCTCTCTCCAGTATAAATAGCAACATAATAATAACCTAGAATAAGCTTTTGGAAAGCTGTTTGAAGAGAGAGAGCACGTGTGTGTGAAAACCCACGTGTTCTTTAGTTTCAGACATGAAATCTAAGGATTTCAACCAACAAACACTATGATTTGATCATGGATTCATGATTTCCGCACTTGGATCTGTGCATTGGATGTGTAAAGGCTCCAAATTGGTCCTGAAAAATGGTATCAGACCCATTGTTCTTCATGTTCTTAAGGTTTTTTCTCAAAAACTTGAAGAATCACTCATTCAAGTCATCAAATCTAGTTGTTTGTATGATTTTTCTTAAACCATTTTGAACGAAATTTCATAAGGAATCTGTTGGAATGCTTAGATTTCATCAATAATCACAACAAATGGGTCAATTTTTGAGTTTTTCAGATTTATGCGAACACAGAGCATACGTGCTGTGCGTTTTTTTTTTGAAAAATAAAGTCTATCCTTCACTGATTTTGAGTCAAAATTGAACATGCATACATGTTAGACTCATGATTTAGGGATGATAGCAACTTGAATCATTCAAAAACATCAAGTATTGAAGATTTTAGAGAAAAAATTGTGTTCTTGGAAGTTTTTCATAAGAATCACTGTTTGATCCGATTTCACTTAGATTAAGTGGTTTTTGGAGTTTGTTATAGTTAACAAACATGTTCCTAATCAAATTCCTAAACTATTGGTGCAATAAAAACTTGCTTTTGTGAAATTTAATTTTGACCCAGTGATTATGCTCAAGAACATGGATGAAAATTTTCTAAGTCTCGAAGATTTTGAAAATTTCAAATTTTTCAGATTATTGATTGATTGATTCAAACTAAATAAGCTTCATGATGTTTGTTTTGTAGGTTTTGAGCAATTAACCTCAATCTTAGCATCCGTTGAAGCAATTTCTGAGATCTTCAACCCGTTCGACCCATTAGGCATTTTTGTGAAGAAACACAACTTGTTTCATCATGTCTGAGTTCAATTCTGGAAACAAAATGTTCCCAGGGCATAATAGGCCTCCAAAGCTACTCGGGGCCGCCAACTATGATGACTGGAAAAAGAAATTTCAGTGTTACCTCGAGTACCTAGATTATGACCTATTGACATCTGTGAAGTGTGGTCCTAAGGTGTTCTATGTGGAACCTGTTCCTGTGGCTGGTGCTGATCCACCTAATCCTCAGAGACGTGTAATAAAGAAAGTTGAGGACTATTCACCAGCTATTCATAATAAAATGAAGGTTGACAAACGTGCTCTCGGGTGTATCAAAATGGCATTATCTGATGACATTGCCTTCCACTTCACTAAGGCAACTTCTGCTCACGAAATCTGGTTTGCACTTAAGAAAAAGTATGAGGGGAATATTGAGAGCAAAGAGAGGAGACTGGACTCTCTCAAACTGCGTTTCAACACCTTTGCTCACACTGCTGGAGACTCATTTGAGACTCATGTGACAAAATTCTGCAGACTTATCTGTGAGATGCAAAATAACCAGATCCGACCTGAGATGCCAGCTATATCTAAGAAGATTCTGAAGTCACTTCCTCGGGATTTTGCTCCATATGTAATCTACCTGCTTGAAAGCAGTGATTTAGCCACTTGTGACTACATGGATCTCATTGACAAAGTCAGAGGCTATGAAATTGCAGCTATTGAAAGAGATGGAAATTCACTCATGTGGAAAGTTACAAATAAGAGTTCCTCTCAGATTGCCCCAAATGCCGCTTTCATCACTCCTAATGAGATTGACTTGGAATTTCCTTACTTTGCTGGTGGGTCCTGTTCCTCTGTTCAAGCTGCTCCAGTTCCTACTCAACAACCGGTTTGTCAAGCTAGCTTCGTTTCTCAACAACCCGTCTCACCAGTGATTCGGACACCTGCTACATACCAATCAGGACCGTCAGCTGTAGGATTAACTGACAAAGATCAAGAGTTGTGTAATGCTCTTGTGGCATGCCTTGCTTCCCAAATGTCTGGAAGTATTGAAAGTACTGTTGATGCATGGTTCCTGATCGTCATGTGAAGTATCGAGAACAAGACGGAACGTGCAAGTTTTGGTCTGGCCGAACCTTGGCCGAACTCCAAGTTCGGAGCCGCCGAAGCTTGGCCGAACCTGAGGTTCGGCCAGTCGTGTTTTCAGCCTATAAATAGGTTCGTCTTGTATAGAGTTAGAGAGCTTCCGTGTTATAACTTTCTTTGAGTGTACTTTGTGGTCTCTGTGGTTAATACAAATCTCAGTTGTATTAACTCTCAGTGTTTTACTCATTTACATTGATTTCTATACGACTAAGTAGAAGATCCACACGCTCAAGCAATTTCAATTGGTATCAGAGCAATAGGTTTATTATACTAGTCGGAGATCAGTGTTTTTCGTGTTTTCGAGTTCAAATTCACGTTTTTGAGTTTCAAAATTCGTTTATCATCTTCGTTTCTCAAAAATCTCGTCTAAAACATCATGCTTTACGTTCAAATTGTGTGTTTTTGCTCGTTTTTGTTCATTTGAGTAGTCTCAGCTCGAGAGGTGTCGAATTTAGTGAGTTTTTCCGGAATTTTTTTGGTTTTTCGCGTTCGGCCGAACTCCACGTTCGGCGTAACTGCTTCGCACTCTAGGTTCGGAGTACGCTCGGCATAACCGCTCCGAACACCAGGTTCGGAGTACGTTCGGAGACGTTCGGTGAAAGTTCGGAGCTCGTTCGGAGATCATTCGGACTATACATCTAGTTCGGTGAGAGTTCGGACTAGGATCGGAGGGTTTCAGAGTTAACAAAGTTCGGTGAGAGATCGGAGAGAGTTCGGACTGTGTTTTTGAGTTCGGACCACGTTCGGTGGAAGTTCGAAGGGTATATTAGGTTCGGACGAGGTTCGGAGTGAACAGTAATCTGGTTTTCGAAAATGTCCGATTTTCAAGCGTTCGCGGCTATTCAAAACTCAGTTCAAGCTACGATGCAAACAATGATGAATTATGATAATGAAATCGGAACAAGTCAAAAAGTTCCCAAATTGCTAAAATTGGAAGATTATCATAGTTGGGTTAAACGGTTCGAAGCATATGTTGACACGAATGATATTGATATGTGGTTATCATTTACTGAGCAATATGATTACCCTAAAGATGAAACTGGTGAACCTATACTTCAAAGAAAAATGTCTTCTGAACAAAAGAAAGCTTATCAAGCTGAGAAAAAGGCATATGGTACTTTAACGATGGCATTGCCTAAAGAGTTACTTCATCAATTTGCTGGTAACTACACATCAAAAAGTCTATGGGATGCTTTGGAGAAAAGATGTGAAGGCAATGACCAGTACAAGAAAAGTCGACAAAAGGTTTTGAAGAAAGAGTTTGATAGTTTCAAACATTATCAGAATGAAACGATTCCCAATCTGATCGCAAGATTTGCTCATCTGATGAGTGAAATGCGCTTGGTGAATCTTACTAAAGACGAAGCTGATATGAAAGAGAAGATTTTGGAAGCTCTACCTGAAAAATGGGAGAATTATGTTATGATGATTACTCATGACAAGGATTTTCAAGGATTGTCTTTCAATGATTTAGTACAAAGAATTCAGGCTAGGGATATGGAATTGATGGTGAACAAGTCTCTTCCTACACAAATTCAGAATCCTGCAGTGTATCATGGTGAAAATGATTCTACAATGAATGCTGGGAAATCGAATATTCTTAATTCTGCACCCCCGACAGCATTCCTGGCAGGTAAATCTGAATCTTCAAGTTATTCTTCTGCTGGTTGTACTGTTTCTGTTCCGAGTTCTTCAAATCAAACTGCATTATCTGCTCAAACTATCGATGATTATAATGCTTTAATGTCTGCATTGGTATCTTCATATTTTGGTGTTATCACTGGTGCTGTGAGTAATGCTGAGTTAGCAAATGAAGATTATGATCAGATTGATTATGATCATTTGGAGGAAATGGATCTAAATTGGCAGTATGCAATGCTGGTTCGACGAACGAAGACATTTTTCAACAGAACTGGGAAGAAA
>JBCNJP010000008.1:18857027-18986866 GCA_039602395.1 Deinandra increscens subsp. villosa
GTTCAGAGTCAGACACAGAGGATGAGGAATGGAGAAATTTTGTGTGTAGTATAGTTGAAGTAAACAAAGAAGATCAGTTAACAAAGAAATAGTTGATTGAGAATTTGGGCCAACATACAAGTGAAGAATTCAACTCAATTGTTGTTCAAGAAGGTGTTGATAGTAGCTATGAGGATTCTGATACTGAAGTGAACTCACCTGGGAAGAGTGAAGATGATGACATTCTAGGTAAGAAGAATAAGTTACCTGTTCTAGTTGTAGGTGAAGATACTGATTGGTGTAAGTGGATTTGGGTTGCTGGAACAAGGTTCCCTACCAGGGATGCTTTCAAGGTCGCTGTAAAGAAGTATGCTGTTGCAACAGGTAGAAATCTTTACATTTCTGTTAGTCACAAGAATAGACATGGTAGAATTGGTTATAGTTGTACAAGAAAAACTAGAAAAAGATAAGAGCAGGGCATACAAATGTGAAATATTACCATCAAGCCCTACTTTGTTCCAAGTGAAGGCCTTGGATGATGTTTGTGTGGATATAGTGGCCAAAACCTGCACATGTAGGAAATGGCAGTTAAGCGGTCTTCCATGTTACCATGTGTGTGCATTGGCTGAATTCTTAGGTAGGAATGCTGAAGAGTTTGTGCATGATTATTACACAAAGGAGATCTATATGAAAGCATATGAGTTCACTATTCCACCATTGCCCTCTGAGAAATTCTGGCCAAGAGTTGATCATCCATTAGACCCGCCACCTATCAAAGTACAACCTGGAAGGCCAAAGAAAAACAGAAAGAAGGATCCACATGAAGATCCTAAGAAGCCTGGAAAGTTAAGCAAACATGGACAGTTAAAAGCTTATAGTATTTGCAAGAGTAAGGCACATAACAAGAGGAGGTGTCCATTAAAAGATAAACCGGTCACCTCTTGAACCAACAAGGAAGAGGGGAAGGCAAGCTCAAGCTAGTAGGAAGGAGACACAAGTTGAAATTGCAACAGTTAGCCAACCAAAAAGGAAGAGAGGGAGGCCAAAGAAGACACAATCAATTATTGAACTACCATGATTTATGTTGATGTTTATTTGACTTTGTTATTTTGGTTCAAAACCATTGCTTGTTAAACTAGTTGACTTTATATTAGTCAAACTGTGTTGATACAAGCTGGTATATTAAAGTGGTGTGAGTTTTTTATATGGTTTGTTTGAACTCATATTGCTTATGTCATAATACAGTAGGCTCAAAAATATGGTTTGTTTGACTTTATATAAGTCAAACAAGTTTATACAGTAGGCTTTTTTTATATGGTTTGTTTATTTTTTTTCCTATTTTGTGTACTTATGTTTGTTTGACTTTATATAAGTCAAACTCTCATAATGGGTCAAACTATCATAATGTTGTTTACTTATTGGTTCCTTACTTGTTCGTCTATTTTGTCATAATACAATCCTTTATTATATACAACTAAATGTTTGCCCGCTGCGTATTGCGACGGGTTTTCGTTTCTTTTTTTTTACTCAAGAATCGTAAAGTGATGATTGCAAGGTGGGGGCTGCTATTTAATTTAATGTCACAAGGTGATAAGAAGATGATGATCGCAAGTGGAGGCTCAGAATTGATTGTCGCAAGTGGAGGCTCAGAATTGATTGTCGCAAGTTGAAGAATTGAAGAGGGCTGCAATTTTATTTTTTTGGAATGTGGCATAGGGTGAAGATTGCTTAATCGTTACCTGTGGGCTTTTATGTGACATACATACTTTAGGTTTTTTTTCTTTTTCTTTTTTATTAAAAGCTTTTCTTTAATATAATGCCATCTAGGATTTTTTTTTTTAATTCAAATGCCATCTAGGATTCTACTAGGATGTCCAGTCAGCAAGAAACTAACACCGTTAGTCACAACTTAACGGCGGTTCAATATAAGCCAACTTGCTATTAACTAGGATTATTGTAGGCTAAAATCATAACTGGGATTATTATCGGCCAATAGGTGATAATTGGGATTAATATAGGCCAATTTTCCCGTTATATATACTTAGGGTTTTTATGTGGTCCGCAATTAGATAACCGGTTTTATACTGCGATCTCCAAACACTTTAAATACTTATTGTCAAGTAAATATTCCATGATAAATCCCGACGTGTCAGAAATAATATATGAGCCTCGTAAATATTCTCGAAATGCTTAAATCATCAGATATTATATAATCTGATAAATATTCGGTCAACGGGTGGTATAAAGCGTGCATCCGATGCGAATCTTATTTATCTCTGTTTTTTCAAAAGTGTATCATTACGACTGTGATTCCCTGTGAACTCTGAGAAAAATATTAATAACTTCACAGGGTCGGTAAAACCATCTTAAATAATTAAACATATCCTTTTCGGTTAATATCGTGTAACAGTCCCGTTTACCGGTTTCACTGTTTCTTGCACCGATTCTTACGGTTATCCTTTCTAACAGTCAGATCATCAATGATCAATCATCTGGCAATACTAGGCACTCTATTTTTATTTTAGTGATCTCCTTGTCACTGTCGGTGACATACGCGCGTTAAGTGTTGTTTGCCGTTTTCCGCACACATGCTTTACTTGTGATCATCCAAACAGATGAATATTAACATCCGTGTTAATATGTCTATTTCCATAACTCATCAATTTATCATGTTTATGATAATGTTCGGTTATCTGATACGATAACTGATTTAATAACGAATCTTGCCGGTTCCATACGAATTCAGCTTTTACCCTTTCGCAACATCTTGAATTATTAAATTATTAGTTAGAATACTTCTAGCAATCTATCCGAACATTGTTTATAATAATTGGGCTTTGTTGGGCCGCGGATCACTTAATGGTCCTATTGGGCCTAGCTGGGCTTACCGCGTCTAATTTATAATCACAAAAATTTGCCTCCAACTTTAGTAGAACTTTTAGGGGTGTTACAAAATGCTACCTCTAACTGGATTTATTCCAAACAAAAATAAAAATAAAAAAAACTTAAAGAAAAGAAAAGATAGTCCAAAGCCAAGCAACATAAATAGAGTAAGGAACGAATACATGGACCTGATGGCGATGGATACATATGATGCTCTTGATTCTCTAACTTTCTGCCACATCCTCCCCACACTTAAGTGTTACAACGGTCTTCGGGTTGCCTCCCGGGTAGCGCTAAGTTTACTAGTCTTCAGCCAGACCATGCCAACTCTCAGTTATGGTGCTTTAAAAATGTAGCCCCTACCATCTTCTACAATGTGCTTTTCCAATTGGTGGGGTGCAGACATGTTGTATGTATTGAAATAAGTGTAATTGATATACCCACGGGGATCAACATTGAGTACATTACTCCCGGTGCTTCGAAGATCTGGTGGTTTACCTCCTATTGCACTCGTAGTAGCCTTATCATACCATGCACCCTCACATACACCCATAGTGTGTGGAAGAACACCCGTATAAAAAACACATGATTCAAAACCCTTGTAGCGGATTCATAGGTAATAGATTTGGTCCAGGCATTGAAAAATAGCTTACAATTCTCTAGGGTCATTGTGATGATATCGACTCGACTATTGATCTGAGTGTTGGCCGTGTGTAGGAACGGGCGGCCTAGAATCACTTTTTGTTGTGCCGAAGCCTTTGTGGAAGCATAATCCAACACTAAAAAGTCCACCAGATATTAGAATTTGCCCAATTGAATCATAACATCCTTGACCACTCCGCTTGGCTTCTTCAAAGTCTAATATGCTAAATTCACCACACTATCTACCACATGCAAAGGACCGAAATCATATAGATCATACAGACTACCTGGTAACACACTTATATTTGCTCCATAATCCAATAAGGCTCGAGGAATTTTCAGCTTTCCAACTCGAATTGGCACAATTGGTGCTCCTGACTCCTCGTCTCTCTTTTCTTTGATAGCCTCACCTATACCTGCAACAACTTGACAAGGGGAGGTTAGACATGTTTCATTAAATTCAATATTAGGAACGACACTTACCATGTTAATATGCACTTGCTTTGTATTTTTCGGATTCACCATTGTGTCACTTGGGAGTTGTCCCTTTTTTTTCTTCAAATAAGCCACCTTAGTAGCAAGTTAACCCATTTGGGTGGTCAATGACTGGATTGCCTTATCTCTTACCTCATCTTGTTGTATACGTGCATCATCCATCTGCTTTCTCTTGTGCATCTCTTGTTGCATCATCTTGAGCATATCCATAACTTCACTACCACTTGAATTTACAAATTGTTGTTGTCGAGGTTGATATGGTTGCTGATTAGATCCTTGAAAATTGGGGCTGGCCTGATTGGCAGGATTACCATAGCGAAAATTAGGGTGATTCCATAAGCCTTAGTTGTATGTGTTTGAAATCTTGTTGAAGCTTCTACCACCCCCTGTTTTACTTTGAACTTGATATACCTCTTCGAATTGCTCTTGAAAACCTGGACATCTATTAGCTGAATGCCCCAATTCATTACAACTTGCACATACCTCATAAACTTGATTAGGGGCTTGGAAACCTCCATCGGATACGGCTTGAACTTGTGATCTACTGATGGCATGTTTAGTTCTCCTAGAAGATTGTGCCTTCCTCTTTGATGTTACCGCCATTTGCTCTAAGTATGCCCAATCATCTTGTTCATAGTTTGTACCAAAAGTTCCATTAGAAACGGACATTAAGTCTCGAGCATCTTCGGGTGTCAACCCCTCATGGAAGGCATTCAGTAAATCCCATAAGTCAATCCCATGGTGAGGCCAATTCTTCAACATCAAATGAAATCTCTCAAAGGCTTCATGAAATAACTCACCTTGTTGTTGTTGAAAATTCCTCAAATTCCTTCTAGCATAACTTGTTTTCTGATTGGTGAAAAACTCATCTAGAGACCTTTGTTGCATTTCAGCCCAAGTATAGATGGATGTGGATGGCAATATGTGAAACCATCTCTTGGCTTTATCCTCGAGTGAAAGCTGAAACAATACCAATTTGACCGTGTCGGGCGAAAAACCTTGCCCTCCAATGGTGATGCAAATAGAGTCATATGCCTCATAAGTGAAAATAAGGCTTCTTGGTAGCCAACCCATTGTACTTGCGTAAACTTTGCAATGAATTGGTCCTTACCTCAAATGTTCTTCCTTCCCGATTTTGAGGAATTACCACCGGTGATGGATTATTTGTAATGATGGGTCTGAAATGTGATTTAATTCCTCTAAATGCATCACGGTTATGTCTTCTCGAGACTACAATTGCTACTCTTTGCGGTGGCCCTTGTGGTGGTGGTGGGCCTTATGGAGGACCTTGAAGTGGAACTATTTGCCTTGGTGCTTGCCTTTGAGGTGGAGGTTGTTGTTGTCTTGGCATAATTGGAGGTCTAACATATCCTTGTTGAACTTGACCAATCGGTTGTCTTTTTTGAAATGCAAATTCTTCTTGAGTAGCCCTTTGATTCACATCGCCCTCCACTTCATATTCTTCTTCATATTCTTCATACCCATCTCCATATCTCTCACCATACCTCCCATGGTGTCCTTCCATAAACGGTGTACGTGTATGTTGTTGAAATCTCGGTTGACCTTGTTGTTGGGCGCCCGGAGTAGTAAAAACTGGTGGGTGGTTTGAAGCGGTATGAGTTATAGGTTGGTTTTGCTGAAACAATGGCGGTTGACTTTGTTGAGATGATTGCCCATAAGATGGGTAAAACTAGCCAAAAGATGGAATGCCTGAATAGGATGCAAAACTGGATGTGTTTGATTCAGGCAAACTTGTTGAAACGGTAGTGCTAGATGATGTAAGTACAATGAATGGAGAAGGGGTTGAAGTAGGTGGAGGAGTGGTTGGTGGTATCTGTTGATCAGATGGTGGAATCGATGTGCCCATTGGTAATTTTCCCGGTTCACCTTGTGTTTCTATTTTCTTGCTTTGTGTACTAGGTGATCCAACAACCTTGTTTTCCCGATGTAGAATTCGGTTCCTCCTGAACGTCCTTTTGATTTCTGGATCGAATAGTAATCGTGATGATTAATGTGAATTCCTAGTACGCATTCACCTGTAGTACCTACACACTAACACAGCCCAGTGTAAAACTGACAAACAAACAAAAATAGCTACCAAAGAACACACGCTGCGCACGTCTCCCCGGCAACAGCGCCAAAAAAATTGACGTGAGGTCGAAGTCTCACTCAAAGATAAACCCAAATACACTACTTAGATAGTGGTAAGCGGGTGTCGAACACAGGGAGATTGTGGAGTATGTGTTCGTTATAGCAATTATATTTTAGCAAAACAATAAAAATAAAGATGTAGAAATTGCAATTTAAATGATGGATTTGTTGATTAATACTACTAAACACCAATTTGAAATCAAATTACAATGTAGTAACAAATAGGAGAAAACGTGATCCTTCCAGATTTCAGGTTTTAAGTTGACATCATACTATGGTTTCCAAATGGGAAGAACCACATAGACATGGTTCATGCATACTTGAATGAAAGTGATAAAAGAGGAACAAGCACTTGGATTACTAAAATGCTAGGTCATCACACGATGATCATTCAATACAAACCAACCCAAATCCCTTACTAATAAATCTCGATTGCCAACGGTACCAAGAACTAATGGTTCAAGACTAAGATTAAAGCAAATATCAAATGTTTACAATCATTCAAACACACACCGTAGCAAAAAGCGTCGAACGCTTAGACTGCTACCCCAAAAATATAGAAAACCAAAGTGTAATGTCAAGAAAAACCAACCCTACATCTAGAAGGAGTCACAAGAAATTAGCCTCTCATGATTCGGTTGACCGCAATGATGATGATGATTGATTCCATGGATGATTACTTTTGATTGTGATGTTGTGGTTTCTCCAAAATCTTCACTTTTTGCTCCCAAAATCGCCTCCTAGGGTTCTCTGGTCGATCTCCCTTGTTCCTCAACAGTTGGATATGAAAAGCCCCTTGAAAATCTCTTTTTAAGCCATTTTACGACTTTAGGATCAGGCCTCCACCGTAGCTTACGGTGGCCTCAGGCTAGCTTACGGCAGCCAGGTGTTGTGCCACGCTGGGCAACCTGAAATCTTATTTTGCTCATAACTTTCTCGCTTCAACTCCGTTTTCTTCGCTGTTTTTGCCCATGTTCTCGTAATTTCATCCTCTATCATTTTATATAATTCTTCAGTACCAATAGCTTATATTTTTCTCATTTCTGATTCGTACTTCTTTGCGTACCTGCTTTGACTCTTTTAAGCTCCTTTTCACCTACAAACACCAAAATCAAAGTAATCACATATATTTTACCAATTACACATGCAAACACACTAATTTCCCATGTTTATTATATTTAACCAAAAATCAAAGGTGCAGCTGTCAGAAGGAAGATGGTAGATTAAAAAATTTGGAAGGAATGTGTGACCTTGCTCGTGTAATGGCCGAAAAACATAATACTTTTCCTTTGGTTTATCGGGTATTGAAGCTAGCATTGGCGTTACCGGTTGCACCAGCAACCGTTGAAAGATGCTTTTCAAAGATGAAGCTTATCAAGACAGATTTACGCAATCGAATGGGCGAGGAGTATTTGAATAGTGCTCTGATTTGTTCGGTCGAAAAAGAATCTTCTTAAAGTGAAAGACGAGGATGTAATGGCTCGATTTTAAGCTTTCAAAAAACAAAGAGGAGACATTTATTAGGTATGTGTTTAATTTTACATTATATGAATTATGAATAAGAAATTTTAAACGTTATGAACTATGGTTAAAAAAATATTTTGAATGTTACCCCTAAACTTTTTTTCTGGATCATTGCCTATAGTACCAAGAGTGTGTTTCACTGAAAAGATCTCCAACCAAAACAGGGTAACATTAGCTTCTTTATACCAACAGAATCCCAACAGCATCCATGTAAGTCATACTCATTAGATTTAACATTTAAACCTAGTTTATTACTTAAACATTTAAACCTATTTTACTCCACCTATAACAAGACAATGTGTTTACCAGTGTTGCCACTATCATAAAACTAACGGCAAACCGATCCTGGTACTTTGTCATATGCACTGGAAATGGTTGTAACAGAACTATTAAGAGAAAAACAACAAATATGTATGTCGTAAAAATCATCCACAACTGCTCTGATACAAGTATGACAATAATTTTACGATTCATTTTACACAAAAATTACTATAATAAATACTTTCATGGTTCAATTGTTCAAACAGGTATTTCGTCAATTGTACTATTGAAGATCATATTGGGATAACGAACATAACACTGTTTGACAATGCAACAATGACGCTTACAGGGATCCCATGTTATGATATGATTGCAAGAGAAGATTTTACAGATATCAAGAAACTACCAGATCCACTACATATTATCAAAGGGATGAAGATGATCTTTCAACTACAGAATGCAGAGATCTCTAAAGAAGGGGAATTAAGGTTTACAGCCAGTAAAGCATTCAAGTTAACCTTAGATGCAACCACAGGGTTGACACTTATGTAGGGTTTCGAACGGGTTTATCAAAGTCATATTAACCATTTAATATGTAAAACGCAGCGGAATAAATTTACTTTCATGAAGTTATGTTATGTTAAAACCGATTTTAACATGCAAAGAGAAACTCGAACAAAAGAGGATCCAAATATAGAGTGTATGCTATCAAAATAAAACACAACCATAGTGGGTTTTAGATATACCTTTCTTGAAGCAAGAAAAACAAAAGGGAGATGAGGATCTTGAATGACAAGCTCCGAAGACACGAAGCCTCAAGCTTGTATACCCACGAGCTTCCAACAAACACTTTTGTTGCTAGGATTTGTCTTGAAGATTCTTCTTTTCCTCTTGGACCGTTCCAAGCAATGAAGAACACTAGAAAGCACTTGTAAAATTCGGTTCTAGCAAGTAGAACACTTAGAGAGAGTGTATGTAGGTTGTAGTGTCTCAAGATTAATCAAGTGGGTGTTTTAAAGATGCATGGGCCGAATTTTGCCTTGGGAGGAGGAGAGAGAAACACATTTTTGTGTCTTGCAAGTCTCTTACATGCAAAATAATGATTACTCTCTTTTCCCAAAACCTTCCCACCTTTATTATGTTTTAAAAGACATAATAAAATGTCTTTTATTTTATATATTAAGTACCATTACTTCAAATATAAAATACCCACTTAGTTATTTAATCCATTTAAATAACTCCATAACTTGTACTCTCTAAAAATAAATCATCCATGTGACTTATTACTTTTAAGTGCCATAATTTAGAAACCATTTTCTAAATATTTATTCAAGAGGTAATATTTATTTATATTATCATATCATAAATAAATATCACAAATGTTTGTCTAGCTCGTTATTGGGTATGACCCGACTTGGATCATAACGTACTAGCCACATCAATCTAATATGTGTCTTGGGCAGACCGAGTCCAACAACTTACTACACCAGTAATGCTAGAAAAGGTCAGTCAAGCAGGTAAGACAACCGCATCAAGTTCCACTCTAGTAATACCAGTGATGGAACAAGATGAGCATGAAGCTAAGATTACCACAACTAACCAAGAAGAACAATCTAGTGAAAGAAACTCCTCCATGATTCAGGTGATAAAAAGAACCATCCTGTAAATTTTTATAGAGGTTAGCTACCTTAAATTCTTAATCCATTAATCTACTTCGCCTTATGTTCATATTTAGTGACTTTTGTCGAGATAATTGCCGAGATGATAAATCTATTAAAAAGGCTAGAATATGTATAACAAAAAATCCAAACTAAAATAATTATTTCAGAATTGGAAGTCGTTCGAGTCAACGGTCTTGAAAAAGAAAACAAGTGAAAGTTTGCTTATTCGGTATTTAGGTAGTCCAAACATATGCAAATTGCAATTATTACCATCAGATATAGCTATTACTGTTTAGTTTTTAATAATGTTTTAGCACCATAATCTTATATTTACTGTCATTAGTAGTTATGTGATGTTTTTTGTTGCATGATTACCAGAAACACATTTTGGTCCTTTCACTTATATAAATTCTTGTAACCTAAATGAACTTTCCATCAGGTTCAGCATCAGAAATTACATGTGGCTCAGTTTTAGTGACCGGAAAGGTGCAAGGAACAACCAGTCAACCACTGGTTAGGTTTAATGAACAGGAATCACCCATAGTGGAACTAGCTCAACCAGGTATAAACACAAAGTCCATATTCAAACATTATTACATGAAAGATGTATACATAATCTTTTACTAAATATACAACAACTACTCCACGAGTTTGCATGTTTGGTATTTAGGTAGTCAAACATATGCAAATAGCAATTATTACAATCTGGTTTACTCATATAAAGATGGTAGCTATTACTCTAAAGTTTTTAAGAATATTTTAGCATCAAATTCTTATCTTCAATGTTATTGGTAGTTATATAATGTTTTTTTTTGCATGATTACCCAAAACTCATTCTATTTGTTTTCACTTATATAATTCTTATAACTTAAA
Source organism: Deinandra increscens subsp. villosa (assembly GCA_039602395.1). Lineage (NCBI taxonomy): Eukaryota > Viridiplantae > Streptophyta > Magnoliopsida > Asterales > Asteraceae > Deinandra > Deinandra increscens. The sequence continues at coordinate 18,867,497 of JBCNJP010000008.1, forward strand.
TGAACTTTCTAACAGATTCAACATCAGAAATTACATTTGGCTCAGTTTCAGTGACCAAAAAGGTGCAAGGAACAACCAGTCAACCACTGGTAAGGTTTATTGATCAGGAACCACCCATAGTGGAAATAGCTCAACCAGGTATAAACACAAATTTCATATTCAAACATTATTACATGAAAGATGTGCACATAATTTTTACTAACTAAAAAACAAATAACCAACATCTACTCCAGGTTCAACTTCAATACCACTAGTGAAACAAAAGAAAAACAATGAGTTTATCACTACTTCTGGTAAACAACATAAATCAGTTGCAAAAAGGTTGCACTTCGAAGAACGAAATGAAGATAACCACAAGAAGGTGAAACAAGCTGAATGAATCCAGCAAGTGACAACATGCACAAGAACCAGTAGTTGTTAGAATAAATAAATTAGCAAATGAAAGCATATTTTTGGCAGTTCTAACCTTATTAGAAACTATATGCATCTTTCAAATAGCATAGAAGATGCAAATATTTACATATATTATGTCCAAAAAATGGTTCTCAGTTGTGTATAATTTTGTAAAAAACCAAAAACAATAATGTAGATGGTTTGAACACCACAAATTTTGAACCCTATACTTATAATATATGTGTGTTTAATATTTACAATCAATGGTTCCAAACAAGAACACATACCATTAGAAAAAACAAGAGAATGGATCCAAACAAGATCCGCGCTACGAAGTGCACATCTCACACCTTTTATATATATATATATATATATATATATATATATATAGGGTGGAGAATAAATATTAACCTTTACTTAATGTACTAACCATTTAACCAAATCTGGTGGATTCAGAGAATGAATCCAATGGTTGTAATTAAAATGATAGTTTTGTGGCTGAGAATCAATATAGGACAATTTGGTAATTTACTCATCTCCATCTCTCACCCTAGTTACCATTTGCTAAAATAAATCAGCAATACCCAGATCATTACTCATCATCGTTCCTTTCAGCACATCCACCGACGCCGCCCTCCCCTCCGGCGACCATCGCACCCGCCCCCCTCCCCCCTTCGGCGACCATCGAAATCTCGTCCCCTCTTCTCTTTTCCTCCTACCTCGTTTCTGACACACGACGACCAACAAGAGAGACATACGCAACAACGGCCAGCGCTACGCAGGCGGCGATGGTCGCCTGAGCTTGTCTACTTGGGTGTTTTTTCGTGTGAGCAACTCAGCCGCTAACCGCTGTTAAATCCCGATCAAGGTACGCATCTCCTTTCCAGATTCGCGTCTAGTAGATCTTTGATTTTGATTTCGATTCCAGATTCGCGTCTGGTGGTTCTATGATTTTTTGAGACAGTTGTTGTTCCGGTTGCCGACGTCGGAGGCGGTAGCGGTGGCGGAGTCAGGCCCGGATCTGTCGAAGTTTTTTTAAATATTTTTCCTAGAATTTTTTCTCGATGTATGCCATTTCTCCATAGATGGCACATGGGTAGATGGTGACTCACATGTCAAGATAAAGCTTTTTGTGATCTCTAAATATTTATTTCATGTATACGATCTTTGAATAGTTTTTGTGTATTAATCGATCATTTTATGATATCTGAATGTTTTGCAGAATCTTGATGCTTTGATGCTTTATTGTATAGAATTTGTGTTATATTTACTTGTATTTTTTTTGGTTAAATTTTGTGTTTATTAATCATCACACCATTGTTAATGGTTATAGCATCGGTGTTTATATGCATATTGATGCACCTATAAGTTGTAATACATGCTTATGCAGTTGTACTTAAATAGAAACATCGATGCTAATGGTTTATGAGTGTATGGATATAATTTTGTTCATTGTTAATGGTTATAGCAGTGATGTTAGTGGTTGTAACACTAGTGCTACATCGTATGTTTGAAAAACGGTAATAAAGAATGTCGAGACTATAATGGAATTAAAGATAAAAATGCGACGAGTTTAATGGTGTCATTTTTATAAAAATCCGACAAAGTATAAAAAAGTTATGGACTTTTTAAAATAAAGGGGGTTTTTTATGTGATTATGTGCATTGACAGATTTGCCCTTTTCTATTATGGTTAAAAGGTTATGCCATTAATGGCATTGGTCTAATGAAATCTGAATTCCTTCACACCTATATATATAAATGAGAACTTTTTATTTTGAGAACTTTTGAGAAATAAATCTCAACCACAAATTTCAGGGTGGACCACTACAATTCATGGGAGGGGGATACATGTAATAAACATGTGGCTCAAATTAGTTCTTTTTAGTTCTCAAATTAAATTAGTTCTCAAATGATCCTCTCCCATATATATATATATATATATATATATATATATATATATATATATATATATATATAGTGTTGGTTAAAATACAAAGTACTTTTTACGTGAAAAGTGTGAGAAGTGCATGGTGTTTTGATATATATATATATATATATATATATATATATATATATATATATATATATAAAGGGAGAGGATCATTTGAGAACCAATTTGATTTGAGAACTAAAATGAACTAATTTGAGCCACAAGTTTATTATATGTATCCCCCCTCCCATGAATTATAGTGGTCTCCCCCTGAAATTTGTGTTTGAGATTTAGTTCTCAAAGTTCTCAAAATAAAAAGTTCTCATTTGAACCTATATATATATATATATATATATATATATATATATATATATATATATATATATATATAGGGTTAGGTTCAAATGAGAACTTTTTCTTTTGAGAACTTTTGAGAACCAATTTGGGCCACTAATTTTCAAGGGGGGAGCATTCAAATTCATGGGGGGGTTTTCCATATATATAAACTAGTGGCTAAGATTAGTTCTTTTTAGTTCTCAAACTCAATTAGTTCTCAAATGATTCTCTCCCTATATATATATATATATATATAATATATATAGTGAAAGGGTAAAAGGGAAACCCCCTTAAGTTGAGGAAACCATGTTTCTTTAAAACGGGGTAAAAAAATGTTTTTTTTCTCAATTTTTTTATGGTGTTTTTTTAAGTTATAGGCTAGCCTTAAATGGAAAAAAAAGGCCTTGTAGATTTTTTTCAAAAAAAAAGTAACATATGTTACTTTTTTGTTTTTACAGGTACACACGAAAGTAATATATGTAACATTTACTTTTTGATATTTTTTTAAAAAAATCTACAAGGAGTTTTTTTTTTATTTAAGAGTAGTCTATTACCTAAAGAACCACCATAAAAAAATTAAGAGAAAAAAAAACAAATTTTCACCCCGTTTTTAAAGAGGTTCCACGGTTTCCTTCACTCAAGAAAGTTTCCATATTACATGTTGTCATGTTTAGTCACATGACTCACATATGTAAAATCGTCGTTTATAATTTTTTATATTATAAATAAATACGTATAAATAATGTTGTCATACTTTTCTCTCTTTTATTTCTCTTTAAAATAAAACATTTTAGTTAGTTAACATATGTAAAAAAACGAAGCGTCTATTTGGACATCCCTATACGCTGCGTATTGATATCAATACGCAGCGTATAGGACTTTTTACCGACAAAGTTACAGACCTGACATTCTCTGAAATAGAATTTACTTATACGCTGCGTATAGTTAAATACGCAGCGTATACTAAACTGAATAAATTTGATGGTTTTGTGTTTGTGTTTCTTTACCTTTATTTTTTTTAAATTATAACAAATAGTAATTTTTATAATTTTTATAAGTTCACAGTTTGGCACCTTTTACCTCCAATCCATTGCCCAAACCTTCGTTACATTTTTGGAGGTTTTTGAGACTGCTCTACCTCGTGGGTGATAAGTTTGTGATTAGGGATAGCAAGATCTTAAAGTTGGATTATAGTAGTGATGCATTGCATTCCATCTTTACTGAAATGATTAGCATACTATTTTTTAGCAAAGGCCCGAGAGAAGCTTTTTAACACCCTGCATCCAATGTTTTTTTTTAATTTTTATGTAGTGAAGGCTTTAGTCTTAGTTTGGAGGATTTTGTGATTTCAAAGGATGCTATAAGAAGCATAGAAGACCAACTACTAGAAGTTGCACCTATCACTTGAGCTCTACATTACAAATGAGGTAATTGACATGCAACTCGAGAAAAATCTTCGGGCATGTAAGAATCCCATCTCTGAATTTATTCTAAGATTTCATCCATGGGTAAGAGATGTGGTCATCTGCTATGATGAAATTGTGAGAAATGATTGTAGGAACTCAGTAATCCAATTTGAGTACGGGGCAATGACAAATAATCTGTTCGATGCTGGTGAACCATTTGGAGTATTGGCTGCAACTGCCATGTCAAAGCCTGCATATAAGGCGGTTCTTGATTCTTCTCCAAAGTAGCAACAACTCATGGAATATGATGAAGGTAATTTATTTACCCCTAGTTCTTCTTAATTACATGCTTAAAAGGTGAAACTAATAAATCCTTCTCTGCTTTCCACTATGTAGGAGATTCTGCAATGTGGAGTGAATTTTAAGAATGTTCATAATGATCGACGTAAAGATTGTGATTGTGGGAAGGAACATTGTCGTGAGAAAGCAGCATATAAGGTTAAAAATCATCTGCGAAAAGTCAGCCTTAAGGACGTGGATGTGGAATTTTTAATAGAGTAATTTCTTATTCTCTACTGTTACCTATTAGTCTTTTCCAGTTAATATTTATTGAAGAATTGAATCTGTTATGTTTTAATAATGTTAGAACATTGTTTCTGGCTGTATAACTCTCATGTTCTTTAAAATTTTACCCACAGATATAGAAGACAGCAAGGAACAACTGATGCTGTAACAGATGATGCTGGGCTTGTTGGTCATGTTCATCTTAACAAGGTTCTCTCTCTCTATGTATATTATAATTATCAATGTTGCAAGTGCTTACTGAGTAAAATTAATAGGGTTCACAAAGTTTTCTCCTTATTTTCTCTATAATATATTTGTGCAGACACTGTTGAAGGATTCAAATCTTAGCATGGAAAAGGTTCTTGCAAAATGTGAAGAAGCTCTGATTTCGTTTCGCAAAAAGAAGAAAGTGGGCCAGCTATTCAAGAAAATAGCTATATCCTGCAGGTATGTAATATGGCCTTTTTTTTCTTTCTTTCTTTCTTTTGAACTATATTAGAATAACATATACATGTGGGTGTGGAAAAACCTACAAAAAGGTTGAGCAGTCAATGTGGTTGGGTTGAATAACTATACTAATGTCTATGGTTTCTGTTTTGCAGCGAATGTTCATTTCAGCAACAGTCATCTGAATGGACCCCATGCTTACAGTTCTTTTGGCTAGGCATTCCTGATATCCATTTAGAGAAGACTACACAAAAGTTTGCCGATGATGTTTGCCCCGTTCTTTTAAATTAAGTTATAGAAGGTATAACTTTTATTGATGCTTGTTTATGTCGGGACCTTTTTATTTAAGGGTTATTGATGGGTTTATGAATAACTTGCTATTGCATAGGTGATCCACGTGTCAAAGAAGCTAATATTACCTGGATAAGTCCTGAAACAACAGTGTGGATCAACAATCCTTTGAAGGATCAAAAAGGCGATTTGGCTATTGATATTGTTCTTGAGAAAGAAGCTGTCAAGAAAAGTGGTGATGCATGGAGGATAGTAATGGATGCATGCCTTCCAGTAATCCATCTGATCGACACAACACGCTCTATACGTAGGAGATTCTGCAATGTGAAGTGAATTTTAAGAATGTTCATAATGATCAACGGGTTGTGCTTTATTTGAAAGATTGTGATTATATAAACGTTGTTTAGAAATGCAAAGGTAATAATACAAATCATTCGATAACGCAATCAATCGACATCATCACAATCACAAACGAACATAACAAAATAGTACGCATCCATCACAATCAAACATAAAGACAAATAAAGTAGTATTCATGAGTACATCACCATAAGAAAATAAAATGATACATCGCTAATGCTCATTAAAAAAATAAAATAAAATAAAATGAGACATCGCTAATGGTCCTCCTCATCCTCATCCCCAACCATGTCATCATCATCATCCTCTGCCTCGTCCTGAACGTCGCCCTGAGCGTGGCCCTGAACAGCCGGTTCCTGTGGAAATGGAGGGTAGCCATGGTAGTCCCAATGGGCTGCCATCCCAAGCAGAAACTGGCACTGCCATGCCTGAATCTGAGCCATCCGATCCTGAATCTGAACCACTCGGTCTAAAGTCTCCCTCACAACCCGAGGCATCCTGACTGCCCTATACATATGACGCACGGCCTGCACCTCGTGCGCAACGTCCCCAGGGTTCACTCCCTGCACTCCCTGCACTCCATGATCTCCATCCTGCCGTGGCTGCGGCTGTGCCGGAGCCCCACCAGCATCCTCTGGGACCCACACAACACCATCCCGCCCTACCATCCGGTAAAAATAATTCCCGCGAGTACCAAACCTCTTGATTATCTCCATGCTGCTCATGGTCGGCCTACCAAGTTTCCTCGCCGGTAGTGGTGCGGGCATCTCGTGCTGGTGATCAAGGAGGACACCTATCGAGGATGCAATCTGTGTGATATATGGCCCGCAAAAAATACCACTCCCGTTCTTCCTACTATCGTGCGTCCCCAGAAATATAGCTAGGCCGTGGGCTAGGGCGGCACTCCTACGACGCATCAAACAGTAAAAGTAAAATAAATCTGTCGACGTGACGTGCTCTTTGCTAAAGCCACGTGATGTAATGGAGGTACTGATGAGTTTATGCAGGTATCTAAAAAGGGGGTCCCTAATCTCTGTAGCTCGGCGCTCAGTCGACCCTACTGGTCTATCGGCGATCGACACCCACCACTGCTCCAGATCATGCTCGGGAACGGCCTTTACGGCCTCATAGTATATCTCGGATAGTGTCTCATCCTCGGTGTATAACCCTGACAAGACCGCAAAGGCACGTAGCGTGTACCTATACTCCACCCCGAAAAGTGAGAAAGTAACCGCAATGGGTTCAGCTACCATGACATCGTGTGCGGCCTGTGGAAAATCTCCGTCAATGGGCCTGTAAGAAAAAGTGCATAAAAACTCCAGAACTAACAACGGGTACGTGGGCAGGCCGGCTGTATCGAAAAGACGCCTAAAAGGAGTATCTGCCGGTACGAACGTGTCGTATCTCTCACCGGCCTGAATCTCTGTCAAAAACGGCACGTCAACTACATCCGACTCTCTAATCTTGCACCCCCTGAACCTGCGAAGTTTCTCCAGTGCTCTCGTCCCCGGGGCAAACTGGAGATACTGACAGCCATCTATATCTAAATCAGCCATAACACCTACACAAAAAAAAAAACCGAAGGGTCAAACGTTAATAAACAATAAATAATAAATAATAAATAATAAATAATAAACAATAACTAATAAGTAATAACTAATAAGTAATAAGTAATAAATAATAAATAATAAATAATAAATAATAAATAATAAATAATAAACAATAAATAATAAACAATAAATAATATACAATAACTAATAGATAATAACTAATAAATAATAAATAATAACTAATAAATAATAACTAATAAATAATAACTAATAAATAATAACAAATAAATAATAAATAATAAATAATAAATAATAACTAATAAATAATAAATAATAAATAATAACATAATAAATAATAAATAATAAATAATAACTAATAAATAATAAATAATAAATAATAAATAATAAATAATAAATAATAAATAATAAATAATAAATAATAACTAATAACTAATAAATAATAAATAATAAATAATAAATAATAAATAATAAATAATAACATAATAAATAATAAATAATAAATAATAACTAATAAATAATAAATAATAAATATTAAATAATAAAATAATAAATAGTAAATATTAAATAATAACTAATAACTAATAACTAATAAATAATAAATAATAAATAATAATACTAATATAAATAATAAATAATAACATAATAAATAATAAATAATAAATAATAACTAATAAATAATAAATAATAAATATTAAATAAAAAATAATAAATAGTAAATATTAAATAATAACTAATAACTAATAACTAACAACTAACAAATAATAAATAAGGATTAATTATTCAAACCAGATGAACAATACGCAGCGTATTAGGTATTACGCTGCGTATTGTTCTTCTGGTTTGAACAATTCTGCAATTAATTTGGCCGATTTTGATAAACAGAAACATGGGTATTCGATAATTCTACTTCTATGTTCGATCATACAGTGAAAAAACAGTCTAAAATCCATAAATAACTAATGTAAGGTGCCAAGATCTAAGTAACCACTAAAACACAAGATTTAAGTAAATATAGTCAATAATTTTCGTAATACATACCGGTATGTGTACGGGGATTGAACGACAGAATCTGTATGTACTCTTTCCTTCTTCTCCGGCGGAAAACCTTCTTTTCCGGCGAAATTGTGACAGAAACGGCGGTTGTGTTGTTTAGGGTTTTTTTGTTGTTCTTTGGGAGAAGTCGGCTGGCGTTAGGGTTTTTACGCATGAATATACGCTGCGTATAGATATATACGCAGCGTATATTATTTTTAAATTTTTTTTTTTAAATCAATGTTTTTTTAAATAAATTACTCCCATAAATATATATTTAATTTAGAATCATAGTTTTAATTTCTATCTATACTTTATTTTAAGTTTTTATTATACTAATTAAAATATATTATAGTTTTCAATTTATTTAGTTTGATTTATATTTATCATTGAAGTTTTTATTATAATAATTATTATTTGATTTATATTTATCATTGAATAAATAATAAATAATAAATAAAAAGTAATCAGTAATTTATATAGTTATTTAATTAAATTTTATACCAGTTGGAGAAATGAAATCACTACTTTTATTGAAACATGGTTACAACACAAGGAAATCGGACATTACTTAAAAAAATAACACGATAGAAACGTAAACTCAATAGTTATATAAATTCAAACAGCTTTATTTATAACCGAAACCCACTCAACCAGATCGTTCCATAAAGTCCTTCATGATATTTCTTTTAGGCGGCTGGTTTTTTCCGGGATGGTATGGGTGCCTGTTTCGTAAGTAGTCTTTCCCGGTCTTCGCACCTATCGGACATCGCACAACAAATACCTGCATCATCCTGTTATCCGCACTATTGCAGGAACTGAGACAATATGTGTCCAAGTCGTTGCCTAACATCAGTAAGCCACTGTCAAGATTTCGACTATCATCGGGCTTATAATAGAACCAAATTTCGTTCCGATTATCATGCCCGAGATCCTGCATGATTAACGACATATAAGAATACGCAAACCTATTCATGTGTATGTAGTCAACAACACTACACACACCGCCCACGTATCTTCTCCCCGGTGCATCCGTGAACTCACCTCCATGGTGAATCTTTAAGCTGAAATAATCTGGGTTGCCTGCATATACAGCATCAACGAGTAACCCGGCCTCATGATCACTAGGCGAACGGATTGAATACAAACGTGGGTTTGTGGAAGCCATTACGATCTCTATAGGAAATTTTAGTGGGGGAAGGCAAATAAGCTGTGAGGTGTTTTTAAAGGGAATTCCATTCTGTATATAAAGGAGGCAAAACGCAGCGTATGTAAACATACGCTGCGTATGGAACAATTATTTATTATTTTAATAATTAATTTTAGATATTTCATGACAGAAAAATATTTTATTTTATAAATATTTTCTTTAAATAATTTCAGTACGTAAATTGATTTTTATTTTTAGATATTTTATTTTAAAAAATTATTATTTTAGATATTTTTATTTTTATTTTTAGCTAACTTTTTAATTTTTAAAAATTTATATAGTCATACATAATAAAAAAATATGTAATTTATTTTCTAATGACTTAAGTATATAGAAAAAAAAATATAATTTTTTTTTCTTTATAATATTCTGAAGAAACCTCAAATGCTCACACGAAAAAAATAAAGTTCACATGGATGTCCAAATCAAACAACCACAAATGTTTCTGAAAACAAACATATAAAAAACATCCCGTACGATAAGAACCACAAATGTTTAAACGAAATAAAAAACATAAGGGATCAGTTGTCATCCCCGCCTTCATCATCATCCCGCCTGTACCGCGTGTAGTCATAGTCAAACGGCGCATCATTCTGCCCGTAGTCAAATTCCGGTCGCTGAGGCGGAGGAGGAAAGTTAGTGTAACCCATATGGACGTGAAACTGGTTCATCTGTTGGGTCTGGTAATCCTGCCAATGGTGGTTCCAGGCGCACTCATTGTACTGGGTCTGTCTTATATTGTTGACGCCTATATCAATCCGGTCCAACCTGTAGATCAAATTAAATTATTAAAATGTGATTAGTAAAAAAAAATATATATAATTATTAAAGGTAATATGAAAAAGGGGTGTAACCTGTCAGCCAACAGGTCAGGTAGCGTCAGCGCCGGGTACTGATGACGTCTCTCATTCTGGGAGTGTGCCACTCCCGGGTCATTCATGTAATCGTATCGCGCACCAGACCCACTCCCTCCAGCATCCCCAACACCCTGTCCAACCGGTTGCGGATGACACACACGGTAATAATCTTCTCCATTATCTCCACGTAACTTCTGAGCAACTGAAATCTGGCAAAGGTTATTGTAATCCAATTTGCGAGGCGTCGTAACTGGGCCGACCAGACCAGCTTGAGACAGGTCAACACCAAGATTACAGGCAATGGTAGTAATGAATCCTGCACAACAAATATTAGTCCCCTTGTTGCTCACCTGACTGCTAAAAAGCTCTGCTAGACAGTGTGCAAGTGCACACGGCCTGTTGTTACCCACACAATACAAGTAAAACAGATCCGTGAGTGAAACCACATCCTGACTCCTAACACGTGGGGCGATCGAGTTAGCAATCAACTTTTGAAATAATTTCCAGAAACAATCATGACACGTCCCAATACGGTTGGTATCCTGATGTCTCGGTTTCCACGCCTCAAACGAAATTGAGTCCCACCATCCCACCAGTACGTTCTCGTTAACGGCCGAAACCGCCTCACGATACAACGAAGTGTTGATCTCATCGTCCGTGTATAAACCTGACATAACCGCAAACTCTCTCATTGTCAGCTCGTACTGGATACCGCCAAGTTTAAAACGGACCTGTTTTGTCTCAGGTTCGTTGCGTTTGAAAGGACCCTGGACCATTTGTTTCTTCTTCCTAGGTGTATAGAAAAATGTTGACAGAAACTCCATAACCAAAAAATAAAACATATGCTGTCGAACCATCCCGAACAAACGCCTCCAGGGACCCTGCCCAACATAAGTGTCGTATCTAACCATACCCTCGCACTGGGTCAGGACATCCTCGTCCAAATAAAAAGGTTTACCGACCACACATGTCCTAAGCCTCTCTAGTCTTCTATGCTCGTTCGAACCGACGTCGAACTGCAGCCAAGGGTGAGTGTCTATGCCAGCCATTGTAGCTATAAAAAAAAAACGACAAACAACAATTAAATTATGAATCTAAGTCCGGCAAAGTAAAAAATTAAAAGAACAATACGCTGCGTATAGAACAAAACGCAGCGTATTGTTCTTCTGATTTATAAATTTCTGGGCTCAGATCACCATTACACGCGTGTAGTGTATTAGCAGAGGCTGTGTATGGTTATTCAATTAAACCAGATTAGGAGATAAATCCGTGTTAACATCTCAAAATATAAAAAAAAACCCCAAAAAAACTCTTTTAGGTAAAATCATTAATATATAATTTTGTATTCGATAAACATAATATTTGATAACAATGTGATAGAATTGATAGGAAACATATACCTTTCGAAGTCTGGATGATCGGATTGCAGACTTGTTGATTGATTCGCCTAGTGGTTGTGTTTTTTAGTTTTTTTGCTTGTATCTATGGCTGCAGACGGCTGGGAGATAGTTATACGCGAACCCTATACGCAGCGTATAGGTACAATACGCTGCGTATAAATATATAAATTTTTTATTTATTTTTTGGTCAATATTGGTCTTTTTGGGCATGGAAGGTTCATAACAAGGTAATGTGAATTTTTTAGATTTATTAAAAATACTTGATTTTTTTTTTCATTTTAAAACATGCTATATTAGCTAGATATTTGTGTCTTTTTTACTAAAAAAACATAATTTTTTTTTTTAGTAAAAAATTAATGAGTAGTAGGTGAGAAGCAATGCTTTCGTAGGAGACGAGTCATTTGCTGTTCTTGCAATCGCATAGCGTGTATTTCTATAAACTATCCGAAATGGGATACCTTTGCTAATGAAAAGTGTTTTCATATTTTCAAGCCATTATTTCGTAGGAGAAGTCGAGTCACAAGAATATGAAATCTTTTCCCAAAAAAATAGAATACACGGTTGAATAAAAAAAAATAAATTAAATTGGTTAGAATAAAACATGTCGAGTCACAAAAATTTAGACAAACATGTCGACTGAAAGGTAATTTGAGTTATCAACCTCCAAGGTCCATAAAACCGGGCTGGCCTCTGTTGGCTTGAACGTAATCAAGGTATCTATCTAGCTGTTCTTTATATACTTCAACCCATGGGGCAGCTTCTTCAGTTCGGTTACCGCGCCAATGGGGATCAACGTATGGCCATGGTACGTCCCCCTGTAATTCAATATTGAGGAAATGATTCCCGCCAGCGTGTAATAGCGATATCACTCGAGGATTTTTTGTTGGACCAGAATCTATCGGGAAGAATGTATTGTTCATGGTTAGTGAAATGCTGTGGACAATACAACTGAAAGTTTTTGCAATTAGAAGCCCGGTTTCCGGCATGATCATCCAGCATTCCACCGGAGCCGGTCCAGCCCCAAAATGATTTAGGCTGTTGCGTAGCTCACCGTACTGATCTATGAAGTCTCCGGATTGCTGATCTCTGGTAAATGCGTTACCGTTATATACATTTGTCCAAAATTCTCTATTATTAGTCAGTTCTTTTAATAGTTCTTCCCGGACGTATGGCCATAGGCTTTCAAAAAATCCTAGACCTATGGCAACGGCACGAAATCCACAGTTACCGTCACCGTCGACATTTGTTATCGCTCTTATATGATGCCTCTTTATGTACCCTGGTATATCTCTACCGTATATATGGTAATTGTATTCACTAAGGTCTGGTCTATCTGTATTTACCTTTTTTCTACCTTTTTTTGTTTGGGTATTTTTTTTCTGTGAGCTTTGGCCTAGGTCTACGGTTTCCTGCGACCCGACATACGAACTATATCGTGCCGACTCCATATTTGAATTTGTCGGACCGGTATACGAACTATGCCTGGCCTGATCCTGAGACCTCTGATCATCCCTCGCTTCCTTTGCTTTTGTGGACGGGCGACCACGGGTTTTTAACTTAACTTCGGGCTCCTTATATTGTGACTTCCCCGTTGTTTTCTTCCAAAAGTTCTTAAGTTTATCAAACGCACCACTCTGCTCATGTTTTGGTTGCGTGTCTGCGTTTTGTTTAGAGTCGTCTTTAAACGGATCAAACCCGTCTCCCCCTTCAAAATCGTCATCTTTTCCTGGGTACGCAGGTTTTTTATAATCCAGCTTCCGCCAAAATGGATCGATGTACTCCAAAGGAATGACGTAATCTGAAGAAAAAAAAATAAGGAATTAAAAAAATATTCCAACGTATTAATTAAACAAGATTATCGTATAACGGTACTGTATTTTTACACACCTGGAATGTCTAGCATCTTTTCAAGCCGGCATGCGCATGGGATCCCACAGCCGGTGTATAGCTGATGACCGCAGGAAAAGTTATACACCTTCAGTACTGTATGCAGCCTGTTGATCTCATTGTATAACAGGTCCAGGCATTTGATAGACACCCGACCCCTTATACGGTCGAACAAACGAATCTTCGCATGATGAGACATGGTCTTTATTCTAGAAGTGCCTAATTTAGCTTTTAGCTCACCTAGCTGCAGCTTTTGCGCTTGATCAATAAACCCAACCAACTGATCAAGCGTTGCCCTACGGTGTCTGAGATGTGATTTCAGGGCGTGGTGCTCGCTCTCGGCTCTGTTCGTTGTGTTCTCACCGTAATTCCTACGAGCACTAGTCCACATAGTTACAAACCGGGACCTGAAGTTGCTTAACCACTGGTCTTCTAGATATTTCAAACACTCTGTAACCAATAAGCATGGTTTTGTTCACAGCATGTTACATATATAAATCATCTAAACATGTGTAACAAAAAATTGATACATATGTAACATCGTTGTTTATTAGAATATATTCTTTTTCACCTAAATGTATTTTATTATTGGGTTATATTTTTTCTCTGCTGATATAGTTAAATATGTAACATCGTTGTTAAGTTGTGTATGTAACATCATTGATTAGAAAACCAATCAAGTAATTAAATGTCTCGTATATTATTTCATCAAAATGTATTTTATTAGTGACAAAGTTATATTGTTTTTCTCCATGTTATATATCTAAATGTATTACTGCATGTTACATATGTAAAATCATCAGGACATATGTAAACAAGAAAATGTCAATTATATTCTAATAATTTATAAAGAAACGATTACAATCGACAATAAACATTAGAAAATGTTTCATATGAACTGGAATATTTTAAAAATGATCAGAAAAATATAACAAGCTAACAAAAAAATATATAAAAAGCTAATTATGCTTCAGCTATTGATAATCATCTTCATCGTTGACACAGAAATTCCATTAACGTGTACAGAAAACAAGTTAACCGGTTCATATACTTATGTAACTTTAGAATTTTACTCGTGTAACAAAATAAATCAGTTTGTAACACATGGATCAGATAACAACTTATAACATATGTAACATATAACATGATATGTGTGTAAAATTAAATATGTAACATGCATGTTACGCATGTTACGTAAGAAAATTACATATTTACATATTTATCATCTTTGAAATTTGTGTAACATGATACATAAGTAAAATAACACACAAAATAAATAAACATGAATATAAACCAAAATAAATAAAAGAGTATTCTTATCACCATAATTTCCTAAAATCCCAAATATAAACCCATGATTTTGTTTCTTAAAAAACATAATATTCTTCAAATGAAACAGTCAGAGGTGCTCTAGCTACACGTGGCTGTGAAAACACGATTCGATTCGGATCTAGTGATTTATACACCGAAATCGGACCGAAAGTTCACCCGAAGCTAAGAACACAAAAATGTAAATAATCACTCGTTTATAGCTCGAATTGATCGATGATTACATGATTTGAACTCGATTACAACCTCTAATCACGATCTAATACACAGAAATCTCTGAAAATCAAGTTCAAAAACTCCTCCTCTTAAGATCGAACTCAGAAAAAAAGGTTATCCGAGAGGTCTGTTTGTCCGAACCTTCAATTTGATATATATATGGAAGACATGTTCGGACGCAGTTCGGAGCCTTTTAATCTCAGTCCGTTTGCAGCTTAAAATCCTCCGATCTTCTAAATTGTTGGAGCAACAGATTTTTATATGTATTTCAAAAATGAGATTCATATTAGAAATACATATTTGATCAATCAAACCCATAAATATCAACTAATGACATTCTAGACCCTAGAACTTTTAACTCAACTACAACTAACATCAACTAACGAAACTAACTGATACACACATGACACACATATTTGCACTAACAGGCTGTCCCAACCAGTCATGCCACTTCAAGTCAAAACAACCATTGTATTTCTCGTATGAGACATCAATCGAACTAGAGACATGGATTTATTCATTCTCTTCCGTGTTCGATATTGTATTTCTCGTTTTTTCTGTTCGAAGTGGTCCAATCAAACACACAGTAAGTTTGGGTAAGGCCTTACACTTAACACTTAGAACTAACGAGAGGGCCCACGATGTTAAACTGTCGCATTATTAATGCAAGAGCATAGAATCCCGTTTTGACTACATACAGCTCCCACTAAACTTCCGATACATTCCCAAAAGTAACCGTTATGGCTGGCAGTTACGCGACAACGTTAAGCTACAATCAAAGAATGTTCTTTGGAAGACGGGAGGTCGCTCATGTATCTCAGGTCGAAGGATACCGTTGAGTATACCATCAAGCAGAATTGTCTTATAATTAAATCCATGAAGACACTCTGATGCGAGTTACGTCCTGACGTCATTCTCTAATGAGGCCTTGTGAGTCTGGAAGTCAACACCTTGAGTCCAGAGTCAGAATAGTCTTGCTTTAGGCGTTGCTCCCGCAATGTCTGATCGACTATGGACCTTTAGAATATTAACGAAATACTCATGGATAATAAAACGTATAAAATTCGAACGCGTTACGCAGAATTCAGACTCTCGTCTAACAGCTTAGAGGAGGTCGAATGATATGGTGCAAACGATAGTGTTCGACATCCAACACTAAAATCGAATATCGATGCGATGCAGAATTCACGTACTACGCAGTAGTGTAATTTCGCTGATCCAACCCGATCATTGAAATTATGAATTCACTATCATATGCTCGTGTTTCGATTTAGGATTGCCTAATGTTAGTTGTTTCTTAAGATTCAGTGTTTGTCTTGAACAATGAGTCTTCTTAAGTGAATTAAACTTGTGATAATGAAGTGCCCTTGGTAAGCTCATGTATGACTGTGTTATCACTTGAGCACATTAACCGACTATTTACAGAGTCGAATTAACC
The DNA here is from genome assembly GCA_039602395.1 of Deinandra increscens subsp. villosa. Classification (NCBI taxonomy): domain Eukaryota; kingdom Viridiplantae; phylum Streptophyta; class Magnoliopsida; order Asterales; family Asteraceae; genus Deinandra; species Deinandra increscens. Next base: position 18,884,166 of record JBCNJP010000008.1, read on the forward strand.
CTTTGAATGTTTTATGGCATTCTCAGTTCAGATTCAATTAAGGTGGCTATTAATGTTCAACGAGTATATTTGATACTCTTGTTAATGAACTTATAATCCCTTTAATTATTGTCTAGTAGTGATGATGTGATTTTCCATCTATGATTATAGCGTAACACTTTACGACAACATTTTATGCAATATCAAAGTATCGAATTTCCTTTTCGTATCATATTTAGTATGATTCGAATCATTTCAAGAGACTGATCGTGTTAATGGTTGCTCAGCCATATTATGATCAATACTTAATTTAATCTTGAAACTTATAATTAATTGAGGTGTCATTTAAAATTTTTATCCAGTAAATTTAAATGATCTTTAGATCGGCACTTGATCGTTATTCCGGTAAGGATGTATGGCAATGCTCCCACTTGCTTGAGGCGGATTGACATTCCTATCTTCATCCTTCTTTCAAACCGTTTGGATACTAATTTACACGAAGAAAACGTGGCAATCAATTTTCGTTTTCAAGAACGAAATTGTTCGATGTCATAGCATGTGGTACGGTAATCGAATGCTTAATATCCAGATGTTATGACTTACTCATAAGTTCAAAGACGATTGACAAAGTCATTTCAGAGTTTGATAGCACGGAGATGCTTTCGTCTATGATTGTTTGAAAGTATCTCGTGATGATCGAGATGATGATTTATTCTATCGGATTCTCGGGTCCGACATTAGAGGATGTTTCCCTTATTCAGGTAAGGTTAACATACAAACTCTAATCAGAATGTCACTATGTTTCGTTAAGCAACAATCCATTGTTGGTGAAACATTGTTGGTCTGCTCGTCTCGTTTAGATGCGAGAGTTGCATTACATGATCCAATGATTTATCAGAATCACCTTTCTCTAGATATTTAAAGATCTAGGTTTGGACATGTAATTACTAAATTCCATCTTCGCAAGATACTGGTCTTGGGATTGGAAGTTAGTTATGCAAGTGATGTGTGAAGGGGCGTTATGGTTACAGAAAGTCAGGGCTTTTGTTGTGGCAAGTCATCAGTCTTGTGTTTATTGGTTTCTAGATGAAACAGTGAATCGTTGTACTAAACCTTTTAGTGCATGTCGGATTCAAAACACACGTGAGTACAACAAGTGTAGTCTAAGACTTCTAAGATGTATGTAGGTATGCACATTTATTTGTAATGGTAATGTGCACCAGAATTGGTGTGACCATTCTACAACGTTGTAATCTTCAGGTGATTACTCCTATAGTAATTCGGCTGGTGAATCGAACTTATATGAACAAACGTCTGCTTGAAGCAGAGGATTGATTTGTTCATAAGGTTGTAGATCGAAAAGGCGATCTTCAATCGGTTCGTCTTGATTTAATATTCTTGACGTCGGATGGTTCAAAGTCATGGGACTTCACGAAATATTTTTGCGTCGTGCGTTGTCTCGTAATAATTACGATATACGCTTAAGGCATTATAGCTTTGATGGGATATGATAACTAAAAAGGGTACCATGTCGCATTTAAGCTAGCCTTGATCAAATCAAGTGCACCAGGCTAGAAGGTATGTTGTTATGGGATTTTGAATTTAATCTAACAAAAGGTTGAATCAAATTCAAAGTAGATTAAAGCCAATCATGTATGTTTCGAAAATCAACCATTGTCAAAACATGTCATAATCAAAATCCAGAGGAAGCAATTTGTTCATCCTGGAAAACAGCCAGGGAAACCAAACAAAAAAAGTTGTTTTAAAATCACCAAGAATTGTTCTGAACCGAAAACTCATGACACGAACTTTATTTAGGTGCGAAAATCGCAGAGTAGCTTAGTGTCGTCTTGGTTTGCTTCCTTTCAGCTTCATGCACCTACAAAATGTAAAGTATGTCAAACATATATTTTGTAGGAATAAGTGAAGCATCATACAACATGAACTTATGTGTATACCTGAGGAATTACCCGGCTGGGCTTTTCCGCTTTTCACCTTGGCAAGATACTCTGGGCAGTTCCTTTTCCAGTGCCCCATCTTGTGGCATTCAAAACACTCGCGTTGTTCAGGCGGCGGTGCCTTGGTTGCCTTAGGCTTGCCCTTTTGGGAGCTTCCAGACCCTCTGGTAACAGCTTCCTTGCCTTTCTTCTTGTTCCCACGCCAACCCTTCTTCACCTCGGGCTTCTTGACGCCTCCCGATCGGATCGCGAGTACATCCGGTGCCTTACCGTTACCAAAATTAACTTCAGCGGTCTTAAGCATACCGTGAAGTTCAGTCACTGTCTTTACCATGCTATGCATGTTGAAGTTTACCCGGAAAGGGGTGAAGGCACTGGACAGCGAGTGAAGAATCAGGTCAGTCGCCATTTCGGTGGGGATGACGTAATTCAGTTTTGCTAAGCGGTCGATGTAACTCTTCATCTTCAGGACATGAGGGCTGACGGGAGCGCCTTCGGCCATGCGACAACTAATGAGTGTCACAACGGTGTCATAGCGCTCTTGCCGGGCCTGAGTTTCAAACATGCCCCTTAGATCACCGATCATCTGAAAAGCCGTCCTGTCAACCATGTTCTTCTGGATCTCAAAATCCATGGTGGCTAGCATAAGACACGCGACATTCTTGGCATTTGTTCGCAGTGTGTTATGGGCGTTTCGCGCCGCGGCCGTGTCAGCTTCAGGTTCCTCAGGAACCTCAGCCTCTAACACGTTTTCCATGTTAGCCATTTTCAGGACAATTTTCAGATTCCTTTCCCAATCAAGGAAGTTGGCGCCATTAAGTTTCTCCTTCTCAAAGAGAGACTTGAGATGGAAAATCTCTTGGTTTGCGCGGTTAGCCATCTGAAACAAATAGGCAAATGTTTTAGTGTTTCGATGTTTGATTCGTATTCAAGGATGGCAAGCTAATCTTGAATAGGAATTGGGAATTCAGTTAGTTAGACAATTTCTCCAGACAGCGTAAAGTGCTTTCAAAATTTCTAAGTAGCTAAACGGACAACGATTGTCACTTGTGAGTCAACTGTCACAACTCCCATTATGAGGCTTTCGCGAACGGATCAACAAAATACGTATAGCCCCATCTATGCCCATTCTGTCTACAAGCCGACCAGGGGTACGGTGTTGAAATACTCCAATACGAAAGGTGCGTATAAAGAAAATAGTAGTTGTCCTAAGTGGTCAGCGTGTGCGTACGGTGTTGAGATACTCTAATACGCTCACCTTGGAAGATACCCTAAACACCACGTGCGGTGTTGAAATACTCCAACACGGATGTATCGGTCAATATGTTCCAAGTTAGACTTGACATAGGATGGCATAGACTACCGGTTTTAGGCTTACCAGATAGGATTATTAGGTCATATTTTAATATTTAATGTGACGACAGATTTTATGAATCCTATCTCACTCGGGACGATCATTTAAATAACCTAAGTATTAATGATCTATGTGTCGCGAGACGATAACCAATTTTATTAATGTTCGATTACTTTATCGAAAAATTCGAACTTAATGTCGAATTAAATTGGTTAATAAATTTTATGAAGTCGTAATAAAATTAGGACTTTTATTTAATCGATTGAAAAATTAGTTTTATATCGATAAAACTAAGTTTGGATTTTAGTTGGCGCGTTAATCAAATTAAGACAAGCAACCAAAACAAGCAAACACACATGTACATATCCGGCCATGCAGGGGCTTCGATATTGTCAGAGCCTATGACAATATCGAATAAGGGCAAGGGACATAAAAGTAAATCAACCATGAGAACAGAAAACTCCCTGATCGACTTAGTTGCTCCCACTGGCTTCAACAAGCTCCTGCGCGTCATCCGGAGACGTCGGTTTCGTTTTGACTTCTAGCCATTTTTGAAAATCCCATAAAGGGATAATCTCAAATGGGTCCTTGTATCAAGCTCGTCTTGTTCGTCCAGGCGAAGGTGAGCGATAACAAATTAAAATAAAACTATTCTATTTTAAATAATTACAACTTTGAACCCAGTAAAATTGTGCCAATCCAAAACAAAACAACATGGGCCTAATGGGCCAAACCATAACGAATCCATGACAAAATTAAATGGGGTTGGGCCGAATATGCACGAAAGATAATTCAATCAATTATATTGAATCGGATTATGTTTAGTGGATCCAAATCGACTAAACATATTTAAAAGGCAATTCATTCAATTTCGCGACTTTCGGGTTCAGAACCCCAGTTCGCGAAAGCACACCGGTTTAAAATGACCGGTTTGGGTTTGCATGTGGTGATCAAGGCTCTGATACCATTGTAGGGTTACGATAGTGGCATTCGGGTCTCGGTAATAGCAATTTTTTTTTTATTTGGAAATAATTATTTAATCAATTACCGAGTTAATTAACATAAACCAAAGCAACAGGATTCGACAATCACCAAACGCGCAAACACCAAAAACGCGTTAAACAAAACGCGACATAATCATAAATATATAAACGATTAAATCTAAACTAATAACAAGTTTAGATATACCTAAGCGGTGATTCAAACAAACGCTTGAGACACCGGAAGTCAATGGGTGACGCTAGGGTTTCGCAGGGCGTGATTCGTCTGACGAATCTGACTTTCCTCGCGGATACGGATTTACCACGCGGTGAATCAGGCACCCAGAAAATCTCGTACGTCGGATCGGGCACGAACTAGGGTTTGCGGACGACGAGCGAACACACCATACGGTGGTGGTTCGCGACGGGGTATGTCGGCGGTAGGACCGGCGACGGCGAGGATAGTGGCGGCCGGCGGGGCGGCGGCGAGGGAGGATGGCGCGCGGCGGCGGCTTGGCGAGCGGCGGCGGGAACGACGGGGCAGCGGCGGTGGCGGACTCCGGGAGGCGGCACAACGGTGGTGTAGGATTAGAGTTCTCACGAACGGACTGTCGGAGAACAAGGGATGGCGGCGGCGGCGTGGATGCCGTCGGCGTCGGATTCGAGAGAGGGAGGAGAAGGGGGGCCAAAAATTCTCTCTAGGAGGATTAGGGTTTCGCCTCTCTTAATCAGTTATATTTATAACTGATTAAGTTTCCGATTAGTCCCTCGATTTTATTTTAATCCTTAATCGAACCATTCAATTTGTGAGATTAACATTTAATCCCTTAAATTATTGTCGCTTGTCGAGACTTAACGAATATTAGTCAAATACTAATTCGTCAATCGTCGTTTAATGATATTTAACGTCTTTTGTCGCTTAATTAATCTTAATGATTAATGATAATTAACTAATTAATTAATTATCTATTAAACCATTTAATAAACAAATAATTAATTCTTCTACGAATTTGCCGGTTATAAAAGTAAGCGGACTTTAAAACCCGTTGCCTCCGGTGTAACTCTTACGGGTCTTGACCAGGTCTGGTACTTGATTTAGTCGGGTCTGGACACCTTAATCCAACAATGAGTTCAATGGGGGAACTCACATTTTTCCTAAGGATTGGGGTGAAACAGAATAATGAAGGCATTCTAATCAGTCAGGGAAAGTATGTGAAGGAAATGCTGAAGAAGTTTGGATTTCATGACTCTAAAGGCTATTCCACTCCTGTCGAGACTTGTGTCAAGCTCCATGCGGATCTTGAAGGTGAATGTGTTGATGAACACTTGTATAGATCAGTGATCGGGTCCCTCATCTACCTGACAGCCAGCCTCCCCGACATAATGTTTTCCGTGTGTCTATGCTCGAGATTTCAATCCAAACCGAAACAGTCACACTTGACGGCCGTGAAGCGAATCTTCCGATACCTGAAGTCCAATCCAAAGAGAGGGCTTTGGTATCCCAAGGACGAGCTTTTTGATCTAAGAGGTTTCTCGGATAGTGATTACGGGGGTTGCAACATGGGTCGGAAGTCAACCATCGGCGGAGCTTAATTCTTGGGAAATCGATTGGTTTCGTGGCAATGCAAGAAACAGTCAACGGTATCTACCTCGCCTGCTGAAGCAGAATACATTGCTGCTGCTTCTTGTTGTTCTCAAGTTATCTGGATCCAGAATCAACCTCTGGACTACGGTTTGAATTTCATGTCCACCCCTATTAACATTGATAATACTGCTGTCATGTTTATTGTTAAGAACCCTGTTCAGCACTTTAAGACCAAACACATAGAGATTAGACATCACTTTATTAGGGACTGTCATGAGAAGAAGCTTATTACCTTAGTTCATGTTTCCTTTGAAAATCAACTTGCAGATCTCTTCACCAAGGGATTTGATGTTTCTAGGTTTAACTTTCTAGTTCAATCAGTAGGAATGATTAACTTTGAGTAAACTGATCTTTAGGTTCCTTTTAGAATAGTGTTTTGGTCTTAGATTGTGTAATTTTAGAAGTACCGTCTTTGTTAGCCTTCTTGCCTTGCAATAATCTTTAAATTGAAAAACCAAAAAGACTTTATTTCATTTTCAATCTTTCTGTTATAAAATGAAAACCAAAAAGATTTTATCTTTAAATTAATTTGAAAACTCAAAAAGATTTTAACTCTTGTTTCTTTGAGTCCTGTTGAGTTTTTGGTCATCCTCTCTCGACCATAAATAAAACTTCAATAAAGTGTCAATCAAATCTTAGAAAATACCAAAAATATTTTTATTTTATTTTATTTTATTTTATTTTATTTTATTTTATTCTTGAGTCTTTGTGTCAGTCGGTCAAGCCTAAACCGACTCACAGTTGAAAAATAAGAGAAAATACTGAAAATTTGAAAAAAAACTATTAAAAATCACTAAGAATAGAATCGGGTCATTTCAAACAACTTTTGTGAAGACACTTGTTGAATACCTGATGAAAAACACAAATTTTTGAATTTTTAGTGATGCTGCAATAAATGATTGAAAAATTGGAGAAAAATACAAAAATTTGCAAAAATAAATAAAAATCATGTAAATTAGAATCGAGTAATTCCCAACAACTTTTATAAAGGCACTTGATGGGTACTTGAGTCTAAGCACAAAATCTTTGCAATTTTGCAATGATGAAATAAACTTTGAAAAAGAAAACCTGAAAATTTTGGTTTTTGGTTGGGCAAACTATGAGGAACATGATATAATTCTAGTCTTCTGATCTGACCATAGGGTATGATCCAATCGATCAGTAATTCTATCATTCGATGTGTCGGTAGGCTCAGCAAAATAAGAATTAAGCAAGTCCTGTGATTAAACACTTAAAACATGAAGTTGTGGACTTTAAGTCAAAATAGTTGGTAAAATCATTTTAATCTGCTTTAATTTCTGCTAAGTAAGTCAGTCGACACACTCGAGTATTTCTTTTACGGAAAGTGCTGATTTCAAAACCATTCAAATAAGTGTGAAAGTTCACACATCCACAGATAAGTGTGAAACATCACATATCCATCAATAAGTGAGAAATATCTCACATCCATCCATTGACCGTGTCACATCTGCTGAGGAAACTCTGACCTTGTGCTCAAGAGTTAACTTTGGAGCAAAATCTTGAAATCTCCAACTCTTCGGTTGCTAATGAGCTTAAAGAAGAAAATGACAAGATCAAAGCACAGGATCAAGAGCTCCTTAAATCAAATGAGAAAATAAAAGAGCAAGCTGAAGAAATTGAAAGACTCAAGAGGCTGTTGGCTGAAGCTCTTCAAAATAATCAAACTGCCAGGGCTAATGATGATGATGTGGGTGGAAGTGGAAATGGAAACCAAGGTGATGATCAGATAATAGAACGACGTCCCTCTGCAGAAGATATTCAACAAAATAAAGAGCCAAGTCCAAGCCAAGCTGGAAAAGAATCTGGAGCTAAATCTTCTGCCATTGTCACTGAGCAAGATGTAGATGATACTCATCTTGCTGATTTTCCATCAGGTGATGATGAATCTACCGAATCTGACGTAGATATCTTTTATGGCGACACCTTTCTTAATGATGAACCAAATGATGAGGAGGAAGATGAAATATATTAATCAGTAATAAGCCTGGTGCCACCTCCTGAGAATATCAAACTTCCAAGATTGTAACTTTTGTTGAGCCTCAAATACCTCTTTCTGTGACTTGATAAACTTTTCATTGAGATCATCATATTCATAAGTTTGTAACTTTCGAATCTCACATTCGGCATATAATTCTTCAATAACATGTTCTCTCTTTTTCTTATAAATCTCAACATCCTTAGATAAGACTTCATTCTTGTCTCTATAAAGAACATTCTCATCTTGAAGCATAGAAATCTTATTTTGAAGCTTCTCAACAGTAACAACAGTTTTAGCAATAAGAGTAGTAGCTTCTTCATACTTTTGCTGAACTGGATAACTTTTCTCATACAAATTCTCAAAATCTTTAGCTGCATCTAAAGCTTCAGCTTTAGCTTTTTTCACATTCTTCAGCCAATTGAGACTTCCTTAAAAAATATCCTCATGAACATGAACCAACTCATAATACTTCTTTTGAAAATCTTCTAACTCTTTCTTGAGCACCACAATCTCTTAAGTTGATAGTTGACAACGTTGTTCAAAACTGGCAACCGTCTGGAGCAATTTCTTACATTTAAGACATTCAAACTCGTCAACTTTGAACTATTTGAAACTTTGGGCAAATCATCTTGAACCAAAGATGCACTCGAATACGAATTAGAATCAGTCAGAAAACTGTCATCATTAGCAAGACGAGCAGTCAAAGCAACAGTAATTGGAACATGATTTTTTGTAACTTCTGAATCTGCATTCCATTGAAATTCATTTGAATGCAAAAATGTATTGGTCCAATCATGAGCAAAAGTAACAGATTTCTTCTCAGCCTTTTCAGCTTCATTTGATGAATGAAAAACTAAATGTGCATGTTGACTAGTGTTCAATTTACTTTCCGCAGAACTTAGACATTCTCGAGCAAAATGACCATAAACTGAACACTTATAACATTTCACCTTTGACTTATCCAAATCAATCTTCCCTTCCTGATTCAGTCTCTTCTTACCAGTTCTATTGAAAAATTTCTTTGGTCTTCGAACCAACATAGCATATTGCCAGTTCAGATCCATTTCCTCCAAATGATCATAATCAATTTGATCATAATCTTCATTTGCTAATTCAGCATTATTCACAGCACCAGTGATAACACCAAAATATGAAGATACTAATGCAAACATCAAAGTATTATAATCAACGATAGTTGGAACAGACAATGCACTTTGAATTAAAGAACTAGGACTCGAAACAGTACAACCATCAGAATAATAACTTGGAATTTCAGATTTACCTACAATAAATGCTGTAGGAGGTGCAGAACTAAGAATATTCAAATTCCCAGCATTCAAAGTTGAATCATTATTACCATAATACACTACAGGATTTTGAACTTGCTCAGGAAGTGACTTGTTCACCGTTAACTCCATATCCCTTGCTTGGATTCATTGAATCAGATCATTAAAAGACATTTTTGAATAATATTTATCATGAGAAACCATCATCACATAATTCTCCCATTTCTCTGGTAGGGATTCCATGATCTTGTCTTTCTTATCAGCTTCATCTTTTGTAAGATTCACCAATTTCATTTTACTCATTAAATGAGAAAACCGTGCAATCAAATTTGGAATCGATTCATTGTGATAATGTTTGAAGCTATCAAATTCCTTCTTCAGCACCTTTTGTCGACTTTTCTTGTATTGGTCATTACCTTCACATCTCTTTTCTAAAGCATCCCACAAACTCTTTGCCGTGTAGTTACTTGAAAATTGATGTAATAACTATGCCGGCAGTGCCATCGTTAATGTACCATATGCTTTCTTCTAAGCTTGATACGCTTTCTTTTGTTCACCGGAAAGCTTCCTTTGAAGAATTGGTTCCCCATCTTCACCCTTAGGATAGACATATTGATCAGAATATGATAACCACATATCAATATCATTTGTCGAAACATACGCTTCAAACCGTGTAACCCAACTATGATAATCTTACAATTTGAGCAATTTAGGAACTTTCTGACTTGTTCCGATTTCGTTATCATAATTGATCATCGATTGCATCGTAGCTTGAACCGAATTTTGAATAGCCGCGAACGCTTGAAAATCGGACATTTTGAAAAATCTGGTTACTGTTCACTCCGAACTCTCGCCGAACTTCCTCCGAACTTGAGCTTCGCCGAACTCTCGCCGAACTTAACCTTCGGACGAAAGAATAAAATCAACACCGAACTAGCTCCGAATGAAGACCGAACTCTCACCAAACTTGCACCGAATTCTCACCGAACCAAGAAAGTGGCCGATCTCCGTCCGAACTTGGAGTTCGGAGCGGATACACTGAACGTGTCCGAACCTCAAACGAGACAAACTTCATTCGACACCATTTTCTCGATTTTCAGTGTTTTGGACTGGAATTTTCGACAGGAATTCAGATAAACTCAAAATGAACGATCTAGAAATGAACTTTTGACGAGAAGCACACTTAAGATGATCAAACGAACTCAAAAATGATACTCATTTTCGTAAAAAACGTGAATTTGAACTCAAAAATCCAAAAAATAATGATTTCTGACTAGTACAGCAAACCAAAAGCTCTGATACCACTTGAAATTGCTTGAGCGTATGGATCTTCTACTTAGTCGTAATGAAATCAATGTAAACGAGTAAACACGAAGAGTAAATACAATTGACTTGTATTAATCACAAAGTACACAAAGAAGATATGACACCAAAGCTTATGAATTCTATATAATACGACGTATTTATACTAGCTAAATTACGACCGGCCGAACCCCAGGTTCAGACACAAGTTCGGACCAAAATATGAAGATACTAATGCAAACATCAAAGCATTATAATCAACGATAGTTTGAACAGACAATGCACTTTGAATTGAAGAACTAGGACTCGAAACAGTACAACCATCAGAAGAATAACTTGGAATTTCAGATTTACCTACAATAAATGCTGTAAGAGGTGCAGAACTAAGAATATTCAAATTCCCAGCATTCAAAGTTGAATCATTATTACCATAATACACTGCAGGATTTTGAACTTGCTCAGGAAGTGACTTGTTCACCGTTAACTCCATATCCCTTGCTTGGATTCGTTGAATCAGATCATTAAAAGACATTTTTGAATAATATTTATCATGAGAAACCATCATCACGTAATTCTCCCATTTCTCTGGTAGGGATTCAATGATCTTGTCTTTCTTATCAACTTCATCTTTTGTAAGATTCACCAATTTCATTTTACTCATTAAATGAGAAAACCGTGCAATCAAATTTGGAATCGATTCATTGTGATAATGTTTGAAGCTATCAAATTCCTTCTTCAGCACCTTTTGTTCACTTTTCTTGTATTGGTCATTACCTTCACATCTCTTTTCTAAAGCATCCCACAAACTCTTTGCCGTGTAGTTACTTGAAAATTGATGTAATAACTATGCCGGCAGTGCCATCGTTAATGTACCATATGCTTTCTTCTAAGCTTGATACGCTTTATTTTGTTCACCGGAAAGCTTCCTTTGAAGAATTGGTTCCCCATCTTCACCCTTAGGATAGACATATTGATCAGAATATGATAACCACATATCAATATCATTTGTCGAAACATACGCTTCAAACCGTGTAACCCAACTATGATAATCTTACAATTTGAGCAATTTAGGAACTTTCTGACTTGTTCCGATTTCGTTATCATAATTGATCATCGATTGCATCGTAGCTTGAACCGAATTTTGAATAGCCGCGAACGCTTGAAAATCGGACATTTTGAAAAATCTGGTTACTGTTCACTCCGAACTCTCGCCGAACTTCCTCCGAACTTGAGCTTCGCCGAACTCTCGCCGAACTTGACCTTCGGACGAAAGAATAAAATCAACACCGAACTAGCTCCGAATGAAGACCGAACTCTCACCAAACTTGCACCGAATTCTCAAAGAACCAAGAAAGTGGCCGATCTCCGTCCGAACTTGGAGTTCGGAGCGGATACACTGCACGTGTCCGAACCTCAAACGAGACAAACTTCATTCGACACCATTTTCTCGATTTTCAGTGTTTTGGACTGGAATTTTCGACAGGAATTCAGATAAACTCAAAATGAACGATCTAGAAATGAACTTTTGACGAGAAGTACACTTAAGATGATCAAACGAACTCAATAATGATACTCATTTTCGTAAAAAACGTGAATTTGAACTCAAAAATCCAAAAAATAATGATTTCTGACTAGTAGAGCAAACCAAAAGCTCTGATACCACTTGAAATTGCTTGAGCGTATGGATCTTCTACTTAGTCGTAATGAAATCAATGTAAACGAGTAAACACGAAGAGTAAATAAAAATGACTTGTATTAACCACAAAGTACAAAAAGAAGATATGACACCAAAGCTTATGAATTCTATATAAGACGATGTATTTATACTAGCTAAATTACGACCGGCCGAACCCCAGGTTCAGACACAAGTTCGGACCAAAATATGAAGATACTAATGCAAACATCAAAGCATTATAATCAACGATAGTTTGAACAGACAATGCACTTTGAATTGAAGAACTAGGACTCGAAACAGTTCAACCATCAGAAGAATAACTTGGAATTTCAGATTTACCTACAATAAATTCTGTAGGAGGTGCAGAACTAAGAATATTCAAATTCCCAGCATTCAAAGTTGCATCATTATTACCATAATACACTGCAGGATTTTGAACTTGCTCAGGAAGTGACTTGTTCACCGTTAACTCCATATCCCTTGCTTGGATTCGTTGAATCAGATCATTAAAAGACATTTTTGAATAATCTTTATCATGAGAAACCAACATCACATAATTCTCCCATTTCTCTGGTAGGGATTCCATGATCTTGTCTTTCTTATCAGCTTCATCTTTTGTAAGATTCACCAATTTCATTTTACTCATTAAATGAGCAAACCGTGTAATCAAATTTGGAATCGATTCATTGTGATAATGTTTGAAGCTATCAAATTCCTTCTTCAGCACCTTTTGTCGACTTTTCTTGTATTGGTCATTACCTTCACATCTCTTTTCTAAAGCATCCCACAAACTCTTTGCCGTGTAGTTACTTGAAAATTGATTTAATAACTATGCCGGCAGTGCCATCGTTAATGTACCATATGCTTTCTTCTAAGCTTGATACACTTTATTTTGTTCACCGGAAAGCTTCCTTTGAAGAATTGGTTCCCCATCTTCACCCTTAGGATAGACATATTGATCAGAATATGATAACCACATATCAATATCATTTGTCGAAACATACGCTTCAAACCGTGTAACCCAACTATGATAATCTTACAATTTGAGCAATTTAGGAACTTTCTGACTTGTTCCGATTTTGTTATCATAATTGATCATCGATTGTATCGTAGCTTGAACCGAATTTTGAATAGCCGCGAACGCTTGAAAATCGGAGCATTTTGAAAAATCTGGTTACTGTTCACTCCGAACTCTCGCCGAACTTCCTCCGAACTTGAGCTTCGCCGAACTCTCGCCAAACTTGACCTTCGGACGAAAGAATAAAATCAACACCGAACTAGCTCCGAATGAAGACCGAACTCTCACCGAACTTGCACCGAATTCTCACCGAACCAAGAAAGTGGCCGATCTCCGTCCGAACTTGGAGTTCGGAGCGGATACACTGAACGTGTCCGAACCTCAAACGAGACAAACTTCATTCGACACCATTTTCTCGATTTTCAGTGTTTTGGACTGGAATTTTCGACAGGAATTCAGATAAACTCAAAATGAACGATCTAGAAGTGAACTTTTGACGAGAAGCACACTTAAGATGATCAAACGAACTCAAAAATTATACTCATTTTCGTAAAAAAACGTGAATTTGAACTCAAAAATCCATAAAATAATGATTTCTGACTAGTAGAGCAAACCAAAAGCTCTGATACCACTTGAAATTGCTTGAGCGTATGGATCTTCTACTTAGTCGTAATGAAATCAATGTAAACGAGTAAACACGAAGAGTAAATACAAATGACTTGTATTAACCACAAAGTACACAAAGAAGATATGACTCCAAAGCTTATGAATTCTATATAAGACGACGTATTTATACTAGCTAAATTACGACCGGCTGAACCCCAGGTTCAGACACAAGTTCGGACCAAAATATGAAGATACTAATGCAAACATCAAAGCATTATAATCAACGATAGTTTGAACAGACAATGCACTTTGAATTGAAGAACTAGGACTCGAAACAGTACAACCATCAGAAGAATAACTTGGAATTTCAGATTTACCTACAATAAATGTCTGTAGGAGGTGCAGAACTAAGAATATTCAAATTCCCAACATTCAAAGTTGAATCATTATTACCATAATACACTGCAGGATTTTGAACTTGCTCAGGAAGTGACTTGTTCACCGTTAACTCCATATCCCTTGCTTGGATTCGTTGAATCAGATCATTAAAAGACATTTTTGAATAATCTTTATCATGAGAAACCATCATCACATAATTCTCCCATTTCTCTGGTAGGGATTCCATGATCTTGTCTTTCTTATCAGCTTCATCTTTTGTAAGATTCACCAATTTCATTTTACTCATTAAATGAGCAAACCGTGTAATCAAATTTGGAATCGATTCATTGTGATAATGTTTGAAGCTATCAAATTCCTTCTTCAGCACCTTTTGTCGACTTTTCTTGTATTGGTCATTACCTTCACATCTCTTTTCTAAAGCATCCCACAAACTCTTTGCCGTGTAGTTACTTGAAAATTGATGTAATAACTATGCCGGCAGTGCCATCGTTAATGTACCATATGCTTTCTTCTAAGCTTGATACGCTTTCTTTTGTTCACCGGAAAGCTTCCTTTGAAGAATTGGTTCCCCATCTTCACCCTTAGGATAGACATATTGATCAGAATATGATAACCACATATCAATATCATTTGTCGAAACATACGCTTCAAACCGTGTAACCCAACTATGATAATCTTACAATTTGAGCAATTTAGGAACTTTCTGACTTGTTCCGATTTTGTTATCATAATTGATCATCGATTGTATCGTAGCTTGAACCGAATTTTGAATAGCCGCGAACGCTTGAAAATCGGAGCATTTTGAAAAATCTGGTTACTGTTCACTCCGAACTCTCGCCGAACTTCCTCCGAACTTGAGCTTCGCCGAACTCTCGCCAAACTTGACCTTCGGACGAAAGAATAAAATCAACACCGAACTAGCTCCGAATGAAGACCGAACTCTCACCGAACTTGCACCGAATTCTCACCGAACCAAGAAAGTGGCCGATCTCCGTCCGAACTTGGAGTTCGGAGCGGATACACTGAACGTGTCCGAACCTCAAACGAGACAAACTTCATTCGACACCATTTTCTCGATTTTCAGTGTTTTGGACTGGAATTTTCGACAGGAATTCAGATAAACTCAAAATGAACGATCTAGAAGTGAACTTTTGACGAGAAGCACACTTAAGATGATCAAACGAACTAAAAAATTATACTCATTTTCGTAAAAAAACGTGAATTTGAACTCAAAAATCCATAAAATAATGATTTCTGACTAGTAGAGCAAACCAAAAGCTCTGATACCACTTGAAATTGCTTGAGTGTATGGATCTTCTACTTAGTCTTAATGAAATCAATGTAAACGAGTAAACACGAAGAGTAAATACAAATGACTTGTATTAACCACAAAGTACACAAAGAAGATATGACTCCAAAGCTTATGAATTCTATATAAGACGACGTATTTATACTAGCTAAATTACGACCGGCTGAACCCCAGGTTCAGACACAAGTTCGGACCAAAATATGAAGATACTAATGCAAACATCAAAGCATTATAATCAACGATAGTTTGAACAGACAATGCACTTTGAATTGAAGAACTAGGACTCGAAACAGTACAACCATCAGAAGAATAACTTGGAATTTCAGATTTACCTACAATAAATGTTGTAGGAGGTGCAGAACTAAGAATATTCAAATTCCTAACATTCAAAGTTGAATCATTATTACCATAATACACTGCAGGATTTTGAACTTGCTCAGGAAGTGACTTGTTCACCGTTAACTCCATATCCCTTGCTTGGATTCGTTGAATCAGATCATTAAAAGACATTTTTGAATAATCTTTATCATGAGAAACCATCATCACATAATTCTCCCATTTCTCTGGTAGGGATTCCATGATCTTGTCTTTCTTATCAGCTTCATCTTTTGTAAGATTCACCAATTTCATTTTACTCATTAAATGAGCAAACCGTGTAATCAAATTTGGAATCGATTCATTGTGATAATGTTTGAAGCTATCAAATTCCTTCTTCAGCACCTTTTGTCGACTTTTCTTGTATTGGTCATTACCTTCACATCTCTTTTCTAAAGCATCCCACAAACTCTTTGCCGTGTAGTTACTTGAAAATTGATGTAATAACTATGCCGGCAGTGCCATTGTTAATGTACCATATGCTTTCTTCTAAGCTTGATACGCTTTCTTTTGTTCACCGGAAAGCTTCCTTTGAAGAATTGGTTCCCCATCTTCACCCTTAGGATAGACATATTGATCAGAATATGATAACCACATATCAATATCATTTGTCGAAACATACGCTTCAAACCGTGTAACCCAACTATGATAATCTTACAATTTGAGCAATTTAGGAACTTTCTGACTTGTTCCGATTTCGTTATCATAATTGATCATCGATTGCATCGTAGCTTGAACCGAATTTTGAATAGCCGCGAACGCTTGAAAATCGGACATTTTGAAAAATCTGGTTACTGTTCACTCCGAACTCTCGCCGAACTTCCTCCGAACTTGAGCTTCGCCGAACTCTCGCCGAACTTGACCTTCGGACGAAAGAATAAAATCAACACCGAACTAGCTCCGAATGAAGACCGAACTCTCACCGAACTTGCACCGAATTCTCACCGAACCAAGAAAGTGGCCGATCTCCGTCCGAACTTGGAGTTCGGAGCGGATACACTGAACGTGTCCGAACCTCAAACGAGACAAACTTCATTCGACACCATTTTCTCGATTTTCAGTGTTTTGGACTGGAATTTTCGACAGGAATTCAGATAAACTCAAAATGAACGATCTAGAAGTGAACTTTTGACGAGAAGCACACTTAAGATGATCAAACGAACTAAAAAATTATACTCATTTTCGTAAAAAACGTGAATTTGAACTCAAAAATCCAAAAAATAATGATTTCTGACTAGTAGAGCAAACCAAAAGCTCTGATACCACTTGAAATTGCTTGAGCGTATGGATTTTCTACTTAGTCTTAATGAAATCAATGTAAACGAGTAAACACGAAGAGTAAATACAAATGACTTGTATTAACCACAAAGTACACAAAGAAGATATGACTCCAAAGCTTATGAATTCTATATAAGACGACGTATTTATACTAGCTAAATTACGACCGGCTGAACCCCAGGTTCAGACACAAGTTCGGACCAAAATATGAAGATACTAATGCAAACATCAAAGCATTATAATCAACGATAGTTTGAACAGACAATGCACTTTGAATTGAAGAACTAGGACTCGAAACAGTACAACCATCAGAAGAATAACTTGGAATTTCAGATTTACCTACAATAAATGCTGTAGGAGGTGCAGAACTAAGAATATTCAAATTCCTAACATTCAAAGTTGAATCATTATTACCATAATACACTACAGGATTTTGAACTTGCTCAGGAAGTGACTTGTTCACCGTTAACTCCATATCCCTTGCTTGGATTCGTTGAATCAGATCATTAAAAGACATTTTTGAATAATCTTTATCATGAGAAACCATCATCACATAATTCTCCCATTTCTCTGGTAGGGATTCCATGATCTTGTCTTCCTTATCAGCTTCATCTTTTGTAAGATTCACCAATTTCATTTTACTCATTAAATGAGCAAACCGTGTAATCAAATTTGGAATCGATTCATTGTGATAATGTTTGAAGCTATCAAATTCCTTCTTCAGCACCTTTTGTCGACTTTTCTTGTATTGGTCATTACCTTCACATCTCTTTTCTAAAGCATCCCACAAACTCTTTGCCGTGTAGTTACTTGAAAATTGATGTAATAACTATGCCGGCAGTGCCATCGTTAATGTACCATATGCTTTCTTCTAAGCTTGATACACTTTCTTTTGTTCACCGGAAAGCTTCCTTTGAAGAATTGGTTCCCCATCTTCACCCTTAGGATAGACATATTGATCAGAATATGATAACCACATATCAATATCATTTGTCGAAACATACGCTTCAAACCGTGTAACCCAACTATGATAATCTTACAATTTGAGCAATTTAGGAACTTTCTGACTTGTTCCGATTTCGTTATCATAATTGATCATCGATTGCATCGTAGCTTGAACCGAATTTTGAATAGCCGCGAACGCTTGAAAATCGGACATTTTGAAAAATCTGGTTACTGTTCACTCCGAACTCTCGCCGAACTTCCTCCGAACTTGAGCTTCGCCGAACTCTCGCCGAACTTGACCTTCGGACGAAAGAATAAAATCAACACCGAACTAGCTCCGAATGAAGACCGAACTCTACCGAACTTGCACCGAATTCTCACCGAACCAATAAAGTGGCCGATCTCCGTCCGAACTTGGAGTTTGGAGCGGATACACTGAACGTGTCCGAACCTCAAACGAGACAAACTTCATTCGACACTATTTTCTCGATTTTCAGTGTTTTGGACTGGAATTTTCGACAGGAATTCAGATAAACTCAAAATGAACGATCTAGAAGTGAAGTTTTGACGAGAAGCACACTTAAGATGATCAAACGAACTAAAAAATTATACTCATTTTCGTAAAAAACGTGAATTTGAACTCAAAAATCCAAAAAATAATGATTTCTGACTAGTAGAGCAAACCAAAAGCTCTGATACCACTTGAAATTGCTTGAGCGTATGGATCTTCTACTTAGTCGTAATGAAATCAATGTAAACGAGTAAACACGAAGAGTAAATACAAATGACTTGTATTAACCACAAAGTACACAAAGAAGATATGACTCCAAAGCTTATGAATTCTATATAAGACGACGTATTTATAGTAGCTAAATTACGACCGGCCGAACCCCAGGTTCAGACACAAGTACGGACCTGTCCGAACTCCAGGTTCACTGAGAGTTCGGACCACGGCTCATAAGCACACCTTCGTCTTGTATTTGATACTTCACATGACGATCAGGACCATGTATCAACAATCGGAAAGCCTTGGTGCAGTTCACTGCTAAAAAGCTCAAAGATATGCCTCCTAACATCGAATCCGATGATGGGATGAAAATTCTTGGTTGGAAATATGATCACGAGTTTAAGGCATTTATTGTCAAACGCAGAAACGGATTTGTACAATTCTTTGCCAAGATAAGAGACCTTCTAAATCTGTTCTCTTGGGAGCTGAAACAACTTAGGTGGCGACAACTCATCAACCACTCAAAGATCCAGTGGTAGAGAGAAGAAAGTACAAAACTTTCAGAAGGCAGAGAGCTGTGGTCCCACATAAGGTCATGTACAAGAGTATCAGCAAGAATTTGATTACAAAGAAAATAAAGGGAGATCAGAAAAGCAACCCAATAAGATGTTGGTATTACAGTGGAGACACTCATGAGTTATTCATTGAAAGGGAAGACGGCGATACAATAAGGCTCTTCGCTGCAATTGAACTGAGACTGTTGCATAGAAGTTACCTTAAATGGTTATTCTACAGTCGCCTGGACACCATCCCTTGAAGGCTTAGACCATACGAGATAGTGGACGCAAACTACTTCGGTTCGTTTCTAAGGTGGTGGTGGTGCTAGGAGTGCATTGCTGCCAGGAAAATGAGACTGGGTCATGGGTGGTCGTGGGATTTGTTACCTCTCCCGTGGTCGTGAAAGGATGTTAGAAATGTGGCACTATTCTAATTTGAAGGAGTTTGCGCGAGAAGACCTTTGGATACTATACGATGCACAGATTATCTGCTTAGATGATTGATACAGGAATCTTGCCCGTAAATACTGGAGGTACTTGCTAAAGCTACTTGGACAGCTCAAATGGTCATCATTTTTTCTTTTCTATGTTTGTATTACCACCAAAGGGGGAATTTGTAAGATCTTTACAGGGTTGGTGGCAACTCAAACATAGCATCCTTAATATTTGTGCTCAAATTGTAAATCTTTCACTTTAACTTTTAATTTGTACTTGGCAATACTCTTGATGTTTATGTTAATCCTTCAAGTATTTGATGTTTTGTATGATTCATATGTAATGTTATAACTTGTGTTTATCATTAATATTGAGGAATTTGCCCTTGTACATTTCTAAGGTGATATGAAAGTCTGGATCCATATTTTGTGTCATTTCATGACAATTTACTTGGCTAATGTTAATAATTGAATGTGTCTTAATAATAAACAACACTTAATGGTTCAATAATGATTCTTGACGTTTTAAGAGTGTACTTGATGATTTTGAGTTAGTCTTGGCGACCTCACCAAGTTGGCGACCTCACCAAGTTAGCGACCTCACCAAGGGTCTTGGCAACCTCACCAAGGGTCTTGGCGACCTCACCAAGCTTGACGAACTCATCAAGCTTGGCGACCTCACCAGATTGCCTTGGCGACTTGGCATAACTCTTGGCGCTCTGGATAAATGCTCTTGGCGACCTCGCCAAGGATGGCGACCTCACCAAGTGACCTTAGCGATTTCAACATTTGTTCTTGGCGATCTCGTTAGTCTGATGACATAATTTTCACTAATTTCAATAACATTCTCTTGATTTTAGTGCTGTGACATCAGGTGCTCTCTTCAGTATAAATAGAAACATAATAATAACCTAGAATAAGCTTTTGGACGGCTGTTTGAAGAGAGGGAGAGAGAGCACCTGTGTGTGAAAACCCACGTGTTCTTGAGTTTCAGACATGAAATCTTTGGATTTCAACCAATAAACACTATGATTTGATCATGGATCATGATTTCCGCACTTTGATAGGTGCAATGGATGAGTAAAGGCTCCAAATTGGTCCTGACATCAGCCCAAAAATATTAAAACATTTAAAGAGTGGTGTCATAGAACTCACCCTGTCCCTTTAACTGGTTCACTTGGACAAAATCTCTATTACCTCCCCATTCAACCTAATTTGTGTATTGTATAGCGTTAATGCAAGGTTTCATATAATAAACACTTCCTATGTTTATTTCTACATTTTATAATCTTAATAGTATCTAATTCTTAAGGATAACCATTTCTATAGGTCAAAATGATGAAAAATGCCCTTATAGGCAAAATATCATTTTTTAATGATAATATGAAGACACACATTCCTATAAGTAAACGCTCACGCCGAGATCGCCCAGTGAGGTGTGCCAGGTCCCAGTTGGGATTTATGCGACACTCTAACTTTGCCAGAAACCCTAGTGTACAGGCGCTTACCCTTCCGGTCCACACGAACTTCTAAGTATCCGATTAGCTCGGTATTTTTCAATACTTTATTATTTATCAATTTGAAACTCATATACATTTATTATATAAACATGTTCAAATATAAAAAAAAACCAAACCTCAATACCTCCCAGATTGTTTGATATTAAACAATCATCTTTCAAAAGCCTAATTTCCCGTTTTTCTCGTTTCTTTATCAAAAATCATTTTTATTTCAAACCAACTCAGGGTATTATCCGTTATGATATTTTATAATGTACTTTAAAATTTTAAATCTTAGTTCAACACCGGCCGTTTACTTGATTTGGGCAGAACAACGTTATTAAAACCATATTTTGACCCGTTAACAAAACCATTACCAAACCTTTTCCAGATCTGAAATAAACTTAGGGCTTTCTTAAAATATATTATTTTAGGATTACCTACAAAAATTCGGACCCTAATCCCCCCCGCCCCCTTTCCTGATCACCCAATTTTAGCAAAAGAAGCTCAAGAACCCTAGTTTTTATGCATTTTTAGAAACCATACTTAGAAATAGATTTAATAAAAACCGAAAGAGGTTATTTTAGACCATACCTAATAATGGTTGACGGCTAAAAATCTGCCTCTAAGACCTCCTGGATCGATCTTTTTCGAGCAATGATTATTCTGGTGCGTTTTAAGGTTTTTAGGACATGAATCTTGAAATTAACAGCCTATAATTGATCATATGGGTGCTATTTATACATGTTAGAGACGTCTTGAAGTCTAGACACGTCCCATGGTGACAAATCAATTGAAAACGACACATATGTCAAGCCCGCTCCCAGACTTGGCGCTAGTAGGGGTCACGTATCGGATTTACTCATGAACACAAGGTATCAACATAGATATTAAGCAGCGGAAAATTTAAAACTTTTATTTATATAAGCCAAGTACTATAGTAAGTGATATTGTGCAAAACTACAACTAACTATAATAAGGAAATCTATAACTAAGCCAGCTTACCAGAAACTCTTCCTTGATAGCTTTCCCGATTATCCCGTCTTCTAACGATCTGTGCCTTTACTTCTAAACATCTCTATAGAACCTAGCATACATACTTTTAAAATTCGGCTTACGCTGGTGAGTTCTACCTTTTAGTTCAAAACCGTTTAAGTGTTTACCTGGTTTTCACAATAGATTTATAAATCACATATAAATCCTAACACGTATTTACTATGATAATATATCATAATATCTTAACCATGACCCTAGGCTTAACTTCAAGGTCACTATATTTAACCAACTATTTTGGTTCTCCATGAAGAGTCTGCCCACCACTGCACACTCCGTCCCATCTCGAAGGATAGTTATTACAATGGCCCAATGCAGCTCTGTCCGTACACGGTTTCCTAAGGCACCACTATGGGGAAGTAGCGTCTCTTCATTCTTCATCTCCTTCAAAAGGTTCGCCCGCCACTACAATCGTCATCCTACCTCATCGTAAGATAGCTTTTGCGATGTCCGATTGCCGCTCCGTCAGTACACGGTTCCCTAAGCCACCACTATGGGGAAGCAGCAACCCTTCGTCTTCAGTAGCAACACATGCTCTAACTCTAATAAGTCATATTAGCAACTCATGCTTCAACTCTATTAGGTTCTTAGTAGCAACTCATGCTTTAATTCTATTAGGTCATTTTCTCATCTTAATGACTTAATCTCCGATCGTATATACTATTTACCTCTAGTTAAATAACCAGATGCTTCAGGTTTGTTATTAAACAGTGATAAGGCATTCATATAGTGCAACAAATGGACATCCCCCAATTTACCATTAGTGTATGTATACAGGATGTACCAGCGGCGTATCCTCCACACTTCCAATATACCGGGTAACTTATACTACTATGCATATATATAGGATGTACCAACAGCGTATCCACCACATATTAATATAAGCAAATGCATCACCTGTTCTCATATAGTCATACATATTCACTAAACGTTTACTAACAACTCCCTAGTCACTTGGCTATTTAATTTCAAAGCATGTATATACACGTCACATTATAATCCACATAATTGCATAACACGTATAAGCAATTCAATAACAATTTCATCATATAACACGTATATATCAAGTCATAATTATATTGAATATATTTTCACAAATATTGTATGTATACCAGCCCGAAAACATTTAAAACATTTAAAAGTAGGCTTATAGAAACTCACCTGATATCTTTAATCGGTTATTCAGACGGAATCTACGTTATGGTCCATAATTAACCTAATGATGCCTGACTGCAGAAATTCAACTCTTGATTCCTCTTGTGCAGCTTGAATTGGATGGATGAAGTTTCTGGGTTTTCTAGGGTTTTTGAATGATGATTTTATGAATTGTGAGTTGAAATGGATGAATTGAGCGGCTATTTATACACCATATGATGCGCCTAACCTTCCTACACGTGCCTAGGTGATTAATCTTGCCAAAGCGACGCGTTAGGGCCAGCAAATCAGATCAAATGTAGGCTGTAAGTCGTGTTCGTGGCAAATTCTACGACCAGATGTGGGTCGCGTATCGCGACAGTGGCCAAGGAAGGCTTCGCGACCCACGAGATAGTTTGGTAGATTGTCACTTTTAGTCCCTCAGGCTTTTTAATTACGTTTTAACCCCCAAACTTCTACCGAATGTTATTTTATGCTATAAAACACTTAAGGGTATATTTCTAAAGGTTTCTAAGGCTCGGGACATGTTCTTTAATATACATATATATACGTATATATGTTTACATAATTTACATTTGTAGTCCTCTAACTTCTATTTATTATATATTAATCCTTTATCTTTCGATGTAGTTATTATTTCATGTCCTAAAACATTTCTAAACATATTTCTAACATTCTTGAAGGTTTGATTACATATAGCGAGGAGTATATTTATATATTTATGTATTAATACTATATATCTTTCACTAATTTACGTTCTAGCCCCTCGAACTTTACAATACTTATCATTTTGTGTTATGAATCATATTAGGATATATTTTTACTATATTCTAAGCCTCAGGATACTTATAATATGTATAATACTTGTATATGTCTATATCTTCATAATAATTACGCTTTTAGCCCTTTTACTTTTACGTTAGCTATTAACACACGTATTTACATGTATATGTCTATCAATGATTCATTTATCATCATGCTAATCATATAAACACATATTCATCTTATATTTTACTTTATTTGACATTTTAACACATTCATTTATGCATATTTCGTCACATTGGCTATCAAACTAATAATTCTAACACATGCAACCTATCCAATGTATAGTCTTTCCATGTTTATCAATCAAGCTCACGTATTTATAATATACTAGCCGTGTGCCCGCTCGTTGCGGCGGCGACAGTGTATAGTGTGTTATTAATCTTCTGTTCGCGCATTGCAATGACACAACAAACTACAACGCGATATTTATTTATGTGTTCGCTTGTTATGGCGGCACGACAATTTACATCGAGGTTTTTAAATGCTTTTCTAATATTTTCATGAGAACTTAGATCTCACTTTTTTTTATGTAAAAAGTCTATGTACTCCTGTGGGTTTTGTTGGAGCAAATCTGTAATTGTAGATTGGTGATCAGCCTATAAACAACCAAAATGGTTACAAGTAGACACTCACATGCTTTTACTGTGATCAAGCAAAGACCTCAACCGCATCTGTGATTAGTAAGTGGTTATATCAGATGGGGGAATTGCCAAAAGATTCTCATATTTAACTGCTTTCATGTATGAAACCTAATATTTTTTGACCATATGCACCATTTATAGAACAAAAGTTGAAGTAATAAAAAAATATAGCTAATGTTTGATGAAGCCCGATCCAAATTTGCAGAGTTAAAGGCCTCACAAAATCAGCATCATCTACCCAACCAACATATACACCATTATCACATATTCAATAAATTGATGTAAGATTGATGACATATGTATCAATCAAAGCTATGTATAAAAAAGTTTCACTAACCACTATAACACACCGAAAATCATAGTAGGGAGCAAAATAATACACCAAAACGTTTTCCTTATATAGGAGCTGGTGACGATGCTAAGTTTGTCTACATATAACCAAAATCCACCAAACTAATAACAATAACAAATGAAAATACATCTATATATATAAGAGCTGGTTTAGAGACATTGGTTAAGAAATTCAAGGAGCCTTATATTCATTACATATACTCACTTTTAAGATTAAACCGTCTCGAATGAAAGAAGTAGATTGATAGTATATTCACTCTCTCATCTGTATTGGTATCCATAATGTATTACAGATAGTTAGTATGAAGTGAAAGTTAACATAAAAAGACATTTAAATCAAAGTACCTCATCATAAATGAAAACCATAAAAATTCTCAAAAAACATACGATATGTTACAAGTAAAAAAAAGTATATCACTTTAAGGTAATAAGAAAGAAGTCAACTGTGCTTAATTTACATTACTACAATCAGATAACCAACAGTTTGTATGAAAGTTTGTACATGAGCAAGAGCATCAATTTCTTTGCAATTAAACATATTCAGTTTGTTTATGTGGATTATTTACTAAATTACTACTACCAAAGGGAACAACCAGACACCTACAACACACAATCAAGACCTTCTCAATAGCATATACCTTAAACATATGGATTTAGCATCACATATTTTCTTGAACGCCTACTTTTGATCCAATTGTCATGTTCTTTTCAGAACGCAGACCTTCCAAAATGTAAGATTTTTTTTTTTTTGCAGCAGCATAGCTATGTATGATCTACTTCATTAGTTCCTGAATTTTTCTCAGTTTGTCGATGTTGTGACCAGTCTCCACAAATAAAAACATATGTGAAATTGATATGATTTTAAAATTTAAAATATTTTTAATACACTTAAAAAGAGCAATAGGGATCTAATATAGAAAAAATGTAAAGTAAGCATAAGAACAAAAATACCAACATCACCCACGATTAAAATGGAGATGCACATAAACCAACTTATGTAGCTATATTTCTCAGACTAAACTCTAATTCATCAATTAAACCATAAAGAACACAAACCAATTAATGTAGCTAGATTTTATCCACTTTATGTCTCTTTTAGTATATGTATATTTGCTGTTATCAGAAGTGAAGAATAATAACCTGCAAAATGTGGTATGCAATTGTTAACTATCATGATATTAGTTTTGGGTATTCTACATCTCTAGCAAAAATTCTAGATGTTGCTTATAGTTTGATGTTAATACCAGTAGAATTAGTAAGTTTCATTTCTAGCAATAATAACCTGCAGAATGATGTCCATACCAGTAGAATTAGGAAGTTTCAGCATTTAAAACTCTATTTTTATCTCAAAATATGTCATATTAGATCTGCTATACAAAAAAAAAGGTGATGATTAAATAACCTGTTTCATTATAAAAGTAATAACAAAAAACAAACTGAAGATGATAAACAACCAGTTTCATTATCAAAGTCTCAAGGCCTTCAATATCCTGCTGCCAAGCATTGCAGCATCAACAATCTGTTCCAAAACAAAAGCGAGGATTAAAAACACACTTAAGATGATGTCGGCCAGTCTGCTCTCATAAACAAAATACAACCTGAACCTTACGAGTATCCAACCATAAACCTTTCAAAAATTCTCGACCATTAGTGATAATAGCTAGTAAAAAATTAGCCATATTGCACAAGGCTCATGCTTTCAAACCAAAACCTCACACCTTACTCACCTAGAAGAACTTCAACTGTAGCAGAACTGTCATTCTGGCTTGGTTGAGAGTATGGTGTAAATGAATTGTAGACGTTTGCTCACAATGGACACCGACTATCAAAATGCTTAAATCTGTACCTGAACAAAACAATCGAGGTCAGATTGTTGATGCTGCAATATCGGTGAAAAATTGCAATTCTACTGGTTGAGGAACCATGTGAATATCATCTTTTATAGAATTCTCCTCACTCTTATCCTGCTTGTATAAGTTATTCAGCAATATCGGTGATAAATTGCAATTCTTTACTTGTCGTTTTAACTCCAAAATTTCCAATTGTAAGTCATTAATTTTCTATTGAGCCTCAAACACTTCCTTTTGTGACTTGATGAATTTTGCATTGAGATCATCATATTCATAAGCTTATAATTTCCTGATCTCGCATTCAGCAAACAACTCTTCAAGCACACTTTTTCTCTTCTCTTTATAAATCTCAACATCTTTAGTCAACACTTCATTCTTGTCACGATAAAGAACATTTTCATCTTGAAGCATAGAAATTTTTTTTAAGCTTCTCAACAGTCGCAGCAGTTTCAACAATAAGAGCATTAGCCTTTTCATACTTTTGTTGAATCGGATAACTCTTCTCACATAGATTCTCAAAATCTTGAGCTGGATCTAGCGCTTTAGCTTTGGCTTTTTCACATTCTTCAGCCAATTGAGTCTTTTCTTTCAAAACATCTTCATAAACATGAACCAATTCATAATACTTCTTTTGAAAATCATCCAATTCTTTCTTGAGCACAACAATCTCTTCAGTTGACAATTTAGACCTTTCCACAAAACTTGCTGTTAGGACCGATTTTCACATCAAGAATCTCGATCTTGAGCAAGAACACGTTCGGATGAGAAAAACTCATAAAAACAAATGGAAGAAGATGATGATGATGAATCATGAATAATCATAAACAAGAAAGATGAAGAACATATCGAATGATTTCATATAACCGAATGATTAGTTACAAGAAATCATGAAGAACACTCTCTCTCTAGAATCCATGACTCACTCTCTCTCTAGAATGGAAATCTCACACTCTACAAGAAAATCATCATCTCCACATTCGGAGACTCCTTTACTTGTAATGGGCACCCTCACTATATATAGTGAGGGTGACTAACGACAGAAAAACATAACTGAATAAATGAAATTACAAGTAAATGAGATAAACATAAATAATAATTAAATCAAAGCTGATTAAATTAATCCGAAGCTTGACTCGCTCGAACCGATCTTCCGTTGACTTTTACGTTGACCGTTGACCCGAACGGTTGACTTTTCCAGAAAACGGTCTTCGGTCCAATCTGCAAGCCTCGAGCATCACAACTCAGTCTCTAAATCGATTCACATGGATTCTTCAGTCGAATGCTTCGGTAAACAGATTTGATGGCGTCAGTCACATAGATTTTTGTTCCAACAATTTCCCCCTTGACTGATGCTTTCAAATCTGTTCAACTGCTGAAGAATCGCTCTGCCGTACATCTTCAATGAGAAACTGATAAACTGGAGACAATCTGTCGAAGAGATTCCCCCTCTGAATAAGCTTCTTCTGTTCTTGTTGCTCCAGTTGAGATCCAAGTGCTGCCCTCACTCGGTTCACACGGTCGGGTACAATACTGAGAAAATGCTACATCTCGGAGTCCAAACCGCAACAGACTGAATCAGATAAACCAGTAAAACATCGAACATGCTCTAACTCCGAATAATCGACCCGATATCCAAATTCATAATAATTTCTCTTATTTCTCTAAATCTCTCCAAAAACATCAAGTCGGAAGCGTAAAAATGAGATGCGGAGAGTCGAACTGTCGCGATCGGTTGCCTAGAGAAACCAGATAAACAATCCTGAAATCGGACAATCTCGCGAAAATCCGGAAGCCGGATGCTGACAGTTGTGAATAATCCGCGTGACTGAGGTTGGATGCGAAAATTAAAGAAAATGTCAAATTTCTTCAATAAACGGTCATCCGAGAGATTTAATCGGATAAATTCCAATATTAACTGAGATTCCAGTTAATCCGGTTAGTTGACGACAGCGCTGCATCCACTAAAAATAAAACCGTGAGATATAACGAGAAAGCTGAGTAATTAACCGGATAATAAAGCTAACCCGTCAGTGATCGATAGCAAACGTTACGCGCGACGTCAATAAACGAGAACCCCAATAAAATATAATAAATCCGCGACTAATAAAAAATTTCTGCAATTCCGTTCGGGCGTCATCTCCGTTAGTCTCGTTAAAGACCGATAGAAAATACCCGTGTTGACGAAAATGCTGAAAATAATTATTAGTGGAATTAAATCCCCTAAAAATGTCATAATCCTTTAGCTTTTAAACTGGCCAATCACATTTTTAATCTAGAAAAACCATAATCCGTGGCATGATCCACCAGCCAATCAGAAATGAGCAAAAATCACATCCAACGGTTGAGATTTGATACATCCAGCGGCTGAGAAAAAGCAGTCCATGTAGGGATTCTCGGCCAATAACAGGCCAACAGCGAGAGGCCATTTAACGGCTCCTTTAAGCTAGCTGGGCCCCACCGTCCTCTTTTACCCAATCAAACAGCGACAAAAGAGAGAGAAAGATAAGGGGTTGACCGGCAGGATGGGAGAGAGACATTCTCTGCTCGCCTATGGTTGCTCGACACGTCATCGTCACCTTTCTCCTACCTTAAACCCTAATGAACACGACGGACACTTTTGCAGATTATCGGAAAAACGCATGAGGTCGCCGGAAAACCGTAATTAGGCCATAACTCCGTCAAAACCCTATGAAAATTTACGAATTTTATACCGTTGGACTCGTATGATCGTCCTCTACAAGTCTATACGAACAAAATTCTCAGAAGCGATCTTGAACGAAGACCCAGAAACAAGTCCGCTAACGAAACAAGTTCGCTAAAGCTTCTTTAAGTCCGCTAAGGGTTCTGAGAAGTTCGCTAAGGACCAAGTCCGCTAAGCAGAAATCAAGTTCGCTAAGGAACTCAACAAGTCCGCTAAGGCATGATGAAGTTCGCTAAAGAGACCTTCAAGTCCGCTAGGAACAGTAGAAGTTCGCTAGGAACATCTTCAAAGCCTCAAGAACTGATGAATAAATTCTGGAAAAACGATGAACATGAAGAACTTACTCATGAACTTGAAATCTGCACAGAACGATCGGAAAACCCGTAATGATGCACGAAATATGAAGCTAATGTTGGACTCGGTCTGCCCAAGACACATACTAGATTGATGTGGCTAGTACGTTATGATCCAAGACGGGTCATACCCAATAACGAGCTAGACAAACACCCAATGGATATTTATTTAGATATGATCAATTAAATAAATGTCACTTATAGAAGATAATTAGAAATCGGTTTCTAATTAATTGAACTTATATTAAATCATGTGGATGATTTAAATTATAGAAGCAAGATAAAAATGTTATTTAATTGGTTAAATAACATGTTACAAAACATATAAAAGGTTATATGTTATACTTCATTTTAGTACACAACATGTAATGTGTTACATGACTTAAGCATAGTGTCTAAATGAACAAAGACTAGAAAATGGACTAGGTTCATTGGAGGGTTTTAAAAGATTTTAAAAACCATTTTCCCCCTCCTTTTTCCCCCTCTAGAGCCGGCCTCCCACCCTCTTTATGAGGGTGGTTGAGCCTTTTTATTTAAACAAGACATATGGTCTTGAGATTGGGACTAGTCATTGATAGCATTTTGCCTTCTCCAATACTCAAGTTCTTTCTCTCTCTTCTTCCATTGCAAGAACACTTTTCTTGCTAGAAAATCTGGAAATTGATTCCAAGATCTTGTTGGTTTCGGATTCAACAAGAGAGGAAGGAAGAGTTAGTCTTCAAGAAATCCTAGCAACAAGGGTGGTTGTTGCTTGAGCTCGTGGGTATCATCACTTGAGGCTTTCAAGTAAGATAGCAAGCCGGTTCATCTACATCATCTTCTTCACAATCTTGAGCTTGGAAGAAGGTATATCTAAAACCCCCTATGGTTGGTTTTAGTTTTGATAGCATGCATACATATTTGGATCCTCGGTTTTGGGTTTTATAATCAAGTGTTAAAATCGGTTTTAACATCAACTAATCAAACTATGGTTTTGAATTTCCGCTGCGTTTTACATTTTAAGGAGTTAAAATGGCTTTGATAAGGTTCTTAAAACCCATCAATGGCATCTAGAGCCGCTTATATGGATGCATGCTTCAAAGAGCTAGTTGGTTAGCTCCACAAAACTCTTGGTTTTGGTTCCTCATACCACAAACCGAAAGTTTTGTTCATGGTTTCCCTTTGTCTTTCAAGATGCTTCACTAACATGCATGTGGTTATCTTGAAAGATTAAAACATTTTATCATTTTGTTGTTTTTGTTGTTTGGACAACAAACCCAAGTTTTCGGTTTTGTGTTGGACCGAAAAAAGGAAATGGGTTAAAAGGGAACCATTTGTACATATGGATGTATTTTTAGATATATGTTTGGTGCATAAAGCCTAGCCAAAAGACCTTGTGATTGTTTGTGATGAATGTTTGTGCTTGTTGTAATTATTCAAAAGTTGTAATAATTTCAAGTTCCTTATTTTGGGCATGTAATCTATTTATTTCATTTGGTATGTAATGTAATAGATTAGGTGCATTTTGTTTTACTAGAAAAATGTATTAGGATCCATATTTTGTAAAAAGGAAGAATGCACAAGATGGAGGATCTTGGATGCCCAAAGGAGTCAAGCAAAACACAACCAAAGGAGGTCACTTGAAGCATTTGGATGCGGGGTCAAGTGGGAGTTCACAACACATCACTTGTGTTTTGTCCCTTAGGAGAGAGACCGAGACACTCCTTTTAAATAGCAGGAGTACTTCTGCACCCCTGCTACAGGTAACAGGTGTTGTCCCAGAAACACCCCTGTTACTGCTAAAAGGTGTTGTCCATGACACACTCCTGTTACGGCTAGCAGGTGTTGTCAATAGTTGGCTATGGCTATGCACCTATTTTATTATGCTTGTGTGGTTGTTTATTTTCATGTTTGGATGATATTTGGATATGCATGCTAAAACAAACTAATAAACATTAACAAGCTAAAACTGGTTCTTAAAATATCATTAACAAAGACTAATAAAATGGGTTTTATTAAGTTGATGATGATTTATCAATAAAATGGGTTTTATTAAAAGAACCATGAAATATGGATTTCAAACAACACTAGGGTACCATACATTTGAATGCATGTGAATTGTATGGTACATAGAGTTTTCTACACTAGAATTATGAAAACTAAAAACGACCCTTTTGAAAACAAGTTTAAACGCCATCCTTTTGTACAACACTCAATTTGCTTGTAAACTCTTTATGGGATAAAGGTCACCTAACCGTATTTGAGGGAACTTGTATATTTGAGGTAGGTTTACCATGTATGTGGGATAAAGGTCACCTAACCACTTACATGTGTAAATTTACACGTGTGTATAAGTAGGACAACTTGATTTGGGGACCATGTGAATAGGGTCACCGAAGCATGGGGAACCAAAGGCATTGATGGGATTAAACATGCCAACTAAACATAAGATGTTTAATCAATCCCATACTACTAGAAGTTGCAAAGAGTTGCAATTGTCAAACGTTGACTACCTTGTTAATTTAAGTCATGGGATAAAGGTCACCTAACCACAACTTAAATGTAACGTTGGATTCTAGGTTTTAATTTATTAATTGTCTATGAGACATAAAAGGGTATTAATTAAATTAAAAGGTTAATATTGATATCAAAGATACTTAATAGAACTTTGTTAAATTTTGTAGATGGCCAATAATAACGAAATCATCCCCGCCACAAACGTCCATAACCTATCGCTAAGATCCATCTTAGACAAGAATCGTCTCAACCAAGACAACTTTGTGGATTGGTACCGCAACTTGAGAATTGTTCTCAAACAAGAAAAGAAGTCTTATGTGTTGGACGATCCTATCCCCGACGAACCCGATGTCGAAGACGTTGAGGCTTATGCCGATTGGGTGAAGTACACCGAGGACTCCGTCCAAGTTTCATGCCTCATGCTAGCAAGTATGATCCCCGAGCTACAAAAGGATTTAGAGAATCATGGGGCATACGACATGATATGCCAATTGAAGGAAATGTTCCAACAAAAGGCAAGAACCGAGCGCTTCGAAACGGTTCGAGCACTCCATGCATGTCGTATGGACGAGTCACAAACGGTTTCATCCTATGTTCTTAAGATGAAAAGCCTCATTGATCGTCTTGAAAGGCTCAATTGTCCCGTTTCAAAAGAGTTGGCTACGGATTTGATCCTCAACTCTTTGTCAAAGAAGTTTGACACTTTTGTATTGAATTACAATATGAATGGTTGGGAGAAGACCATTCCCGAGCTTCATGGGATGCTCAAAACGGCCGAGCAAGGGATGGGCAAAAGTGTTGTGCCCGTTCTAACGATCAATGAAGGTAGTAGCAAGAAAAGGTCTCGCTCTACCTCTAGTTCCTCAAAGGCAAAGGTTGCCAAAGGAAAGGGATTCGTCAAGGGGAAGGGCAAGAAAGAAAACCCCAAACCGAAGGAGAAGAAGCAAAAGATTGCTTCAAATGATCCATGCTTTGAGTGTGGTGAGGTAGGACATTGGAAGAGGAATTGTCCAACCTATCTCAAAGGGTTGAAAGAAAAGAAAAATGAAGGTCAAACCTCGGGTAAGACCTTTATGATTTATATTGAGCTTAATGCCATTTCTTCTAACACATGGGTATTGGATACCGGATGTGGAACTCATATATGTAATATGTTGCAGGGGTTCAAAAGAAATAGGCAATTGAAGGCGGGAGAAGTTAGTCTCTTCATGGGCAATGGAGCGAAAGTTCAAGTTGAAGCCCAAGGAGACTACATTTTGGAACTTCCAAGTGGTTTGGAAGTAATTTTGAATAATGTATTATATGCTCCTAGTTTGACTAGGAACATAATTTCCGTTTCCCGTTTAAGACATTTTGGATATGATTTTAAATTTGTTAACAATGATATCCATGTTTCAATGAATGACGTGTTTTATTTTAAAGCTAGCCCTTTAAATGGTATTTATGAATTGGTTCATGAAAACACATCATACAATAGCTCAATGTATCAAACTAACACCAAGAGACTCAAAAGAGATTTGAGTGACACCTACATTTGGCATTGCCGCCTTGGTCACATAAATAAGAACCGCATACTAGCGTTACAAAAGAGTGGTCTTTTGAAAACAAATGATAATGATTCCTATGAAGTATGCGAATCTTGCCTACAAGGCAAGATGACTAAGGCACCTTTTAGTGGCACCACCGAAAGAGCAAAAGATTTTCTAGGGATCATACATTCGGATGTATGTGGACCTTTTAAGCCAACATCTAGGAATGGTGAAAGATACTTCATCACCTTTACCGACGACTATAGTCGCTATGGGTATGTGTACTTGTTAGCACACAAGGATGAAGCTTTTGAAATATTCAAAATCTTCAAGAATGAAGTAGAAAATCAACTCAACAAGACAATAAAGATCCTTCGTTCGGATAGAGGAGGTGAATACCTTAGCAATGAATTTCAAAACTATCTTCGGAGTTGTGGGATTGTCTCACAACTTAGTCCACCTCGAACACCACAACATAATGGTGTATCGGAGAGGAGGAATCGAACCCTATTGGATATGGTTCGATCTATGATGAGTAGAAGTTCCTTACCTCTATCATTTTGGGGTTATGCCCTACTCTCAGCGGCCCGTATTTTGAATATGGCCCCAACCAAGAAAGTGGAAAGGACACCTTTAGAGTTATGGCATGGAAGGGTTCCATCCTTATCTTATCTAAAGGTGTGGGGTTGTGAAGCTTATGTAAAGCATGATGCTTCAAACAAGCTAGATCCCCGGTCCACTAAGTGTATATTTGTAGGATATCCTAGAGATTCTATAGGATATTACTTCTACAATCCAACAGAGCAAAAGGTATTTATTGCTAGAAAGGCCGAGTTTTTGGAAACTAAGTTCCTTATGGAAGGAACTAGTGCAAGAACGGTGGAACTTGAGGAGGATCAAGAACCACAAGCTGATACACGTTTGGTTGAAACTAGCCCTCAACAAGAAATTGTTGAAGATGATCAAATGGTTGATCAAAACACAAACAACGTTCGTAGATCCGGTAGAACTAGTAGTCCACCCGAAAGATATGGATTTTTCATGGAGGGATGCTATGTGGTAGATTCGGATGAACCAACCACTTATCGTGATGCAATGTCCGATTCCGAATCAGAAAAATGGTTGGAAGCCATGAACGTTGAGATGCAATCCATGCATGATAACCAAGTATGGGACTTGGTAGAGCGACCTCCTAACTCCAAGGTAGTTGGAAGTAAGTGGGTTTTCAAGAAGAAAACCGACATGCATGGAAACTTAGACACATTTAAAGCTCGACTTGTAGCAAAAGGTTTCACTCAAACTCAAGGGGTTGATTATGATGAAACTTTCTCGCCTGTAGCAATGCTAAAGTCGATAAGGATATTATTTGCCATAGCCGCCCATTATGATTATGAGATATGGCAATTGGATGTCAAAACGGCTTTCCTAAATGGATATCTTGAGGAAGATGTCTATATGGCTCAGCCCGAGGGTTTTGTCGATCCAAAACATCCTAACAAAGTGTGTAAGTTAAAGAAATCAATCTATGGATTGAAACAAGCATCAAGGAGTTGGAATCAGCGTTTTGATGAAGAAATAAAGAAATTTGGCTTCATCAAGAACGAGGATGAGGCTTGTGTGTATAAGAAGGCTAGTGGGAGTATAATAACTTTTCTAGTATTGTATGTAGATGACATACTACTATTTGGGAATGACATTCCAACCTTGGAAGGTGTAAAAGCCTGGCTTGGAAGTTGCTTTTCCATCAAGGATCTTGGTGAAGCCACCTATATTTTGGGAATAAAGATCTATAGGGATAGATCAAGGCGCCTGATAGGTTTGAATCAAAGTGCATACATTGACAAAGTCTTGAAAAGGTTCAAGATGGAGAACTCTAAGAAAGGTTTGGTACCTATTCAAAAGGGGACTATATTGAGTAGGACTCAATGTCCAAGCTCAAAGGTTGAGCAAGACAAAATGAAAGGAATCCCATATGCGTCTGCTATTGGATCGATTATGTATGCTATGATATGCACTAGACCGGACGTGTCATGCGCCTTAAGCATGACAAGTAGATACCAACAGAATCCAGGAAATAGCCATTGGATGGCTGTCAAAAGTATATTAAAATATCTTAGAAGGTCTAAGGATATGTTCTTAATATATGGATCCGATGAGAAGGAACTCGTTGTAAGGGGTTACACGGATGCGAGTTTCCAAACGGATCGAGATGATTCTCGTTCACAATCGGGGTATATCTTCATTATGAATGGAGGGGCGGTCTCTTGGAAGAGCTCAAAGCAAGATGTGGTTGCGTTGTCCACTACGGAATCAGAATACATCGCCGCATCTTTGGCCGCGCAAGAAGCCGCATGGTTGAAGAAATTTATTGCCGAACTAGGGGTTGTTCCTACCATTCAAGGACCCCTAGAGATCCTTTGTGATAACGAGGGAGCGATTGCTCAAATCAAGGAACCTCGTGATCATCAAAAGGTAAGGCACATCGAGCGGAGATTCAACTACATAAGGGATGAAGTTGCAAAGGGAAAGATATGTATTCGCAAAGTTCACACCAATGACAATGTCGCTGATCCACTCACGAAGCTCCTAGAACACCCAAAGCATGAGGGTCATGTTTGTGCCATGGGACTTCGACATTCTAGTGATTGGATATGATTTATGTTTTGTATTTGGATATCGGAACAATTGGTATTTTGACACTTTTATATGAATGTGGGATTTCATTTAAAATTGTGTAGTGTTCCATTTTTGCATGTTTAAATCCGTGAATAAGTTACTTGTTCTAAATGTCCGTAGTCGATCATATTTGTGGGAACAAATCTGAAGGTAAGACTATTATGAACTTGGATTGGTGGATATTCATAAGGTATGAATATGGAGCAATGGGTTGCTACCAAGGTTCATAGATATTTGTGGGAGACAAATATTGGACGACCCGCTCTCAAGTCTTACCCCATGGAATCTTAATTGATTGATCATAAGTAAGCTTGAGTAAAGGAGAATATCATTTGTATCCTCTGACCTGAGATACATATTGGGTCTTGATATTCACCAAGCATTATGCTTTGACTTAGCTCTTCGCTGTTCTGAAACATGGCAGTACATAAGGCTAAGCTCAAGCATAGTACTAGGTGTTTGTGAGAGACGTATGTAGTCAAGATGGAATTTGTCCCTCTTATTCGTTGAGAGTTAAATGTCTAAGGCCTGAATTAAGTTAAATCTAATAGAGAGTGATCACTCTATGTCTCTA
Organism: Deinandra increscens subsp. villosa; assembly: GCA_039602395.1. Classification (NCBI taxonomy): domain Eukaryota; kingdom Viridiplantae; phylum Streptophyta; class Magnoliopsida; order Asterales; family Asteraceae; genus Deinandra; species Deinandra increscens. The sequence goes on from JBCNJP010000008.1 coordinate 18,921,695, forward strand.
GGATTTAACATGACATTTGTGACAAAAGGATAAATGATCGTTTCACCTAAAACATTTCAAGTGGTGACTTGAAGGAGATGATGTTATTGAATGGCACTAAGTCATGCGTATTAGGGGTAACAAACCGTTGTTAGGCGGTATTTGTTGCTTGCATCAATCTTCTATGAATCTTGTGCAAGTGGGAGATTGTTGGACTCGGTCTGCCCAAGACACATACTAGATTGATGTGGCTAGTACGTTATGATCCAAGACGGGTCATACCCAATAACGAGCTAGACAAACACCCAATGGATATTTATTTAGATATGATCAATTAAATAAATGTCACTTATAGAAGATAATTAGAAATCGGTTTCTAATTAATTGAACTTATATTAAATCATGTGGATGATTTAAATTATAGAAGCAAGATAAAAATGTTATTTAATTGGTTAAATAACATGTTACAAAACATATAAAAGGTTATATGTTATACTTCATTTTAGTACACAACATGTAATGTGTTACATGACTTAAGCATAGTGTCTAAATGAACAAAGACTAGAAAATGGACTAGGTTCATTGGAGGGTTTTAAAAGATTTTAAAAACCATTTTCCCCCTCCTTTTTCCCCCTCTAGAGCCGGCCTCCCACCCTCTTTATGAGGGTGGTTGAGCCTTTTTATTTAAACAAGACATATGGTCTTGAGATTGGGACTAGTCATTGATAGCATTTTGCCTTCTCCAATACTCAAGTTCTTTCTCTCTCTTCTTCCATTGCAAGAACACTTTTCTTGCTAGAAAATCTGGAAATTGATTCCAAGATCTTGTTGGTTTCGGATTCAACAAGAGAGGAAGGAAGAGTTAGTCTTCAAGAAATCCTAGCAACAAGGGTGGTTGTTGCTTGAGCTCGTGGGTATCATCACTTGAGGCTTTCAAGTAAGATAGCAAGCCGGTTCATCTACATCATCTTCTTCACAATCTTGAGCTTGGAAGAAGGTATATCTAAAACCCCCTATGGTTGGTTTTAGTTTTGATAGCATGCATACATATTTGGATCCTCGGTTTTGGGTTTTATAATCAAGTGTTAAAATCGGTTTTAACATCAACTAATCAAACTATGGTTTTGAATTTCCGCTGCGTTTTACATTTTAAGGAGTTAAAATGGCTTTGATAAGGTTCTTAAAACCCATCAGCTAAACCATTCACGAGAACGTTGTGGCCACCAACAACCCATAACAGTAGCTAAACGGATCAAAAACAGCCTTCAAATTTCTGGAAATTCTCAAGAACACGAAGAACACACACTTACACCGTCAGTGTGTGTTTTTCCAGATCTGCCCAAACTGTTGAGAATCAGACGAAATGGATGCTTCCAATGGATCCGGAATGCGTTTTCCACTGAGAATCATACCTCATATCATCCAAATCCATGAAGAAATGCCCAGAAAATGAAGAATCAAGCTCCAAAATCTTCAAAAACCCCAAATACGGGAAAACCCCAAAAGTTACGAAAAAATGAGCTCGGATCTTCAATTTTCCAACAGATTTGAACAAGTAGAAGATAGAATCACATCTAAAAGAACTCCAGAACACGAATCCATCATCCATATCATCAGAATCCATCCAGAATCGAAGAAAAATAGAAAAAAGTCTCTAAAAAATAAGTTTTCTCATCTTCACCATTCAAGCTCAAAATCACAGATTCGAGTGACCAGATTCACGGTGAGATGAATCTGATCGGTACCCGCTCTGATACCATTTGTTAGGACCGATTTTCACTACGAGAATCCCGATCTTGAGCAAGAACATGTTTGGATGAGAAAAACTCATAAAAACAAATGATGAAGATGATGATGATGAATCATGAAATCATAAACAAGAAGAATGATGATCAAGTCGAATGAATTCATTAATCGAAAGGTTACAATCAAGAAATCATGAAGAACACATTCTCTCTCTAGAATCCATGACTCACTCTCTCTCTAGAATGGAAATCTCACACTCTACAAGAAATTCATCATCTCCACATTCGGAGACTCCTTTACTTGTAATGGGCACCCTCACTATATATAGTGAGGGTGACTAACGACAGAAAAACATAACTGAATAAATGAAATTACAAGTAAATGAGATAAACATAAATAATAATTAAATCAAAGCTGATTAAATTAATCCGAAGCTTGACTCGCTCGAACCGATCTTCCGTTGACTTTTACGTTGACCGTTGACCCGAACGGTTGACTTTTCCAGAAAACGGTCTTCGGTCCAATCTGCAAGCCTCGAGCATCACAACTCAGTCTCTAAATCGATTCACATGGATTCTTCAGTCGAATGCTTCGGTAAACAGATTTGATGGCGTCAGTCACATAGATTTTTGTTCCAACACTTGCAATCTTGTTACTCGGCTTTAAACATTCAAGACATCTTGATTCTTCGACTTTAACTTCTTGAATCATTGATATTGTCGAATTGCAATCAGAATCAATCATAATGCTATCATCATCATCATGACGAGCAGTCAAAGCAATTGTAAATGGAGCATGTTTCCTTGTAGCCTCAGAATCTGCATTCCAAGCAAATTCATTTGGATGCCAAAACACCTCATTTAATTTCTCATCAAAAGAAACAGATTTTTCTTCAATCTTAGAATTTTCACTTGGTGAATGAAAAACCATATGAGCATGTTGACCAGACTTCAGCTTGTTTTCAGTTGAACTTGGACATTCTCTTGCAAAGTGACCATATACCGAACACTTAAAACATTTCATCTTAGATTTGTCCAAACCAATCTTCCCTTCTTGATTCAGTCTTTTCTTGCCAGTTCTATTGAAAAATTGTTAGAACATATTATGATGTCTAATGCTTGGTCTAGGTGTTTGTCTATGTAATAGTCATTTTGTATAATCTGGTCCCAGCGTACCAGTGGACGGACCAGGTGGTACGCAGCCACGGACCACCTGGTACGTGGATTAATTGGTAGCCGAGCAGATTGGTATAAATAGTTTAAGCTCTGTGTTTGAGAGAAGTTGCGAGAGTTGAAGTCTTAACTGTGTGTATTCTGTAGTGTTTGCTCTTTGTTCTCTCTCTGTACTCTTGAGCTTGGTTATCAATAAACAAAACGTTTATGTACATCGTGTTATCGAATTGATCAAGATCATGCATTAGTAAGATCCGGTTCAGTGTTTTACAAGTGGTATCAGAGCTTCGTTGCTCTTTTGCTGTGATCTCTGATCATTTTTTCCATTTCTAGAGAGAGAGAAACAACATTTTTTATTCAAATTTCATCATTTCTTCTCGGTTTTACGTCCAATCTATTCGAAGTTTGCTTCCAAAATGATCCGTGAGTGTTTTCGTTGAGTGTTGTGTCGATTTCTCGTCCGAAAAAACCAAAAACAGTCAAATTCAGTCGAGATTCATTTGGTACGTGTCTGGTCCAGCTCAAGAACACATTGGTACGACACTAGTCCGTACAGCTATCTTCATCATGTTCGTGGTACGTTGCACTTAGTCCGTAAGACAATCTCCTTTGTTGGTCCGTGGCAGTTACTGACTGGTACGTTGGCAGTTACGCCGTACCAGTCTGGGCCGTTCCAAATCTGGTCCATGAGGAAAGTGATACGCTGGTGGTACGCCTTTGTTATTCTGGTCCGAGTGTGGTACGGTGTGAGAAGTGGTACGCTGAGTTCAATGGAGAAGCATGAAAATGTCAAGTAGGGGGTCGGGATCTAAATTTTTTTTCCTAATGCCAATTTTTAGGTAAATGGGGGGTCGAAACCGGAGTATATCGAAATTTTCTACACGAAAATTATATACCCCTTACATCACAAAACAAAAATTTGGGGGGTTGGGCGCTTCCTCCCGCCCCTTATAAGCTACGCCTCTGGCTGAGTTTGAATCTGGTACGCAGATCAAAATTTTGGTACGTTTGAGCTGTTTTTGAGAAAATCATCATGGATCCGTTCCAAGCTTTTGCTGCAATGTCTACAACCGTTCAAGCGTTATTGAACTACGATAACGAGATAGGAACAACGAATAAAGTTCCTATGTTGATGAAATTCGAAGATTTTCATAACTGGAAGACACGTTATGAATCATATATCGGTGACGGATGTAACCGTATGGACTCCTATGCTTGATGGGTATGAAGTTCCAAAGTTCACAAGTGGAGAATTTGTTGGTCAAGTGATGCCTTACAATAAAACGAATGATGTTGAGAAAGAAGCATTTAAACTGGAGTAAAAGGCGTATTCTAACTTGTCAATGGCTCTTCCAAGGGATATCCTACATCAATTTAAAATGCATACAACATCAAAAACATTGTGGGATGCGTTGTGTAGTAGATGTGAAGGCAACGCTCAATACAAGAAAAGCAAAAAGAAGGTGTTGTTGATAGAATATGATAACTTCTGTCACGTCCAAAATTAGACAATCAATGATCTCATATCAAGGTTATCACACTTGGTAAGTGAGCTAGAAATAGTTGGAGTGAAGAAGGAGGCTGGTGAATTGAAAGAGAAGCTTCTAGATGCTTTACCAGCAAAATGGGAAGGCTATATCTTGCTGTTAACTCATGATAAAAGTTTTGATGAGATTTCGTATGATGATCTGACAAGGAATCTGTTGGCTCGAGAACTAGATATGATGCGAGTGAAGACTCTTCCAGCACAAGTTCAGAATCCGGATGTTTATTTTAGGGAGAATGCATCAACAATGCATGCTAAAGTTAAAACCAGCACAAACCCACCAACTACTGCCTTTTATGTTGAAAATTCACCGAGTGGTCATGCTAATGTATCTCGGGGTTCTTCTGGTGAGAGTTACACTCAAAAGCAGTAGTGACTTATCCAGTTTACTGCAATCAATCTGCTTCTACACCAAATCAGAATGCTTTTTTCTGCCAAAACTACAAATGATTTCATGGCGTTGTTTACGGAAATGGTGTCTTCATATGATGGGGTTGTAGCTGGAAAGTTGACTAGTGCTGATTTAACAGATGAAGACCATGAACAAATTGATGATGATGATCTAGAACTTATGGATATCAATTGGTCCATGGCAATGCTTGTTCAGAGAGGTAAGAAGTGTATGCAAAGAACGGGACGCAAAGATTTAAATCCTCAAGGAAAGCTTGGATTCTACAAATCCAAAGTTCGTTGCTATAATTGTCAGAATTATGGTCACTTCGCAAAGGAATGCAATAATGCAAAGAAGCAAGAAACTTCAAAATTGTTTCAGAAGTATGCAGCTCAAAGTTCAAAAGCATCAGGAAGCAATTCTACTCCATCAAGTTCAAATGCAAATGCTTCGAATCAAGATTCTAAAGCTTTGGTTTCTCGGACTGGGGAGCAGATTATCCTGATGAATCTGCGTTCTTGTGTACTGAAGAGAGAAATGTGAAAATTGAAGATGATCCTGAACTTCCAGGTGAAGACTTCTTTGTAGAAGGCTATCAAGCCTTTATGTCTAATATTCAGGTTTGACTCTAAACCTTGCGAACATTGCATGGCCTTCGCTAACAAGTCAAATGAGAAAGTTATGTATTATGACAGATACATGTTGGCAGAGGAGAACACAAAAATATACAAACAAAGGTGGGAGGCCGTTAAGGCTGAACTGAAAAGTGAGCATTCATCGACTTTGAGCACCAAAATTGAATTAAATAATAAAACTGAAGATTACATTTTTTGTGAAAAGAAGCTTGCAGAAGCTAATCCTAAGATTTCGGAATTGAACATTGAAATTCGAGATCTTAAAAGACAACTTGAAGATTTCAAAAACTCAGCTTCCTTTGCAAGTTTTCTTTGCAAAGATGAAACTCTAAAAGAGGTGTTCAAGGAATCGAAATGCGATTCAGTTCCACCCCGATTGTGCATGGTTTGGAACCGACAAACACTGAAACCAAACCATCAATTGTGTTTGATTATTTAAAGTTCAGTGAGAACTTGGTTGGTAATTCTGACAAACAAAAAGGCTCTTATAAAAAGAAGCCTGGCAAACATGTGTTCAAGGCAAATCTTGATGCTCCAAAATCAATTGAGTCAAGTGATTTTGTAGGTGACAAACCAACTGGTTCTGTCAAATTGACACCTTTGGAGCAAGCTATTAAGATAAAAGAAACTGAGAAGAAAATGAAAACTTTTGAAAATGAAAATTTTTCTAAAGGCCAAGATCTCTTTTATGAAAAACACTTAGTAACAGCCAGCAACACAACTACACCGGATGTTAATGCAATTCCGGTTGCTCCTCCAAAGTCTGTCAAGTTTAGTGGTGTTGGTTTTGGATCAGTTTCTGAAAAAATCTGAGGTCAATCAAAAGAACCCTCAGGTAGTTCAGAAAAATGATAAGAAATTAAAAGGTAAAATGGAAACTGGTGAATTATCTCAGAAAATCATAATGTATTGTCTCAAAGGTAATTATACCATATTTTCTAATGAGATGTTCCCGTTATGCTGTGTTGATCCAAAACGGGTTGAAGGTGTTTTATGCTGAGTCTAAGGAGAATTGTGTGTCTGATAATGGTAGTGGGGAACATGGATCGTTGCTAAAACTTAGAACGAGTCCAAATGATCAGGATCCTCAAAAGTCATACACTCCAAACGATCATAAATCTGTTTCAAAACCAAAAACTTCCAAATACTCACCAAAGAGTTTTTACAACTCTGATGGTCGGTTTTCCATTAAAACAAATGATATTGATTACAAACCCTATTGTTTTTGTGATGATTATGATTTCTATGGTGATTTTGGTAAATTTGAACAAAACGAAGCCCAAAGGATCAAACCAAAAGGGTATGCTGATCAATGTGGAGTTGATGAATATGGTTTTTATAACCAATTTGGGTATATTACCCCTTTTCTTAAACCTCTTCCAATGCACAAATCTCAAAGGTTTAATGCTAAAACACCAAGGAGAGTTGTTAAGCAAATGTCTGATGATAACACCTTGACTGATTCAGGAAATAGTTTTCCTATGGTCTTTGTTGATCGTAGGCGGTGTTATCATTGTTATCAACAAGGTCATCTTAGAAATAGATGTCCGATTTTGGCAAAGAAACGAGCTTCCGCTGTTAGTAAAGATAAATCTAATTCCGTTTCTAAGCCAAAGGAGATAGATGAAAAGGTGGTAACAAAACAGATTTTCAAACGAGAAAATTTGTTCAAAAATCAAAAATATTTAGGAAATTCATCTTCGGGTGACTTTGCTACTGATTCATCTATCACGGTGTTAAGGCAAAAGTGGCTGCCTAAATTATCATCAAAAGCCACCAAAGATTTTTCTGAAGATACCGGTCGACCCAAAGCTGAAAGCTTGGGTCCAGATTCTCACTAATTATGTGCTGATATGTGCAGGGTGCTCGCAAGCCAGCTGTCAACAACTTCTGGATAGTTGATAGTGGAGCATCCAGGCACATGACGGGTAATATTTCTCTGCTTTTAGACGTCAAACCAATTAACAGAGGAAATGTTACCTTTGCTGGCAATAAAGGTGGAAGAATAACCGGAGAAGGAAAGATGGGTAACGAGAAGGTCACGTTTGATAAAGTGCAATTTGTGGAAGAACTGCAACACAACCTGCTGAGTGTATCACATATTTGTGATAAGCAGTACACTGCTGCTTTCACAAGTTCTGAGTGCCTGATTCTGAAACCTGTAATTCAAATCCCTGATGATTGATTGTGATGCGTGCACCAAGATTTCGTGATTTGTATGTGTTAAACATGAGTCAATCTTCGTCTGTTGTAGCTGCTAGTTGTTTTACCTCAAAGGATACTGAAAAAGATTCAATTCTGTGGCATCACCGTATGGGACACATCAACTACCGCAAGATGAACTACTTAAATAATCATAATCTGGTAGAAGGTGTTTCGAAGAATCGGTTTTGAATCAATGATGTGTGTGTTTCTTGTAAGAAAGGTAAACAACGGAAGAAGTCTCATCCATCCAAGCGACTTAATGCGATTGTAACTCCGCTAGAGCTACTTCATATGGATCTCTTCGGTCCAATGAATGTTCTAAGTGTTGACGGTAGTTTCTATTATTTGGGGCTAACAGATGATTTACCCGTTTCTCATAGGTGGCGTCGCTGCATTCAAAGGATGAAACTCCAGATACTATTAAGAAGCTGTTATCCAAGTTTGAATCGAAGTATAAATACAAAATCTGTCATATTCGTACTAATAATGGTACCGAATTCAAGAATGTTAAGATGATAGATTTTTGTGACTCTCTTGGAATTTTATAAGAATTCAGTGTGCCGTACACTCCTCAACATAATGGAGTTGCTGAAAGAAAGAATCGAACATTGATTGAGACGGCACGAACTATGCTGTCTGATGCACATCTACCGATCAAGTTTTGGTGTGAAGCAGTTCACACTGTATGTCATGTGCTCAATCGTGTTCTAATAGTCAAGCGATTCAACAAGACAAGTTATCAATTGCCTAAAGGTCGTAAACCAAATTTGCATTTTTTAGAGCCATTTGGGTGTTTATGCACTGTTCTAAAGGAAGGTGGGAAGTTTGAAGCCAAAGTTGTTAAAGGCATCTTTGTTAGGTACCAGCATCCAATGAAACGGGTTTATTTTCCTTCTTCTAAGACAATTGAGAATCATTTGAATGTGGATTGTCAAAGACATACTTTTCTCACACCCAAATCGGTTGATATTCCTGCTTTTGATTACAAGACCTTATTTGATTCTTTCTCGGAGGCACACAATGATTCTGCTGATGAGCATGCTGAAGAACTTCTAGCTGCTGCTATGGTACTACAATACTTACACCTGGTTCATGGGTCCCAAAGCTTCCAAGTGTTACTAATGCTGCTTCATCTAGTCGGAATGTTTCTAACTTAGAAACAATGAGTTCATCTGATGATGATGAGAGTACATTTCATGAAGCTGAATCAACACCGGTTGATGATCCAATTAGCTTACCGAGTATAAGTTCTTTAGTCCTGGTTTCTTTACCTATTGGTGATCTTTCAAGCTCAGAGGAAGCAGATGCAACTTTAAATAATCTTGAAGACAATATTGAGGTTCCTGATTCGACTACGTTTCGGATTCATAACATACATCCTCTAGAGAATATAATTGGAGATCCGAATTCTAAGGTGCGCACACGGCATCAATTGGCTGATTCTATTGATGTGTTAATTGCTGAAATTAGGGATTCCGATGTTCCAAATGAAGTATCTCACTCGTGTTTTCTGTCTCAAGTTGAACCTACCAATGTTGATCAAGCGTTGGAAGATGCTTCTTGGGTAGAGACGATGCAGGACGAAGTGCAGCAATTTCAGAAATTAGGAGTTTGGCATCTCGTGGATTTACCTGCTAATTTTAAAGAACCTTGTGGAACGAAATGGGTTTTCAAATGCAAGAAGGACGATCGTGGTATCATCGTCAGAAACAAGGCTCGGTTAGTGGTTCAGGTTTTTTCTCAGATTGAAGGCATTGATTTCAATGAAGTATATGTTCCTGTAGCAAGAATTGAGGCTATTAGGATCTTTCTAGCTTTCACGGCACATCATGGATTCAAAGTATATAAGATGGATGTCAAAAGTGCGTTTCTGAATGGAAAAATTCGTGAAGAAGTGTATGTGAAGCAACCACCTGGTTTTTATGATCCAGAGTTTCCTGAACGGGTGTATAAGCTAGACAAAGCTTTATATGGTCTTCATCAGGCTCCAAGGGCTTGGTATGAGACTCTTTCTACACACCTACTGGAAAATGGATTTAAACGTGGCAAGTTGCATTGTACACTATTTTCAAAGAATTTTGGGAAGGATTTGCTGCTGGTCCAGGTTTATGTGGATGATATTATCTTTGGTAGCACAAATGACAGCTTATGCAAGGAATTTAAGCGTATTATGCAAATGAAGTTCGAGATGAGTTCGATGGGGGAGATGGGTTTCTTTCTGGGTCTTCAAGTACATCAATCTGCCAAAGGCATATTTTTGCATCAAACAAAATATGTGTCCGATATTTTGGCTCGTTTTAAAATTGGAGATGTCTGCATCCCAAGTACACCTATCCAGCTTTCACATGGTCTTGAACCAGATGAGTCTGGTGACAATGTTGATCCGACATTGTTTCGTGCAATGATAGGTTCTCTTATGTACTTAACTGCATCTCGGTCTGATATAATGGTTGCTGTGTGCTTGTGTTCTAGGTACCAGGCAGCTCCCAAGGCTTCACATATGGTAGCAGTAAAACAGAACTTTGCTTATTTGAAGGGTAATTCGGATCTTGGTATGTGGTACCCTAATGATGATAAGTTCGAGTTATCAGCTTATCTTGAAAACGCTGGAGCGTGTGGATCGGTTTAGTTCGACATCAATAACGTGATAAACAACGAGAACAAGCAATGTAAATAAAACGACTCAATCTCATTAACCAATAGAACGATTACAGAGATTCAGAGTACAAAACACTAGTTCTCACACACACAAGCTCTCATGAACAACTAGTAAATTACAAGACAAACGACCTATTTATAGACACCTAAAACCTGACCTCCGAACCTGAAGATCGGCCAGAGTTCGGAGCCGCCGAACCTTGGGTTCGGCCAAGGTTCGGCCAGTACAAAACTAGGTCAACCTTTGTCTTCAAAACTCTATTCGATCCAGCCCGTTGCCACATATAATGTACCAACAAACTCCCCCTTGGCAACAGCTGGATCCTTCGTCTTCAGCCTTGAACATCAGCATCAGCCCCATCTCTTTCTCGAATCAAATCATGATTGTTTCCTGCGTAAATGTTGAAGGCAAAGCAAACTCTGATCACCCTCTGAAACTTCAATGCAAGTTCCATGTAGTCAGGGTGATACAGAATCGGATTATAATACAGCTCTTCAATATCAGCCTTGGATAGATTGATCAGCCACATCGGATCATAGATTCGAACAACCCGGTTTTCCTTCTCCAGTACTATCATAGCTTCTCCGGTACTCTCATTGTAATACCACCAACGCAGGTCCTTGATAAAATCAAGTTCCATTGGCATGAGAGGAATTTTCTTCATCACTACCGGTTTCTTCTTGAACACCAATACAATCAGCTTCTTACCAGTTCTTTCATGTATTCTGGTGCGAGATCGACGTCTTTTAGGTCTCTGAGGATTCAAGAACTTGAACCCTTCTCTGCATTCTCTCTCTAACATCTTCTTGAAATGAAAGCCCACATCATCATTCTCATAATTACAGAAAGGCTTTCTAGACAGTTCTCGCACATCCCATACTGGTAAACTACTAAAATCTCTTGCACGCTTGAAGTATTGAACACCATTTTGGCGTTTAACCCCATAACACTTCAACCTCGCAGAATACATCCAACTGATTATATCACCTGAGACTTGACCCTTGAACTTAAAGTACGGTCTTTGAATAATCGGCTTAGCAGGAGGAACATAGTTGGCATGGAATTCTTTCATATATTCATCCATCACCCAACGTTGTTTCTGTTCTTTAAACTCCTTGACCGCTGGATCTTCAGGTTTCTCTGATTCTTTCTTCTTCAGTCTCTCCTCTGCTTCAGTAACCTTTTCTTCAGGAAATACTTCAAAATCATCACCAGACTTATTATCGTTGACATTTGAATACATCTCCGGGTATTCTTCTGATGTAATGTCTTCAATTTCAAGCTCTTCATCAAAAATCCCTTCAATGTCGTCATCAGACTCTGGATCAGATGATTCATATTTCTCTGGTTCAGCTTCAGAAACTTTCCTCATTTCTTCATCATTCAACTCAAACACTGCTTTAAGCTGTTCAGCTGTTAGATCACCAGCAATCTCTCCTTCTTCTAAGTTTTCAATAATATGCTGGAATTCTTTCAAACTAGTACCAGCTTGATTTGACGGGATTGATGAAATCGGCATCGCTTCTATAGAATCCTTCTCCCCCTGAGATGTAGATGTCCCAGCACCCGAACTAACATTACCGGTTGGGCCTGATCCTCCACCTACATTCCCTTGATCATCTTGATCGGGATCATCATTCAAGTAATCCATAAACTCTTCTCGACACCCTGATCCATCACCAATCTCCCCCTGAGCTTTAAACTTTTCCATCAAAAATTTTATTTGCTCACTCATCGTCACCAGCATTGAATTCTGAGTTTCACTAGCAAGGCTCAAACGTTGAATCTGTTTATCTTTAGCCAAATTCTCTGCCCTCAATTCTTCATTACTAGTCTGAAGCTTACCAACTATAGACTTCAGACTATCAAGTTGTTGTTGCTGATCTTGAAGAGCACTCTGAAGAATACTAGCCTGAGAAAACGACACAGAACCTTGTTCAAAATTGAAGTTGATGTCTGGAGAAGCATTTGTAGTAGTAGCTGTGGAAAACACCGGGGTTGTGGGTGTAGAACCCATAGACTGAGGAACAAACTGCGCACCAGCACTTGCTGAAGGTGCCGTGCTCACAGTTGTCGATCTTGTTGCATTCATCAAATCACGCAAGAAATCAGCCTGCACATCAGACACCGAAGTCTGAACCGTAGTAGTAACTTCTGGCACAGACACAGAAGAAGAAGACATCCCAGAACGAGGCTGTAAAACATATTGCTGAGTCCTTCTCTTCTTGCCTTTACCACCAGCTGATATGGACTTCAATCTTCGTTTGGAACCAGCAACTGATTGCTTTCCTTTACCATGTACAGAATCAGCTGAAGGATCATAATCTTCGTCAGAAGCAGATGAGGCTACCTGATCATACACACGACCCTGGTATCGGTCGTTGCTTTTGTTCTGGCCCAGACGATATGCTAGATGAGCATCACTGCCTTTCCTTAACTTCACAAACTTTGAATTAATCAAGACTCGGACAAACGGATCGTTTGTATCCGATACGTCTTCAGAGTCAGCCCCCATATTCAGAAACTCATCATCATCATCAGAGTCATCAGATTCATCAATCAACGTATTCACTGCAGCTGTCTCAGTCACACGTACAGTTTCAGACACAACTGGCTGAGACACAGCTGGTTGAGAGACAGCAGGTTGAGAAACAGCAGGTTGAGATACTGCTGGTTCAGAGCCAATTGGGGCTTGAACATCCGGCTCTTGAGCAACCGGAGTTCGTCTCTTCGGTCTTTTCACACGTCCTTGTTGTGGATTCTGATTTCTGTCCACAATCCAACTGTAATCCAACTCATCTGAATCACTGTCTTGGCTATGGCGTGGTGCACCAGCAGCTGGTGCAACATAATCAGGATTCGCCAAATGACCAATCAGGCGTTTAAATTTGGGCTTCAACTCAGGTGCCATCTTCTGATAAGATGCCAAAGCACCAACACTAGCTTCTGTCATGTGTTTCAATATCATCTTCTGATTCTCATTCTTCACCAAGTTTGGATACAAGTCATTCAAGATCATCTGAATGAATCTTGGATAAATAGCTGCTTTCTTCTGCCTCTGAGTAAGATTGTCTCTCATGTAATGAAAAATCATCCCAGAAATGTTGTAAGGACGATTCAGTACTAAGGCATTCAGCAAAGAAATTGTGATCTGAGGAACTTCATCAAACCCTGAAATCCTGTGTCCCAGACACACTAGCAGCACATGCACCAAATACTTGTAGGGTACGCTCAATGATGACTTGTAGACCCACTCTTTACTTGGATCATCAGAATACCAGATACGCTTTAAAAATGCAACATTATCTTCATGCGGAAATGCTAACGGTGCATTCAATGTATCAGACTCCAAGTGTAACACCCTTCTGATATCTGCTTCAGTGAATTCAACTGTCTGATTTTGAACTGTTGCTGAAATTCTGATCTGACCGTCAGTTATTGTTCGTGCATTGCTCCAGAATTCCAAGATTATATCCCGATATACATCACAAGTTGTTGTTATAGCATAATGAATCCTGGAACGTCTCAGGAAATCAAATACACCATTTCCACCAAACTGTTCAAGCTTTGAAATTCCAACACCGAGATGTGCACAAACATTATGTTTATCTCCAACTTTTAAATTCACAGCCATTTCTGAAAACACATAACATGAAAAGTTCATTAAATGTCATATTATTAACAGATAAAATCACCAAATTCGTCAAATCATTGTCAATTGCATAAAACAACAACTTTTTGACTCAAATTTAAGTTTGGCCGAACTCTGTCCGAGCCTGCTCCGATCTACAAGTTCGGAGCTTTGTCCGAGCCTGCTCCGAACTACACGTTCGGAGCCTCCGAACCCCACGTTCGGAGCTCGAACATCTCCGACGATTTTGAATTTCAAAAGTAGTGATTCCGGTCAAATTAATCAAAACCAATTAACATCTATGGTCGGTTTTTAGTATTAAACACAAAGAAGTCACTTTTTCTGATTCTAACACCTGTTTACAGCAAAGAATTTCAGATCTGAGTTGTTTGTAACAGTTGGACTGGTTAATCACAAAAATCATCCACATTAATGAACAAAAATCACAAAGAAACACACCCCAATACTCGGAAATACAATATCTACCTGAATCTGTACTCAAATCACTCAAATAACACAGTTTTTGGAAAATTAAAAATTTTGGCAGCCGTTCGGTAGCGTTCGGAGTCAACAGGAATTTATGACCTCCGAACTCCTGATTCGGAGTATTTATAGGTCAACCCGTTCGGACCTCCGAGCTCCCTCCGAACTCCTCGTTCGGACCAAGAGATTGCACCGAACGCGTCCGAACTCCTACCTCGGACCCCCCGATCTCTCTCCGAGCTCCCTCCGAACTCCTCGTTCGGACCACCGAGCTTCAGCATTCGGACCTCCGAACCCCAAGTTCGGACCTCCGAGCCTCAAGTTAGGTCATTTCCAAAATTTTTCAAATTTAACCCTAAGTTTGATGAATCTTCAAATTGAACCCCAAAGTTTTAAAATTTAAACAATTTGATACAAACTTGTTCAATTTTATGATGAAATTTCTGAAATCAAGTCCTTTTGGTTGTTCCCGGCATAATTTGTAATCTTTCACCAACGGTTGATCGAAAATAAAACAGAATCAAAATCTTTTTGATATTTTGTAAATTTTCAAACACACCAAACATCTTTTTGAATTTTTCTAAAATTATGCTAAAACACACCTAAAATCTTTTTGTGATTTTACAATTTTTCAAGAAACAAACCAAAACAGAAATGAAATCAAATAACTAGAACTGAAATAAATTAAGTATTTTTGTGAGAAAGATCCAGACGCGAGATCATATCGGTCAAATATGCATCAGACACACTTCAATTTCATTTTTAATCAGCATGCAAGTCAAGTTGGCAGCAAATACAACTTTTCAGTTTATTTCAGCTCGGGTAGATCAATTTTTATAGCTTTCTGATATGTTAAGATGTATTAAGCAAGCATTGATATTATGAAAACCCACACAATCAGACATATTGGCAATCTGGCTTATTCTTATTATTTTTGTATTATTCACAGAATTTGATTTCCTCAGAGATTTAACGTTCTTGGTGTTTCATGCAAAAATAAAGCAGAACCCTAAACAAACAACAATCAGGTCGGCTGGTAGGCACGCAGAGAAAGTCCGATTGTTTAGGAAAATAAGAAATAAAAAATAAAGCAGAAATTGTATAACCCAACAACAATCAGGTCGGTGCTTCCGCACACGCAGAGAAAGTCCGATGAGTTATACGAAACACCAAAGAAAATAAAGCAGAACGTCAAACGAACACCAATCAGGTCGATCTTTCGATACGCAGAGAAAGGCCGATCGTTTGACAAAATAAAGAAAATCAAACAAGTTTAAGTCTTTGCAAAATGAAAACATGCGTACACCAGAACATCTCTTATTCTGTTTTTGCCTTTTTCATTTTTCATGCCAAGATCACACAATACTCATCATGATGTGTCTCACAAATAATCAAGCAATTTCTTTATGTTTATATCATACTAGCATATATCAGATTTACCCTAACACATTCAACTAACCAAACAAGCACCTACAGCCTTTAATTTTACTTTATCCGTGGTTGATAACACATGCCGATGTATTATCATTTCTCGCTTGGTCGGATCAATTTCTCAATTTTCATTTTTCCATTTTTTTTTTTGCTTTTTGCATTTTACATTTTTTTTTTTTTTTTATCTTTTCTGAATTTCCCCCCCTAAAAATACAAAGACACTATTTTTTGGATTTTGTATAACAGAGAAAGAAACAAATAAAAGAAAATTAACAAAGAAAAATGATCAACCGATAGTTACTCAACTTGGTAACTTTTGAATGCCGTTGATCTGCAAAAGATAACGGAAGCGGGTTTTATCAAATGCTTTTGTAAAAAGATCCGCTTTTTGAAAATCTGTATGAATCTTTTGCAGATCAATCAAGTGTTTCTCATAACAATCACGAATGAAGTGATATCGAATATCGATGTGTTTTGTTTTAGAGTGATGGACGGGGTTTTTAGTAATGCAGATAGCAGCAGAGTTATCTATATAAATTGGCGTAGTAAGAAACATCAAACCGTAATCCCGCATTTGCTGTTGTATCCATAAAACCTGAGAACAACAACTGGCAGCTGCGATATATTCAGCTTCAGCCGTGGATGTAGCAACGGACGTCTGCTTCTTACATTGCCAAGATACCAATCTGTCACCTAGGAACTGACATCCGGCCGTAGTTGACTTGAAATTAATCTTACAACCGCCATAATCCGAATCAGTATAAGCTGACAAATCGAACTTATCATCATGAGGATACCAGATCCCAAGATCTGAATTACCCTTCAGATAAGCTAGAATTCTCTTGACTGCTTCCATATGAGAAACTCGAGGTGCTGCTTGGTACCTGGAACAAAGACAGACAGCAAACATAATATCAGGTCGACTAGCTGTCAAGTACATTAATGATCCTATCATTGCCCTATACCGAGTGACATCCACTGGTTCACCCTCTTCGTCAGGACAAAGACCATGAGACAGCTGAATTGGAGTTCCAGGAATGCGAACATCTTCAATTTTGAACCGACTTAGAACATCTTTAACATACTTTGACTGATGTATGAAAATTCCTTTGTCAGATTGTTGAACCTGTAAGCCCAAGAAGAACGACATCTCTCCCATGGAACTCATTTCGAACTTTGTTTGCATCAATCGCTCAAAATCCTTTGATAATTGTTCATTGGAACACCCAAAAATAATGTCATCGACATAAATTTGTACCAAGAGCAAATCCTCCCCCGTTCTACGACAAAATAAGGTAGGATCGACCAACCCACGCTTGAATCCATTGTCAAGTAAATAAGTGGATAGCGTCTCATACCAAGCTCGAGGAGCCTGATGGAGACCATAAAGTGCTTTATCCAGCTTATAAACCTTCTCCGGATAATCAGGATCGTAGAATCCCGGAGGTTGATCAACATAAACTTCTTCTTTGACTTTGCCGTAAAGAAATGCACTCTTCACATCCATCTGAAAGACCTTAAAACCACGATGTGCTGCAAATGCCAAGAATATTCGAATTGCTTCAATTCTGGCAACTGGTGCATACACCTCATTAAAGTCAATCCCTTCTTCCTGAGAAAACCCTTGCACAACCAAACAGGCTTTATTGCGGACTATCACTCCACGATCATCCCTTTTGCATTTGTATACCCATCTTGTACCACAAGGTTTCTTACTTCCTGCTGGTAAATCTTCAAGATGCCATACTCCTAACTTCTGAAATTGTAACAGCTCTTCTTGCATTGCCTCTATCCATGAACCATCAAGTAACGCTTCATTCACATTTTTAGGTTCAATCTGAGATAGAAAACAAGAATGGAATGCTTCTTCCTGGATACCAGATTCCAAAACCGTTAGTAATGCACTACCCTCAATCTGATGTCTTGTGCGTACACCATCATTCAAATCACCAATAATATTTTCTTGTGGATGAATGGTGTTTATACGAACCGTCTGATGAACAGGAACCTCAACCGTTTCAGCCAAACCAGGAATAGGATCTTCCTCAACCACCACATTATCAGTTGAATCAGCCACCACTTCATTTGTAACAGCATCAACTTGTGGATCAGGTTGTTGAACAGGAAGTTCATTCTGATGTGACACGATTATGGCGGCTGTAAAATCAGTTTCAAGTCAACCACCACTGGATGTCAGTTTTTGGGGGAGAGATTAGTGTCCTGGCAATGTAAGAAACAAACTTCGGTTGCAACGTCTACTGCTGAGGCGGAGTATGTGGCTGCTTCAAGTTGTTGTTCACAAGTTTTGTAGATTCAACAACAGTTACGCGACTATGGTTTGAATTTTCTCAGTACTCCCATTTACATTGATAACTCGGCTGCTATTTCTATCACGAAAAACCCTGTTCAACATTAAAAAACTAAACACATTGACATAAAATATCACTTTATCAGTGATTTCTATGAGAAGAAACTAATTGATTTGCAGAAAATTCACACGGATTTTCAAAGGGCTGATTTATTCACTATAGCGTTTGATAAAACTCGCTTTCAATTTTTATTGCAAATCAATGGGGTTACTCATTTGAATGCCAAGTAAACTGATTCAGTTGATCATTTTTACTTTCTTTTGTTGCTTTCTTTTATGTCTGCTTTTTAGGGGAGATATGGAAAAATACAAAAAGAGTGTGTTTTCTTGTATTCAAATATGAAAAAGCATAAAAAAATGAAAAAAAAAATCAAAAATTGAGAAATGTGATCCAACCTCGTGAGAAATGATAGTACACCAGTGAATGTTACTGACCATGGATAAACTAGATTGAAAGGCTGTAGGTTCTTGTTTGTTTCATTGAATGTGTCAATCAATATCTGATACTTTCTAGTATGATATAAACATAACGCTTCCATGAAATATGTGGTGTAACATGATTCTTGTGGTTATGTAATCTTCATATAAGACGGAAAATACAAAAATAGAATAAATAAGTGTTCTAGTGTATGCACGCTTTCTTTTGAAAGATTTAAACTTGTTTGATTTTCTTTATTTTGACAAACGATCAGACTTTCTCTGCGTATCAAAAGATCGACCTGATTGTTGTTCGTTTGACGTTCTGCTTTATTTTTCTTGGTGTTTCGTATAACTCATCAGACTTTCTCTGCGTGTACGTGATTACCGACCTGATTGTTGTTGAGTTATACGATTTCAACTTGTTTTTCTTTCTTATTTTCCTAAAAAATCAGACATTCTATGCGTGCTCACAAGGCCAACCTGATTGTTGTTTGTTTAGGGTTCTGATTTCTTTTTGCATGAAACACTATGAACGACTTATATCTGAAAATATTCAGTGATGAATAAGAGAAAAATCAAAAATATCATAAGTCAAATTCTCAATTACTTGAATTTGTGGGTAACATGATTTCTGTGCTTGAAAAATATATATAATTCATATAAGAAAGCTGTAAAAATTGATTTAATTTGACTTAAATAAACATGAAAATGTTGTATTCGTGGACTGCTTGGCTTGCATGCTAATTAGGTTGAAATTGAAATGTGTTAAGTGCATCAACTTGTATGATCTCATGTTGCGATCTTTCTCACAAAAACATAAATTATTGCTTTTATATTTCTGTTTTGCAGTTTATTTCTTATTTTAAAAAAATCAAAAAGATTTTAGGCATGTTTTAGCATAAGTTCGAAAAATCAAAAAGATTTCAGTGTGTTTGGATATAAAATTGCTAAAATTCAAAAAGATTTTACTTCTTCTTTAGTTTTTGATCAACTGAATTCAGGAAC
This sequence comes from Deinandra increscens subsp. villosa, assembly GCA_039602395.1. NCBI lineage: Eukaryota > Viridiplantae > Streptophyta > Magnoliopsida > Asterales > Asteraceae > Deinandra > Deinandra increscens. The sequence continues at coordinate 18,941,366 of JBCNJP010000008.1, forward strand.
GGAAAATTTTAAAAAACAGAACCACAATCGAAGCTCGAATCGGCTCATCATGGATTAATTTGGGAAAATTTGGAGTTTTGAGAGAGAAATAACAATGTTTAGGGTTTAAGGGAAAAATGGGAATTTTACATGAAATGTGGTCCAGACGTACCACATGGTACGCCCGGCGGACTACTTTGCATATAAAGGGGTAGATGTGGTACATGTTCGGCATAACCCACGTACCACATTGAAACACTCTCTGCGAACCCTAAATCTCTCATTACGGCTTTATACCGATTTCTCTGTGGATACCGAACCTTTGCTCACGATTTCTGTTTCTAAAGACAGGTATGAGGAAGGCGCATCTGTACATGGTCTTGGATTTCATTATCATTTTCTCTATCATCTGATTTTTGAGATTAACTATTTGGTTTTTCGCAAAATCGAACCCAGGGTTGGTTAAGGGTCTTAGAAACAATTTCAATGGGTTTTAAGTATACACACTCAGTCGGTTTTTGGTCTAGAGTGAATCCTCACTGATTGATTCCATTACAAACATGGTTTTGATTGTTAAAATTACAAAAGACTCTTCGGATGAACTGTTCTTCCGCCGTACCACATGGTACGCGGCGTACCAGATTTGATACATGGCCTAATGTGGTCCATTTGACCAATCTGGTACGTGGTCAACAATTGTGGTCCGTCCCGTACCAGAAGTGGTCTGTCTGACCAATTTGGTCCGTGACGTGGTCCGCTGTCAAATTTTTCACAAAGTTCATCGTTTGAGCGTTTAAAGTCAAACTAGAGTCGGTTGTAAGCGGTTTTGATTATATCTTGTGATTTTAATGATAATTGGTGTTTGTGATTGTTTCAGAAATGGCAGCGTTAAAGTCCAACGACGAACACAATATTTGTGTGTATCTCGAGGCGTCTGCAAAGTGGAGATCTCACTTCGGAGGCATATTTGGTTTTTTGAGACGATGGAGAGTATACTATGCTGCTACACACGAGTGTACACCTTACAGAGACTTACTTACAATGTTTTGGACTTCAGCTCTAGTAGATTGTTCGGTGGTACCTTTGGTGATTCGTGCGAGAATTCTTCAAACTGATGTTATTGTAACTGAAGAAGATGTTCGGAGGGTTTTACGATTCAATGATCAACCAGCATTTCCGAAGGAGTTTGATCAGATTGATATGGTTGCATTACTGAGATGAGTGAAGTATCATGGCAATCTATATGCTACCTGGTTTCTTAAAGCCAATATGAGTCCTCCGTATAAGTATTTGATGCACGTGATAATCAGATGTTTTGGTAACAGACTGAGGGGTCATGAAGAATTCGATATGAAGTTGTTATCTTTCTTTACGGATTTGGTGATGAATCGGAAATTCAACTTCTCAGGTTGGATTTTCGACTACATGAAAGAGAACATCCTGTCTAAACAGACCAAGAGTGTGATGTATCCCCGGTTTCTGAAAATGATCTTAAATGAGCTGCATCCTGATCTTCCAAAGAATCCAGATGCTGTCTTAATATTGAAGCACATGAATGAGGTAGCTCTGTGGAAGTTGCCAGTTTATCAGTAAAGAAAAGGAGTGAATGTGGCTCCTTCGGTTAAAGGTTTGATTGGTCATTTGGCAAAACCTAACTATGTGGCTCCAATAGATGGTGCTCCAAGACATCCGGATAGTAGTAATGATGAACTAGAATATGATGAAGATGGTAACCTAGTTGATGAAGATGATAATGAAGAAGATGATGAAGATGTGCCTGTCCAACAACCGATAGAACAGTAACATGCTGCTTCTGTACCTGTGCAACAGCAACAACAACAACAATCTGAACCAATTCATCAAGATCCAATCATTCCCGATAGAGAAGATGATGTAGCTGGTTCCAAAGATGTTTATGAGGATGATGATGATTAAAGTTCTGCTGATACGAGTTCTGACTCTGGTGAATATGTAGAAATTTTGCATAATACTAGAGGCGTTAGAGTGAAGAAAGGTTTTAAAGCTCATCTGGCTTATCTGGCCTTGAGAAATGAAGATATAACTAGATATGAGCATTTATCAAAAAGGCATGCTGATCGAGAAGATGATGATGATCCATCTTATACTCTAGCTGTGGAGGAATCAGCTAGACAGACAAAGGCTGCTGATAAAGGAAAAGCCCCAATGGTCGCTACTGGCAAACGTGTGAAACATATGTCAAGACCGAAGATGATGGTTAAACAGGGCTCGTTCCTTGCTGATGCTCGAAAGGCTGGTAGCAGTCCGCCTAACAAGAAGCAAAAAGTTGCCCCAAAGTCTTCGATTCCAAGTCAACCAATCACCAAATCTGCAAATGTTCAAAGTTCAAGTATGCCATCTGTTAGAAAGTTGATTGTCAGAAATTCATCAACTTCTGCTTCTGCAATATCATCGACTGATTCAAAGCTTGCTTCGCATCAAACAAGAATTGATGAGTTTGAGTCTACTAATCGTCAACAAGCAAATGAAATTCAAGGATTGAAGAATACCGTGAAAGAGTTGGTATCTCATGATCAGTCAAAGGATCGTGAGATTGCCCGACTTCAACAAATCGCTCTTTCTCTGGGTGAGCAACTAAAGCGTTTGTTAAAAGCTTTACCTGCTCAGGGGGAGATGAGACCGAATCCTGAAGAGGCTTGCAGAGAAGATGCGATGTGTCACGATATTTAAATGATATAGATGACCCGGAGGGAGGTGTCGGTGGAGATGGTTCAGGTATTTCTGGTGCAGCTGGAACATCTGCTGCTGCATCCTAAGTGGAGTCTGGTAAAGATGTCTATGATGTGACTCCAATTACAAGGGTTGCAATTGAAGAAGGAGAATTTCTACATCAATACTCAAAAGAGCAATTGGCTGCAATATATGCTCTTAATATTGAAGATGTTGATAAGGTTCCTTTCACTGAACCTCACAGAGCAGAAGATTCAGATGATGAGTTTGTATATGAAGAGGAGCATGTAGAAGTTTAAGATATGACTGCTGAAGAATATCCAGATGATCCTAAAGTTTATGGGAATTTTAATGATAATGATCAGTATGGAGGATTCAATTTCTTTGCAAAAGATGATGAGGAAAAAGATGAGAATGAGCTAAAGAAGAAAGAGGCTGAGAAACAATCTGAACAACCTGAAACTGCTAAAGCTGATAGTTTTTCTGAAGAACAAGAGAAACGAAGATTGTTTGATGAATGGATGAAGGAGCAAAGATCAAAGAAGATACCTGTGGTGAATGTCAGGACCGATTTTCACATCAAGAATCTCGATCTTGAGCGAGAACGAGGATCGGATTCGAAAACCCCTAAAGAAGATGATGATCGATGAATCTTGGATAATCAAACACATGAAAGATGATGAACTAAGTCGAATGATTTCATTAAACCGAATGATTACAACACAAGAAATCATGACAACACTCTCTCTTTAGAAATCCATGACTCACTCTCTCTCTCTAGAATGGAAATCTCACACACTCTACAAGAAAATCATCATCTCCACATTTGTAGACTCTCTTTTTTTTTCTTGTAATGGGCACCCTCACTATATATATAGTGAGGGTGACTAACAACAGAAAACATAAATGAACAAAATATTACAGGTAAAGCAAATAACATAAAATATTAATTAAATAAAAGTTGATTTAATTAATCCGAAGCTTGACTCGCTCGAACCGATCTTCCGTTGACCGTTGACCCGGATGGTTGACTTTTCCAGAAAACGGTCTTCGGTCCAATCTGCAAGCCTCGAGCATCACAACCCAATCTCTAAATCAATTCACATGGATTCTTCAGTCGAATGCTTCGGTAAACGGATTTGATAGCGTCAGTCACATAGATTTTAGTTCCACATATCCCCCCTTGACCGATGCTTTCAAATCTGTTCAACTGCTGAAGAATCGCTTTGTCGTACATCTTTAATAAATAACTGATAAACCCGAAGCAATTTGTCATAGAAGTTCCCCCTCTGAATAAGCTTCTTCTGTTCTCGTTTCTCCAGTCTAAAATTCTTCAAGGGATAATGGATAAAAGAATTTGTTTCGATCAATTCTGCTTGCCATGTTCAACCAGTTTCTTCCAGGGTTTGCAGGACTATCATCAGGCTCAGGTCCAAAAATATCCTCGGGATATGGTCTTCTCTGGACGATTTGAGTAGCCATCACAGATGAACCAATGGAAGCTTCAGCAGAGTTTGAGGGTAAAGTAGAAGTTTGCCCTTCAGTGGCATCGTCTAATGATATATTCTGATCTCTTTCAGTGGATGGTAAGGCCAGAGCTAATTGATGTTCCATCATCTCTACCTGTTCTCCCACAAATGGCACTACATTCAGTGGAGATACGGGATCAAGGTGGATCATTTCAATCTCTGCTTCTTCTTCGAACTCTTCTTCCTTGACATTGTCTAGGATGTCTTCATCATACTCATCACCAGCAAACGCCAAATCTATGAAGTTTAGAGGGTTTGACCGGTTTACCAGTAGATCAAGACGGTCACCCAACTCTACAGTGTCGTCTAAATCATCTGGATTTACTGAGATATCTTCCAAAGCTTGCTCTTCTGAATTTTCATCATTGACAGTCACGATGCTTCTGCAGCTGGGATCAGTAGCAAGAACAGTAGAATAGAAGTCCTTGAAAGTTTCTCTACCAGCATCTGGATTTACTGAGATAACTCCTTAAGCTTTCTAATCTCAACCGCTTGATCCAGAATTGTCTGATTTGCAGCTCTTAATTCGGCCTCAAGGTGAGAGTTTTGGATTGTCAGGATCTCAATTTCTGACTTCATCTCCTCATAGTCATGCATCATAAGGATTTACACCTGACGGTCCAGCTTCAGAAATTCCTGCTTCGGCAACAAGGCTAGTTCTTACCTCAGGTTGGGTAGCAATGACAGCGGCTGGAGTTACTATCGTTTGCACCATTTGACCCTTTTTAGGTGAAACAGCCGGTTCATTTGGGAGGGTGACAGGTTCTGTAACAGCTTCTGTTTCAATTTCAATAATCACAGGTTCAGTTGCTGTAGACTTGTTAACATTATCCTCAACAACTTCCACCATCTTTTCAGTTGTAGGTTTAGTATGAGCAGTAATGACTGGCATCGGCTTGTCTTGAACATTCTGACATTCTTGATCAACAGGTTGTTCATTATCAGCACTAGTGGATTGAGCAGCAGCGTCTAACTTAGCTTGCTCTGCTAGACGTTTCTTGTGTTCCACATAGAACATCTTCTTCCTAGCCGGTCTGGGATAAGAAGTGACTATCCAATGCTTCTCTTCATAGAAGACCTTTTCTGAATCAGCGCTTGTGGAATAAGGTTCTTCTTGAGATTGTTCGTCTCCTGTGTTCTGGCACGAGAAGATCCGGTGGTGTCAGCTCCGGTCTTCCATTTCTTTTCGGTGGGGCTCGAGCATCAGAAGCCTCAGAATCAGATTGAGAAGGTTGAAACTTAGAACCGCTTGCTTTAGCTTCATGCTGGGATGCTTCAGGTGATGGTTGCATTGTAGCAATTCCGGCGTCACCATCTGAATTGTCGTCTGAATTATTGTCAGAGTCACCCTCAGATCCACCAACATCACTTTCATTTTCACCTTCTTCTGAATCAGTGTGCTCAGAGCCTTGGTGACCAGGTGACGGGTTTTGGCCAACAGCCGCAAGTTCTACATGTGCAAAGGGATCTGCCTCTGCTGTGGGCTCAATTAAATTTGGCTGAGCTTGAGCAGTAGCAGATGCAGTTGCACTCATTGAATTTTGGTAATACTGGGCTTGACCTTGATCACCAATAGTATCTAACAAATTTTGAAAGTACGGTGCATCTGGTCCTTCATTTCCAGGTAACAGGTATTTTCTGTAAGAATCATGATCCGTCCTTCGGGGAGTAAACTTTTCTCCTGATTTCACCAAGTTTGGGTAGTAGTGGTTCAGGATGGCTTGCAGAAACTTGGGATACATAATGAACTTCTCAGCACGACCTGCAGGAGTCAGGTTCCTGATCATACTTCTGAGGAGAAACCTTGACATGTTGTAGCCAGTTCCGGTAACAAAACCATGAAGGGCATGAGCCAGTTCATCCTTAAAGTCATCAGTTCCTGTCTTCCTCGGGGAGAAGGTCAGAATGATGAAGCCTAGCATTTTTCTCTAGTTGAGAGGAAACAAAGGTTTCTTAACCCTGGGATTTGTATCAATTGGAAGTGGACCAGTATAACCCATGTTCCTCATGCTTTCATGCCACTGCTGCTTAGTGTAAGTATCAGGGCAATCAGCATCATCTAGGCGAAGGGCCGTTCTGATCATACTTTCTGTCATCACCACATCGGTTTCCTGAATTCTGGAGCTCAAGTGTTCTGAACCATCTTGATTTACCACCTTTTGAGCATTCATCCAGAAACTCTCCACTATAGATTTGTATATCGGAAGATCTAACAGCATACAATAACCCCAGTTAGAGTATTCCAGAACCTGAAAAGTTTGCTCGAAGGCATCAGCATGTTTCCATTCCCTGCTGAAAACGCTTATTTGATTGTGGGCTACACCATAGCCTAATGGCTCGTTCCCCGCTTGCTGGTCCGGAATCAACAACCGTTCACGATATCTAACTAATCTAAGCGTGCGGAATCCGGTTAGATTAGTGATTCAAGAAGGAGATGAGAAGAAAACTAAGAATACGATGAATATAAACGATAAAAACCTGATCTTGCACACAAGATGAACTTGTCGGGTACAAAACAGAAAATCGTAAACTATCTTATTTCTCTCTTGATTACGATTACGATCGTAAATGCCTTGAGGCTCCTCTCAGAGTCGTAATCAGCCACTCTCTCTGGAAATCGTAAACCAGCAAGCCCTAAATGAGGAGGTCTAGTGGGGTATATATAGACCCCCATTGGGTTTACTATTGGGCCCCTTGTTGAAAAACCGTATACGGATCGATTCTATGGATGAGACGGAAGTTTTGTCATTGATTCATGTCGAATGATTACATAACGAAGGAGTATACAAACGTTTAAGCTCTGGGGGAGGTCGGACAGAACCTCCCCTCTCAACACACAGACACAAGACAGAAACTTTTAAAGAAATACAAAGACGAAACTATTTATACTTCTTCATTCTGTCCGAACTGGGTAACCTCCGAACCTGCTCCGAACTTCCTCCGAACTTGGAGTTCGGACCACCTTCGGACAACTCCGAATCTGGAGTTCGGCTGAGGTTCGGACCTCAGTTCATGTTTCCGAAAAATCAGTCTGTTTGACAATTCGAACAGTAACGGCCACACAAGGTTCATGCATCAACAAATTCCCCCTTGGACGTTACTGTCGAATCCAGACAATGATCTTCTAGCAATCTTCAGTCAGCTTGCTGCAGACACCTCTATCTTTAGCAAACTCCCCTTGACCGAATCATTAGGTATGCAGGAAACAATTCGAATCTTGTACAATTTCCACAACCACTAAAATTCCCCCTAGCTTCAAGCACAACCATCCAATTGGAACCGGCATCTATGATAATGGTTCACTTCATAAGTTGTATCCGGAAATTGTAAAGACACACGAACATCACTGCATCTTGATAATAATCTTCAATCTTCACCGAATTGTAACACATTATGATCTTTATGAAAACAGACACGATCAGCATCTTCAATCACGGAAATTCCCCCTCACCATCAAATCCATCCCAATATATTACTCCGGTAAACGTATATCTCGTTGCAGACTGGAATCTGACCAAGTCTTTCGACAACTCGAGAAAGTATCGGGCATATGACAGAAAGTTCCAAACCATAATTGAAAACTTTGACATATCGGTTCGCACGAACATCAGAATATACCACATTTCCATGAAGATCAAAAACCACCATCATCCCTGAACTGATTGCTTTTGAATATTCACTTTTTCAATTTTAAAACTTTGAAAGTTTTAGGGTCCCCAATTACCCCCTAAATAAGTGACATATTCAAATCTTCCATATTCTTCTGATTCCAACCTCGCATTTGTGACATCCGTCACTTTAATTTTAGATTAAAAATGATAATCTAGGATTTATTACGGTTTATTTTGAATTAATTATAATTATGTGGATTATTTGAATATTATAATCTCGTAACTGTGAACCGACCAACGAAACGAATAAAATATTTCGTTTTGTGTAAGTAGTGAGTTAATATAACTTAGAGCCTTTAGAAAAGGTTATACATTCGGTTGGTGATAAATTAGAGAAAATTACGCAAATAGTGAATTTGAATCGTGTAAAAACGTCACTACTTTTGGTCTCCGACCAAGTACGACGAAACTGAAAAATAGTTATACGGTTCTGAGCGTAATTTAAAATTATGAATTTTGATATAATTATTTGAATTTATTGGAGTCGGAAAAATACCCGTAAAACACGACATACACTGTGTGTAACTAGAAGTTTATAAATTTTGAAAGAAGTTGGTGGGTGTATGTATGCATGTCGTGATATATATATATATATATATATATATATATATATATATATATATATATACTAGCCGTGTACCCGCACGTTGCGGCGACGACAGTTTATAGCGTGTTATTTGTCTTCTGTTTGCGTGTTCGACGACGACGACAATTTACAACGCAATATCTGTTTGTCTTCTGTTTGCATGTTCGGTGGCGACGGTTTTTGGCGTGTTATTCGTTTTTTGTCCGCGCGTTGTGGCGGTGCTACAATTCGTTTTTTGTCTTCTGTTTGTACCCGCGCGTTGCGGCGGAGATGATTATTTATTTTGATGGTTAATTTGTTGGCAGCAATGGCAAGGTTCAATTACGTCCGGCGTCAACTCGAAGGGTAGCAATTGTTACCGTGGTTCGTATATCTATGTCACAAGTCTTGCAAATATGAATTAAATAACAATATACACATCATACGATAATATCATTCGTCTGCAAAGTACTTAAGATTGTAAAACTCAATCACGGCTCATAAACATAATACAAACACTTTTAATATAATTTGGTGTTTGATACGATGTAGTTCCAACTTCCAAATCATTTTTCTCGAGAACATGGTTGAAAGCTTTAAGTTATTAGCTCTTCACATCAGTCAAATTTAAAATTTTGAGCAAGTCCATCTCAACTTCTTCAGCTTCTCGAGGCTCACATACTTGCATAGTCTAGGTGCAAAAAATGGAAAAAAAAAAACAATGTTCAATATGTATACATACATGAGAATATTAAAACAAACAATTTTATCTAAAATTGCAGGAGGAAGATATTACTAACACGTTAAATATATATTTTTAAAATTATACACAAACATAACATATATTGTGTATCATGTCACATGTTTAATTTATTACTTTGACTTGATTACATAGCAGCCAGACTATCAATTAAGAAAGAAGAATAATTTACAGGTAAGATAAATTCGAGGCCCTAAATGAATATGAACTGCAGTGGGCACAAATTATTTTAAATGATCATCGTTTCAGTAAACCAACCCAACACTTTGATTATACATGGATTATCACTAAAAGAGTTACATCTTATGCCAATGAGGGATAAAATACAGCAATAAGTCCCAAAATATGTACGGGCTCCTTCGTGTCGCACTACAAGCCTTCATTATTTGCCGACCCTATAACATCCTCATTTGTTCGAGATCTTAATGAGCATGCAAGTTCCGGGTCAACATTTGTTGCTTGAACTTGTGCTATAGAACAGTTCAAGATAATTAGCTCTTTTTGGTGAAATCAAAGATAAAACTGAAACTCAGTTGTTTATTAAATCAGTGTCAATTGTTTCTTTAATTATTACCAAATTAGTAAGGTGCGATTGTTTTAAAAGAACCAAATAAACTCTATCTTTGACATATAGTCCTTTTAACTTCTAAACGCACAAAATGGAAGCTAGTGCAAGTCTTTGTAAGATTTGGATCAAGATAAAAAAAATACATGCGGATAAATGATAATTCAGGTGTGTACATATATCTCTACCTTTAAACCATATTTACTAAGATACTTAAGTTTCTGTTTCTTCCTCATAAGGTCACACTTACAGATGAAATAAAAGTGAGAAAAAGAAGACTTGACCTGGTTGGTGGATTGAGTTTTAGCCACTTTCTTCATTCTGTAATTTCAAGTGTACCATCCGAAAGCTAATGTTGCCCTCACTTTTCCCAGCTAACCATCAACTAACGTAGTTGACATTAAAAAGAATTAGATAAATTAGAACAAATATAAAGCAAATAGCACTTATCTAATGTGATCAGGTACTTAGAACAAAAATTAAATTCTACTTCAATACACACAAAAAAAACAAGATCATTACCATTATCATCATCTAGATTAGTTCCTTGGTCGGAAGCCCATTAAAATCCTCATTATCATCTTCCGGTTCATATGCCTCGTACCATTCAACAAATTAACATAACAACCTGCTAAACAAAAAGAATAAAATGTAATTTTACAATAAAATACATGACAAATTTTGAATGCTTTTGTAAAGGTAAAAAAACTATAAATTCAACAACCTCTTTCTCAAGAAGAATAATTGTAGCCTCGATGATTTTTAAAACTTTTAGTTCCTCATAGAGCTCAACGTCACATACAGACACCCACCAAATGTACACCTGAAATAAAGAACGAATAAGATGTCATATGAAAACCAAAACGGGTTTATGAAAATTAACCTTCTGGTTTGGAGTTCGTAAATGATCCATTCGACTGATATAATCAAGAAAGCTATATATGGAATGGGTGAAGTCATATAAGGTTGACTAATACTGAACGAAAGAACTCGATATATACCCTCCATGTTGCCAGCTTTTCACGTAGAGCTTGCCATTGAAGTAGCCCAAAAACACGCTCAGTGCAATGACTATACACAACATCATACATTAAATAGTTGTAATGAATAGAAGATAAAAAAACAGGATCCACATGAGGTTTTTTACACACCTCATTCTAATGACTTTATTCATTTGGTCGATTTTGCAATCGACCGGTTTAGCAGTAATTGCTTTTACCACCCAGGGCTCCACTTGCTCGTCTTCTATCTGCAAGTTATCGCACAATGACGTCTTTAGCATCAAAAGATTCAAAAGCTCTTGGTGTATGTGTTTACCTTGAGCGTCTCTTTAATTAGAGAATATGGAACTTGGGCAGATTCATTAAAGGCAAGATCAATAATCGACATCAATCGTATCTTTGCCATACATTCTTCATGTACAAGACCTGCACCAAATGCAAAGAGACTGTAACTTTAAAACATTACAAGTCCCACAATTTTACAATAAGAGTAATAAACTAATTACCATAGCCTTTCAGTAATGAAGAATTTGCAGTGTAGAAATTTAAGTAGGCGTCTAGCCTTTGATTCCGAAATATCTTCAAAAGCTGATATACTAATGTGTAATTTGTACCGTTCTCCAACTAACATTAACACAAATGGTTTTTTGGATAAAAAGAAAAGACGTGGATGCACCTGTTGATCTGTCCCCTCGATCTCATTCGGGTTGATGAAATCGTTACTCCAAAAGTTGTTTATCTGATATGCATCTTCACCAAATCCATCTCACCAATCTCTAAATTTAAAGAAAACCCACCTATTCAAAAGAAACATAAAAAAACTTACAGACCAATTAATTACAAATGAAACATAAAGTTTTGAATCAACGGTTAATCGCAGTTAATCATGTGAATGCCTTTTCATATTAAGGAAGGAGTATAAACTCAAAAAACATGTAAAAACCTTTGTGCCACAGCAACTATGTAATATGAAAATGCCATCCTTGCATAAGTTAAGATTATGAGTTAAAGCATACCACAAAGTTGCCTTCTTCCAGCTCCATTGTTCAAGAACTTCACTGCCTTAGCATCAGACTGTGATGTCATTATCTTGCACGTAGCACCCTATTTTAATAGCATTTCTTTTGCAAGTAGTAATTAGTCAAGTTCAAACCCACCACGTCTTTCTACCAAATAGAACCAATACCATTTGACTACCTTACATCAGCGGACATAAAAAAATATGAAGCCTACTTTAACAAACATAAATATAAATCATTCGACATAAAAGAAAATATGCAGTGAACCAAAATATACCATTTGACATACATCTAACCAACCATGTGGTTTAAACCATTATGTGGTTTAAGCCATTAAGAGTTATATATTGGATATGCCCCTCCAAGTGAGTAAGAAAATGATATCAATAACCAAATTTTTTCCTTCTCAATGTTCTCCATCAAACGTGATCTCGATATCGAAAATATCCAACTTATCCTCCATCAACATCTGAATTTCCACATGAATATGGTATGAAATCCAAAAGCATATTATTTGACCCTTAATAATCAGATCATTACAGTCATAAAGGCATAAATAAACAAGGTTCACTACCTGCAATAGAAGAGAATGTTGCTTCTGTTACTAAATTTACTTAAGCTTTCATTGGGCTTCCTGTCCAAGCCATACGGGAAACATCATGAAAATCAAAATAAAAATTCAAAATCAAAACGAAAAAGCATTTACCTGATTTAGACCTGTCCTATAACCGAAGATTTCAAGGAAGTTCGGTTTCCGTTCTTCGCTTTCTTCCGTTCTAACTGAATCTGGGTTTTAAAACAGATTTCAAGGAAAATACGTTTGAGAGAGAGTGGCGGATTGAAGGCTTTGACCAGATTAGGGTTAGATTGAGAGGAAGAGAGAGAGAACGATACCTTTTCGTGTGCAGTTCGGAAAGGAACTGATACATTCTTCAAAAGGTTCAACATGTCAATGATCTCTGAATCTCCCACCTTCAAACTGTGAACGAACCAAATTCGAGCAGAGGGAAATCGCCGATATAGCCGTCGTCGAAGGTGGCCAGATGCATCGCCGGAGGTCACTCCCTCGTCCCATTTCTCTTGAGTTTCTCTCAAACACTCCATCTGAGACCTGAAGCCGAAAAACGTGGTCAAAGAAGATGAAAACTAACAGATCCAGCAATGAATAGGTAGTGGTGGTGGAATGACAGAATGAGAGAGCCGGCGCCGAAGCGATTCTTTAAAGAAGAAGCCGTCGGTTAGGGTTTTCATACAGAGAGCGAGAGAGGCACGGAAATGAGAAAAAAACATTATATACCTAGGGTTTCTCTCAAGTAAGCAGCGAGAAAAATATGTTTTGTGCATTAGAGACTTGTACAAAATGCATTACAGTTTGTAAGCGTCTTAAAATTAAGACACCTCAATTTCTCTCTCCAATATGCATTATATAGTATATATATATATATATATATATATATATATATATATATATAAGTGGAGTGTGCTTTTGTGTTTCATTTAATTGATGGGTATGCATGTGGTAATAAAATGTAGGTTATCATGATTAACTTTTACAAAAACTTAACCTACATACATACACATCATATGAGACAAAATAATAAAACACAACACTCTCCCTCCCTCTCCCTTATTTACGGCCCAAACCACCCCACACCCCCTCTCATTTCTTTTAACTCTCTCTCTCTCACTAAAACACACACAAGATCAAATCTTCATCCTTACTCTTTGAAAACTCAAGAACACTCAAGAACACTTACCTTCTCTCTCTAGATTCAAGGTAAGAAACTTCATCTAGTATCTTCAAAATCTCGAAACCCACCTCCAAATCCAAGAACCAACATCAAGATTTGATAAGATTTGGTGGATTTGGAAGGATTAAGCTTCAAAACACAAAGATTTATGGGAAAAGCTCCACTCACACACACAAAAATCGTGGTGTGTGTGTTAGTGTGTGTTTGTGTGTGTTAAGCTTAGTATTAGGGTTTGATCATCTAAAAACTCCCATGCATGTTGAATCTAAGTCATAAACTTGAGTTTTATGAAAGATCAAATGAATATTTAATATGAAACACAAAAAGTTTGTGAAGGAAAAACCTCAACTAGTAAGTTAGATGAAGCATGCATGAACAAAAATCTATGATTTCATGTGATTTATGTAATTTTATGTACTTATGATCATATCTTGCTAGTATTTGATCTTATAATTTGTGTTAATGATATAAGAATACATGAAATAAGGGTATGAAACCCTTGGATTAAATAAAAATCCGAAAATATGTATATATATGTATACTTGGAGTTGGAACAAAAATGTTAAATAAAACAAATATTTAGTGTCACAATTGTAGTAAACCCGCCTCATGGTCGTCAATGACGCCTACACGTTCGGTAACAATTGTCACTAAAATAACTTGAAAATTTTATGCATAAATATGTGAGTATTATATAAAATGGATAAAAATTATAAAAATTAAAAAGAGGTCAGATTATTTATGATAAAAAGTCACCAAATCTTGTAATAAAAACTTGGTGTAAAGGAATGGAGATAAAGTAATGATTAGGCGAAGACTTTTTAAAGCCTTAAATGCATTAAATGAATGGAAAATGTAAAAATATGTCAAAAATCCAAAAAATCTAGTTTGGTCAGTAAAGGAATATTAGTTATCAGTAGATATGAGTTATAAAAATTTTCTAGAATTTTGGAATTTATTTAATAATTAAAATGGAATTTATATGCTTAAAATGGCTAAAAATGCTTAAAAATAGAATAAATTGGAGATATAATATGAAATAAATTGAGGACCTAGTTTGGACAGTAGACAACTAATATAAGTGAGAATAATTAAAAAATCTAGATGAAAATGGCACCCGAACCCTTAAGACGATAAAAATAATGCAATAAAACGTGTAAAATTAGTAAAATAGGGTATAAAATGGGAAAATAATTGAGATCAGTAGCTAAAAGACTTGGAACAGATTTATAATGTTTAGGAAACATATAAAAATGATGTGGAAATAGAAACTTAAGTATTGGAGAAAAATTGGATAAAACCCGTCACCGAAAAAGCCGTAAAAATGGGTGATTTAGCATAAAATAGAGAAAAATTAGAAAATAAGTGCTATAATGTTTTGAATGATGATAATTAAGTATAATAACTTATATTGAGCCTTAGCATAAAATTCCGTGAGTAAAGACTAGTTTCTTTTGCTTTATTTGTTGAAATTAGTCGAATAAGGGCAAAATCGTCATTTTGCCCAAATAAATTGAAATTCAGAATTTGTCACATTAGTTAAATTGCCTAACTAATCTGATCCTAATAAAAATAGGACTAAGATACCTAAATTTGCTTATTTAGAAGCCAAGCTAGTACTTACAAGCAAATGTGAGTTCACTCGAATCCCTCTTTTAATACACGTTTTTACTAAAGTTAAAATAAAGTGGAATAAAGTTAATTGGGTATATTGAGTTGACAAATGGATGTGTGGGTATGATTATACGTAAGTAATGGTATGGACGCTCATAAAAAGATGAGCCTGGCCAAAATTGCAAAGAGTATGGTGCAAAATTGTAAAAAGTATGGTGCAATAAGTCCGCCGTCTAGAATCATTAAAAGAAGCGTGAGAGGTATTGATAGATCTATCGGGTTGACCCCCATACCACTGATCAGTCACTCTGGTCGCGCAACAGGTTGGTAAATACTTTCGAACATTGGTCTAGCGTTGATTTAGAGCTTAACGTTCAATTGTACATCATAATGCCTAGCTAGCTTATGAACCATACTTGTCGCTAAACTCATTATTTGGTATAAAGTGAAATGAAATGTGGGAAAGAGAATAAGAATAAATGGAAATGTAATCAAGGGATCTATACGGTGATTATGGAATTAAATTGTGAACTCACCAACCTTTTGGTTGACACCGTTTGTTAATGCCTTTTTTTAGGTACATGATGCTTGTCTTGAGAGATGGACCCGGTATACCAAAGACGAAGTTGTTGTGTGTTCTCTTTTGTACTTAATGTAAACGTTTTAGTAATGATGATGTAAGGGACCGTAACATGGATGACTGTGTTATCCATTGATAAATAAAATGTTGTTTTTATCTTTTATTATAGGAAAATTGGATTTAAATAATCCCAGCTTTTACTTATTGGCCGGCAATAATCCCACGTTTGAAAATCCTTTCTACCAGTCCCAAGTTTCATCCAGTTTTTTTTAGTGGAACCGGTGTTAACTTTTTTAACACCGTTAAATAGACGCTGACGTGACAAGCTGATGTGTATTTTTTTTTAATTTTTTTTAATCTTTATTTCATATCATTGCCATGTCATATTATACATTTAAAAATATCAAGTCATATCTCCTAAAAGTCTTGGATCGTTCCTAATCAGTAATCCCTAATTCGCATGATACTACCATCGTTCCTAATACAAACCCTAAAATCCTCCTGCTCAAAATCGAGATTCACCCTCTACAAATTGAAAAGAACGATGCAGATCCCTCCAATTCCAAATCCCTAAATTGCTTTCTGCCTACGCATATCGCATCTCAAATCCACAATTCCCCCTGCGCATATCGCATCTCAAATCCGTTGACACCAATTCTGTAATTCGAACTTGATGTCTTAGATGAGTTGTTCTTCTTCTTCGATCTCTGTTTCACGCAAAAAAAAAAGAACTGGAGAATTTAAAGGTTGCTTTATGTGGAAAGTTACAACCTTTAATTGGTTGTTTTATGTTCAATATAGAGGTTAGGTTGTGGATTTTTTATGTGAAAAAGGATGTTGATCTTGCACGTTCATGAAGATCTTGAATTGAAAAATAAAGCATTGGTGATGAAGATTGCAAACCTAGAACTAGAGAAGATGATGCTAATGGAGGAGGTGAACAACTTGGAATTGAAGCTTGCATTGGAAAATTTCTTCTCCTTCAATCACTTGCTGATTAGAATTTGCTTCTTTGTAATTGTAGTTTACTTAATTTCAATGTTTTGATGATGGTGTATGTTGTGGTGTTTAGCATTGGTGGTGTTGTGGTCAATTTGGTTTGGCTAGTGATAAACTATTGTACAAAGTTTTCAAGTGCTTAATGTGATATCATTATCTTTTGGTTACATTCTTTTGATTCTGATTTGGTATAAATATTGCTATTAATATTGATTACATTCTGTTAACATGGAGATACTCTGATGCAGTTATTATAAAATGATGGAGCCATCACTTTGTTCAGCCATGAGTATGTAATTATTATAAAATGATGCCAAATAGAAGTCAAAGTATAACAACAATCAAATATAGAAGTCAAAGTATAAGAATGTTATACAATCCAATATAGAAGTCAAAGTATAAGAATGCTAACATATTTGTTCGGACAATCAGTATATGCAATTATTTATGCCATCAGTATGCAATTCTTGTTTGTTTATTATTACATGATGCCATAGTATGCAATTATTGACCCACACATCATTCTTGTTGTAATGCTACAGAAGTCAAAGTAAATCATATTGTTCCTTTAAAAACTTGCAGACGCCACTGATGCAAATAATCATAAAATCATATTGTTTGTTATCCATTAGTCAAATACTCAAAATGGGACCAATATGATGACTTTCATTCAAAAATGATTAGCTACTATATCCATTCAACATTCAAGAATGATGCAATTATTATAAATATGATGCCATATAGAAGTCAAAGTATTTCACAAGTACATATCAAATCCGAATCCATATCAGTCAACAAAAGACAATTCCAAATCCAAAAAAATATGACTTTCACCAAAAGTCAAAGACAGAGCATACAGAGCATACAAGTTTGTTTCCATCCTCTAAAAAAACTCCAAACATGTGTGGATGTAAATGTAAAGCATATGGTTTCCTCTAAAAAATTGCAGACGCCACATGTGTTGATGTGAATGTAAAGCATATCCACATCCATATAAGTCAACAAAAACAATTCCAAATCCGAAAAAAATGATGACTTTCACCAAAAGTCTAACAAAACATAAATCCAATTCAACCAACAAAATAAACTTTAACAGTCATCAAACTAGACTTAAACAGTTAACAAAATAGATTTAAAATTTTAAATCAGACTGTTGTGGTGTTGGGTCCTTCTGCTGTTGACTTTTTGGGTCTTCCTCGTGGCTTTTTTGGTTGACTATAGCCTGCAGGTGCTGCTGACGTTTTTGGCCTACCACGTGGTTTTTTGGGTTGGCTTCTTTCAGGTATTATTTTATCCTTATTAGGGCATTTTCTTTTGTTGTGGCCGTTTCCTTTACATGAACTACAAGTTGTTAAACCACCATGCTTTGTCAACTTTCCCGGTCTTTTTGGATCTTCATGAGGATCTTTCTTTCTGTTCTTCTTCGGTCTACCAAGACCAATTTTGATAGGTGGAGGGTCTAAAGAAAATTCAACTGGGGGCCAATACTTTTCACTAGGCAAGGGAGGAATGCACCAGTCATAAGCCTTCATGTAAAACTCCTTGGTGTAGCAATTTGCAACAAACTCCTCAGCTGGCTTGTTTAGAAAGCCTAACATTGCACATGCATGATGGCATGGAATACCGGTTAGGTCCCATTTCCTACATGTGCATGTTCTATTAATCAAATCAACAGCCACATCTTCCAAGTCCTTCACCTGAAACAAGTTATTTGTTGAAGGAAATATTTGACACTTGTATGTTTTGTCTTTCTCTGTATCAAGCTTCTTTTGTATCCTTGGGCATACAATAACATTCTTACCAATCATTTCTTGTTGTTTGTTAACCAATCTGCTCATGATTGCCACTTTTATATCCTCCAGCATGTTGATAATGTGCTTAGATCTAGATTGAATAATAAATCCATTAAAAGTCTCGTCCATGTTGTTGACCACCACATCAGCTTTACTTCCAATATTAAGATAGCACCTGCAGAAACATTTTGGGTTTTGATCCAGGAATGCTGTAGTTGCATCAGGTGACAGTTCTTTCATCTCATCAATAGCACGTTTGTGATCTGCCTCTGAATAGGCTCTCACAGCTTTCCAGAAAACTCCCTTTAAGTCATCACCTTTGAAATTCTTATGCCAATTTGCATAAATATGCCTGGCACAATTTCTATGCTCAGCCTCACTCCAAAATGTATAGCATGTCACTTACATCTTTATCATCTATGAGTTGAAACAAATAGTCTTCAATCTTCATGTCTGGAGGACGCCAATATAAGCAGAAATCTTCTTTAGATTTGTATAGCCCAGAATCCATTACATAATCAGCAATCTCATGGTAAGACATCTTGTCAATTTCAATCTCGAGCAACTTTGATTCACCACTGTCATACATAACTGTTGGTTCTTGAATAATCTTCCCTCCCAGGTGGAGGTTTACGATTATAGAAGAAGGCATCACCACAGGGCTACCGAATTTGGGTCAGAAAACTAGATACTTGGAATTATGGCTAGCGAATTAGGTTGATTCTGAGGTAATGGAACAAATATGTCGACTAAAAAAAAAGAAACGATCGTCTTCTGATGGAACTGATATGCGAATTAGGGATTAGAAGTTAGAACAACGATCGACTACCTTTTAGTCGAAATCTGCAATCCAGGATTTTAGGGGCTGACTTGATTTTTTAAAAGGATATAGGGAATTGGATCTGCATCGTTCTTAGGGAAATTGATTTAGGGTTCCTATTATGAACGATAGATTTAGGGAGCAGACGTTTAGGAGATATGACTTGATTTTTTTAAATGAATATTAAAAGGATAATATGACATGGCAATGACATCGAATAAAGATTAAAAAAAGTTTTAAAAAAAATACACATCAGCTTGCCACGTCAGCGTCAATTTAATGGTGTTAAAAAAGTTAACGCCGGGTCCGTTAAAAAAAATTGGATGAAACTTGAGACTGGTGGAAAGGATTTTCAAACGTGGGATTATTGACGGCCAATAGATAAAAGTTGGGATTATTTAAATCCAATTTTCCTTTATTATATTACTATTTACTAAAACGCATGGGTTACCAACTTTGAACACCGCCACGTAAGACTTCCGCTGAATTAAGAAAATTGGGGTGTGACAGAAGTTGGTATCAGAGCCTATGGTTATAGTGAACTAGAGATTTTTAAAAAGAAAATTCTCGACTAAAACCTAAAAGATAAAGGTTTGCAAAAGAAAGCACAACAACGAGGTATACCGATCCACAAGACCAAAAGTTTAGTATTGTTATTATATAATTAATTATCGAACTATTAAATAATTGTTGGGTATTTATTTAGTTGGGATAAATATGTCACAAATGCCTACCCCATAAGAAACCAATTAGGCCTGCCTTGATTGTGTTTATTCAGAATTAGTATTTGGTGTCTTTCTTTAGGACATTGAAACCATAATTAGTAGTATTTTGGATATAAAACGTAGGTTATTTTTGAATTATTATAATATTACTGCTTGCAAACACTAATATGCGAAACTCTTGTCTTGTTTTTATAACAATAGATAAGTAATGGCAACCGAAGCCCGTCAAGACGCTAGTGGACCAGAAGCTGGATTACCCTCGACCACTGAGGAGTTAGCTCGCCTGATTTCACAACACGTGAATGCAGCCCTTGCACAACACAAAGATGAAACAGGACGAGGGCATGGTACCATTGAGCAGGGCTTAGGAAGCCAAACTCACGGATGTTCCTACAAGGCATTCCAAGGGTGTAACCCTCGACCTTTTAGTGGGTTGGAAGGTCCTCTAGACATCATCCGATGGATAGAGAAGATGGAATCCGTGATGGCTATTAGTGGATGTAGTTCAACCCAAAAAGTTTTGTACGCGACATGTTCATTCCGCGACGAAGCTCTATCCTTGTGGAACTCGCAAGTTCAGAGTCTCGGAGAGGAAATGGCACATCGGCTCACATGGGACGAGCTAAAGGATATGCTAATGAGAGAATATTGTCCGCGTCAGGAAATTCAGAAATTAGAGACTGAATTTTGGAACCTCAAGATGGAAGGTGCGGGAATTAGAGAATACACTTCTCGATTCATAGAATTAGCTAGATTTGTACCACGAATGGGCACGCCTGAATACGCTCGCATCGAACGTTACATTTGGGGACTGGTTCCTCAAATTAGGGGCATGGTTACGTCGGCTAAGCCAACCACCATCCAAGATGCCATTTCTCTTGCCAGGTCACTAACCAATGATGCGTTACGCGAAGGTACGCTAGGGAAGAAAAATGAGACTCAGAAATCGTCAGAAGTGCAAACTGAGCAGGAGTCTCATAATGGCAAGCGAAGTAGATCTAGGAATTCAGACCGTCGGGAAGGAAACAAGAAAGGAAAGGAATTTCGTCAGATGTTTGCGGCTAACACCAATAAACCCAACACGAACGAGAATCAGAAACCACTATGCAAGACATGTGGAAGAAATCACGCTGGGAACTGCAAGAAGTGCACTAAATGTAACCGATTTGGTCATTGGAGCCAGGAATGCTATGCCAGGATCCCAACGGAGGAAGAACGGCGATACAGGAGGTGTTTCAATTGTGGAGAGAACGGCCACTTCAGCAGGCAATGTTCAAGGCCTCGAGAGCAGAACAATCGAGGAAAAGCATTTGAGATGAACGCAGGAGCGGCTCATGAGGATCAGCAGTTGTGATCGGTACGCTCTTTGTCAACAACCATTATGCTTACGTACTATTCGACACCGGATTTGATATTAGTTTCTAAGAAATTTAGACCTCTCCTTATATTTAAAGCTAGTAAATTAAGCAATAAGTACGCGATAAAAAATAGCTAAATGGAGAGTTGTCTGTAATTATAGTCTACTCTTAGAAGGTCGTAGCTTCGAAACCGATTTAGCGCCTATAAGAATTAGGTAGCTTCGACATAATAGTTAGAATGACCTAGTTGTCCAAACACCATGCCGAGATAATAAGGTCTGAATAGTTAGTATGGTTGCCAAGCCCAAATGGTAACGCACTAGCGATTCATGGCAATCAAAGCAGTGCTAGAGTAAAATTAGTAAACGTCATGAAGATGCAAAAGATGTTATGCATTCTTAGTTAACGTTATGGATACCAAAACTAATAAGGGTGAGCTGGAAGATATTCCTGTTATTCGAGAATATTCAAACATATTTCCCAAGGATTTACCAGGATTATCTCCGGCAAGGCAAATAGAATTTAGGGTCGACCTTATCACTGGTTTTGCACCGGCCATATTCATGGATATTATGAAAAGGGAGTGCAAACCCTATTTGGATAAATTGTGATTGTCTATATTAACGACATCTTAGTCTATTCACAAACCAACAGAGATCATAAAACTCATTTGAAATTAATCCTCGAATTATTAAGGAAAGAGAAATTGTATGCAAAGTTTTCTAAGTATGACTTTTGGACGCGAGAAGCCCATTTTCTTGGCCACGTCACCAATGAAAAAGGCATACACATAGAACTAGCAAAGGTAGATACAGTGAAGAATTGGGAAGCACCGAAGTGTCCAACGGAAATACGACAATTTTTGGGTTTAGCAGGTTACCACAGAAGGATCATTGAAAATTTCTCTCGAATAACCCAACCTTTGACTTTGC
Source organism: Deinandra increscens subsp. villosa (assembly GCA_039602395.1). Taxonomy (NCBI): domain Eukaryota; kingdom Viridiplantae; phylum Streptophyta; class Magnoliopsida; order Asterales; family Asteraceae; genus Deinandra; species Deinandra increscens. The sequence continues at coordinate 18,963,736 of JBCNJP010000008.1, forward strand.
TAACTCAAAAAGATAAGAAGTTCGACTGGACGCAGAAGCAGGAGGACGTTTCCCAAACGTTAAAGTCTAAGTTATGTAGTGCACCATCCTATTCTTGCCCAAAGGAATGGACGAATTTGCAGTTTATTGTGATGCATCACGAATAGGTCTTGGATGCATGCTTATGCAAAAAGACAAAGTGATAGCCTACGCGTCACGACAACTCAAAGTGCACGAGAAGAATTACACAACCCATGACTTAGAACTTGGGGTTGAGCGTTTACTCTAAATCTTTGGAGACACTATTTGTACGATACCAAGAACGAAACCTTTGAATATTCGTGCTTTAGGATTGACAATTTAGATGTGTTTGTTATGAAAGAAGACCGTTAGCATTTAGAATGGGAAACCATGTTATGCTAAAGGTTTCTCCATGGAAGGACATGACTCGATTTAAAAGGAGAGGCAAGTTATGTTGGAACTTTTAATAAGTGTGACTGACGCCATCAAATCTATTCTCGAATAATTCGGTTGAAGAATCCATTGTGATTTGATTCAGAGACGCGGGTTGTGATGCTCGAGGCTTGCAAGTTTGGACCGAAGACGTTTTCTTGAAAAGTCAACCGTTCGGGTCAACGGTCAACGTAAAAGTCAACGGAAGATCGGTTCGAGCGAGTCAAGCTTCATATTAATTAAATCATCTTTGATTTAATTAATAATAATTATGTCATTTGTTTATTTGTATTTGCTCATTTGTATGTGTGTTAGCTAGTTAGTGGGCTAGTGAGCACATGGGCTCTCTATAAATAGGAAGGGATAGCCTCATTAGATAGATGAATAATATGATGAATAAGATGAATAAGGATGTTCTAGAGAGATGTGAGCTATCATTTTCTAGAGAGAGAGAGTCACACATTGGGTTTGAGCTCAACCCAATGTGACCATGGATTTACTATGACGAGTTTGTAATCATTCGGTTCGTTGTAATCATTCAACAATAATCAATGAATCGTTTGATTTTATCATTTCTTGTCATTTATTATCTTTGATTCTCTTCATCCCGTCTCCTTCCGAATCTCACTTTTGTTCTTGCTCAAGATCGAGATTCTTGATGTGAAATCGGTCCTGACAAATGGTATCAGAGCGGGTACCGATCATATTCATCTCACCGTGAATCTGGTCACTCGGATCTTGATTTTGAGCTTGAATGAGGTGCTGATTGAAAAAACCCACTTTGGAGACTTTTTCTACTTTTTCTTATTTTTTTGGAGCTGATTGATGATTTCTGGATGAATCTGATGATAGATTCTTGTTATTGTGTTCATTTAGATATGATTTCATGCTTCATATGTTCAAATCAGTGAAGAAATACGAGATCTGAGCAAGAAAAACGAAGCTGTTAGAGTTTTCCCGTTTTTGGGGTTTTGAAGATTTTTAGAGCTTTGATTCTGAGTTTCTGGTGTTTTAATCAGTGTTTTTGGATGAAATAAAGTATGAATCTTGAAGGAAAACGCATTCCGGATCCATTGGGAGCATCGGTTTCGCCTGATTCGCAACAGAGTTGACAGATCTGGAAAAACACACACTAGTGTGTGTTTCACGGTGTTCTTGGTGTTCTTCATTTTGGTTGAAGATTGCCTTGGCGATTTCCCAGCTGTTGAAGATGTACTTGGCGATCTCAGATGCCCTTGAAGATATTCATGGCGATCTGGAAAGAGCTTGAAGTTTGTCTTGGCGATCTCAGTTTATTCTTAGCGATCTCGACTTACTTCTTGGCGATTTCGTGAATAACCTTGGCGATTTCATGTCCTGGCGATCTCATCATGGGCTTGGCGATCTCAAATAATGCTTGGCGACCTCAAATAAGTTGGCGATCTCGACTAAGTTCATCAACTGGGTTTTCGTTCGAGTTCGTTTCAGAAGATTTTGATCGTTAAGGGTTGTAGAGCATGTCGTTACGAGTTCGTGGGTATAAATTTCGACGATTTTCGTCAAGTATTCGTTGAGTTATGGGGTTGTCACGGTTTTCCGGCTTGCTCTCGTTTTTCCGATGGTAAATTCCGGCCAAACTAGGGTTTCGCATGATGATGAAGACAACAGCTGACGTGTCAGCGCGCTACTGGTCTGTAGAGAATTTTCTCTCTCCTTAATTACGGTGGAGAAGAATTCGCGTGGGCCCTGGTGAAATAAAGAGTACCGTTGGAGGGCTGTAGGCTGTCGATCAGCTATTGGCTGAAGAATATCGGTGGGACCAGAGCTGGAAGGAAAGAGCCGTTAAAGGCTTTGCGCTGTCGGCCTCCTATTGGCCAGCGCTACCTTTACACGGATCAGCATATCTAGCCGCTGGATGTGTCTGATCTCCACCGTAGGATCTGTATTGTGTGCTTTGTCAGCTCAAAGCTGATTGGCTGCGCCCCTAGCACATGGATCACGATTTTTAGCCCTTGGATCTCTTTATTTTTCTGCCGTGGATTTTAAAAGAGACTCAAATCTGATTGGGTGATTTATTATCACACGGATTGGTTTTCTTTAAGAGATTTTTCACCACTAATTAATTTTTCAGCATTCTCGTCAACACGGGGCGTTTTTCTTATCAGTTTTTCAAGAATAACGAGATAACGCCGAAACGAAATTTTGAAAATATTTTATTGGTCATGGATTTATTCCGCCATATTTCGACCGGATTTCTTGTTTTTGTTGACGTCAAGGCCACGTTAGCTAACGACCACTGACGGAATGGCTTCGCTTCTCGGTTAAGTTTGTGACGGTTTCGTTATGTCTCACTACAAGTTGTTTAGCTGATGCAGTGCTGATGTCATCTAACCGAATTAACTGGAATCTCAGTTATATATTGGAATATTCCGTTAAATCTCTAACGGAAGGCCCGTTACTTGAATAAAATTTACGGTCTTCTCAGATTCATTCCAAATTGCACCGTTTGACTCAGAATTCTTCACGGAATATTTTTCCGAGCTCGATTTTCTTCGCCCAAAATTACGAAGACTCCGGTTATGAATAAATTTCTCGTTTACGCTCGGGATCTCAGTTTTTCGCCGATTTGACATTATTTTTGCATCCAACCCAGTCACGCGGAACAAGTTCAGTATTCATGGATCATTCACAACTGTTAGCACCCGGCTTCCGGTTTTTCGCAAGATTGTCCGATTTCAGGATTTTTGTACCGTTTTCTCTTCGGAACTGAGCGGAACGGTTCCACTCTCTGCATCTGATTTTCCGCTTCCGCATCGGATGTTTTCAGAGGGATCTAGAGAAAAGGGGGAACTTCTATGGATTTGGATTATTGGGTCGATTATCTGAAGTTGGAGCATTCTCAGTGATTGATTGGTTTATCTGATTCGATTTGTTGCGATTTTGACTCCGATGTTCAGCATTCTTAGTATTGTACCCGACCGTGTGAACCGAGTGAACTGCAGCACTTGGATCTCAACTGGAGCAACAAGAACAGAAGAAGCTTATTTAAAGGGGGAATCTTTACAACAGACAGATTCCAGGTTTATCAGTTATTCTTTGAAGATGCACGACAGAGCGGTTCTTCACCAGTATGACAGATTTGAAAGCGTCAGTCAAGGGGGAATTGTTGGAACTTTTAATAAGTGTGACTGACGCCATCAAATCTATTCTCGAATAATTCGGTTGAAGAATCCATTGTGATTTGATTCAGAGACGCGGGTTGTGATGCTCGAGGCTTGCAAGTTTGGACCGAAGACGTTTTCTTGAAAAGTCAACCATTCGGGTCAACGGTCAACGTAAAAGTCAACGGAAGATCGGTTCGAGCGAGTCAAGCTTCATATTAATTAAATCATCTTTGATTTAATTAATAATAATTATGTCATTTGTTTATTTGTATTTGCTCATTTGTATGTGTGTTAGCTAGTTAGTGGGCTAGTGAGCACATGGGCTCTCTAAAAATAGGAAGGGATAGCCTCATTAGATAGATGAATAATTTGATGAATAAGATGAATAAGGATGTTCTAGAGAGATGTGAGCTATCATTTTCTAGAGAGAGAGAGTCACACATTGGGTTTGAGCTCAACCCAATGTGACCATGGATTTCATATGACGAGTTTGTAATCATTCGGTTCGTTGTAATCATTCAACAATAATCAATGAATCGTTTGATTTTATCATTTCTTGTCATTTATTATCTTTGATTCTCTTCATCCCGTCTCCTTCCGAATCTCACTTTTGTTCTTGCTCAAGATCGAGATTCTTGATGTGAAATCGGTCCTGACAAGTTAAGCCCGCGATACATTGGATCTTTCGAAAGTACGGCTCGAATTGGCCATGTGGCTTATAGGATATTGCTTCCACTTGAATTGGAATGAATACACGATGTGTTCAACGTGTCTAACCTAAAGAAGTGTTGTCTGACAAAATCCTAATCTTACCCCCAGGCGAGATTAAGATTGATGACAAGCTTTGATTTAGCAAGGAACCAATGGGTGTATAGGATTGGAAGATTCGATAGTTAAAAGGAAACCATATAAAGTTGGCGGAATTCGAAGTATGGTCCTGAGTTCACTTGGGAACGAGTGGACCAAATCGAAAAGAAAGTAGTCCCAACTTTTCCGTAGAAAGCAAAAAGGCACGTCTTAGGATTAAATTTCGGGACGAAATTTCTTAAACGGGGGGAGACTGTGACATCCGTCACTTTAATTTTAGATTAAAAATGATAATCTAGGATTTATTACGGTTTATTTTGAATTAATTATGATTATGTGGATTATTTGAATATTATAATCTCGTCACTGTGAACCGACCAACGAAACGAATAAAATATTTCGTTTTGTGTAAGTAGTGAGTTAATATAACTTAGAGCCTTTAGAAAAGGTTATACATTCGGTTGGTGATAAATTAGAGAAAATTACGTAAATAGTGAATTTGAATCGTCTAAAAACGTCACTACTTTTGGTCTCCGACCAAGTACGACGAAACTGAAAAATAATTATACGGTTCTGAGCGTAATTTAAAATTATGAATTTTGATATAATTATTTGAATTTATTGGAGTCGGAAAAATACCCGTAAAACACGACATACACTGTGTGTAACTAGAAGTTTATAAATTTTGAAAGAAGTTGGTGGGTGTATGTATGCATGTCGTGATATATATATATATATATATATATATATATATATATATATATAAGTGGAGTGTGCTTTTGTGTTTCATTTAATTGATGGGTATGCATGTGGTAATAAAATGTAGGTTATCATGATTAACTTTTATAAAAACTTAACCTACATACATACATATCATATGAGACAAAATAATAAAACACAACACTCTCCCTCCCTCTCCCTTATTTACGGCCCAAACCACCCCACACCCCCCTCTCATTTCTTTCAACTCTCTCTCTCTCACTAAAACACACACAAGATCAAATCTTCATCCTTACTCTTTGAAAACTCAAGAACACTCAAGAACACTTACCTTCTCTCTCTAGATTCAAGGTAAGAAACTTCATCTAGTATCTTCAAAATCTCGAAACCCACCTCCAAATCCAAGAACCAACATCAAGATTTGATAAGATTTGGTGGATTTGGAAGGATTAAGCTTCAAAACACAAAGATTTATGGGAAAAGCTCCACTCACACACACAAAAATCATGGTGTGTGTGTTAGTGTGTGTTTGTGTGTGTTAAGCTTAGTATTAGGGTTTGAACATCTAAAAACTCCCATGCATGTTGAATCTAAGTCATAAACTTGAGTTTTATGAAAGATCAAATGAATATTTAATATGAAACACAAAAAGTTTGTGAAGGAAAAACCTCAACTAGTAAGTTAGATGAAGCATGCATGAACAAAAATCTATGATTTCATGTGATTTATGTAATTTTATGTACTTATGATCATATCTTGCTAGTATTTGATCTTATAATTTGTGTTAATGATATGAGAATACATGAAATAAGGGTATGAAACCCTTGGATTAAATAAAAATCCGAAAATATGTATATATATGTATACTTGGAGTTGGAACAAAAATGTTAAATAAAACAAAGATTTAGTGTCACAATTGTAGTAAACCTGCCTCATGGTCGTCAATGACGCCTACACGGTCGGTAACAATTGTCACTAAAATAACCCCGTGACTATTTCTCATGGTAATCCCGCCTATAATGGTCGGTTATGAGGAAACACGAGTGGTATATATTAAATATATAATACTTGAAAATTTTATGCATAAATATGTGAGTATTATATAAAATGGATAAAAATTATAAAAATTAAAAAGAGGTCAGATTATCTATATATATATATAAAAGTTAAGCAATGACACTTTTTTGCACCTTCATAAATATGAAATCATAAATGCCATGTACAACAAAAAAAACATAATGTATTGCATGGTTAAGCATGTGTTTAATTAAAACCATTATACATGTTGATGTATCATCATCATGATCATCATCACCATATTAATTAATCCGTAAACCTCCATTATACCATGAGTTTCTTGCAATGAATAGAGGAAAACCATGGGTTTCGTTCAATTAAAGAAGGAGTCATGGCCTTCTTTCAACTTCCACCGATTAATGTGATCTTAATAATAGTCATGGCCTTCAATGTGATGTTAATATGATCATAAAGAATTCTAGATAGATAATGAAGATATATAACATATGAATCGATCGGGCTCTTTGAACTCCAAAATAATAAATGTTATATTAATCATGATCCTAATTTCGTAGTCCTATATAAACTCATGTTACTCTCGCTTGCTTACCTCTCCTCGCCGCATCTCCGTCTTACCCGCCATCTTCTTAGTCGTGTAAGTATTTTTTCCCATTTAAACTTTGCTGTTATGCTATTTCATTTTTACTATGGACCATATACCTACGTCCGGTGGGAAGAAAATGTACCACCGGAAGCTACTAATCGATCATGACAACATTGCCGGAAAAGGCATGTATAACCCGTTTGGCTTATCCTCCCTTCCGGTGGGAAAAAAATGTACCACCGGAAGGTAATAATCAATTTTGTTTTCCGAATGGAAAAAAATGTACCACCGGAAGGTAATAATCGATTTTCTTTACATATGATCCGAATATTACATTTTCTATTACATGTTTACCTATTGATTTTCTTCCTTTTCTTTCTTCTGCCCAGGTTCTTTCGTTGGTTGTAGTTTCCCAATATGGCCTTGATTGTTGTACGCTACAGGTTTCGACGGGTGCATTGGTATGTCTTCGTTTTTGCCAACGGTGGCAATGTATGGATTCTCACTGTTGCTGCTACTTTGGTTCGAACCCCTTCTCCAGTGACTAGAATTGTCGCCAGTTTTTTCCCGGCTTCGAATGTAATGCATAGTGCTCGGGCATAACAATGAAGACAAAGAAACAATGAATAAATTGGTTAAGTAAGACACCGGTTATGATTATGACATTTGAATTGAAGCGTTATATTAATAGTATGGTATGGTATTGTTTGAATAGATGGAAAAATACTAAACACCTTAATATTAACATGTTTGGACTGCGAGTTAAATTAAATAATACGCGGGTCATGAATGACCCGACCCGCTATCCCTGTTTACGTTATCAGCGTGTTGGGCTACTGTGACGTCATAGGAGGTTCTTTTGACATCATCACTTGCTTTATTACCCGGTGTATTTCAGGTAACCCGGTAATTGATATCTGTTTATCATCCGTTTGGATTAGCCGTGAAATTATGTATTTGAATTGATGCTTCAATTTATTTAAAAGCATATAATCGGTTTATCTCACATGTGACAACCAGAGAATCATAGTATTCGAAACGGCATAGATTGTATGGGCAAAATATATCTCTTGATTAACACGGGATCTTAAAACCAACACACAAAGAACACAACTGCTCATGGAAAGAAATGAATAGAATTTCATTCAAAGAAGGACTCGAATATGGATTGAGTCACCCTTTAATTATAAGACGCACAAATGCAAGGATATAATTTCCACGCGGAGCCTATTTTCACACGGACCCTATAACCCGTCTCTTATAACCCGTAATCCAGTGGGTCTTACTTTCCTAATTCGTGTTCGTTATGCCTTTAACTGGAAAAGGATTACGGATGGAGGTCCTTAATTGCCCTGTAACAAAAGGTCGACGTTATGCATTTACCTATTGACAGGTTATCAACATGTACAGAAGAATGACCTGATTACATAGATTGGTCCGTTTGAGAATTGATTGTTTGTGCCTGTGTTGAAAGCTTTTAGGATTTTGAATCAAAACTTATGCGTCCTACTCAGAAAAGGTTGGGTATGAAGGTCGTCGATTGAGTCGTAACGGGAGATACAAATTATGCATTTAATATTCCCAACTACATGTTACCGAAATGTTCTAAAGAATGACCTATTTACCTTGATTGATCCGATTAGGAAATGGTTCTTTGTGCCTGTGTTGAAACCCTTTAGGGTTTGGAACTCAAACTTGACGCGTGCTGCTGTTGGGTATTCGTATGCGTGGATCGTTTTTTTTTCCCCATAGATGCCATCGCCTTTTAAATCGTGGGAGTAGTGGTCTTGATTCGACGTCTTTCGTGTCGGCTGGAAGCACGTCGTTAGTGTGAATGGAGAACATGGGAATAGGGCTTCGTGAATGGCAACTCTTTGTGAATTACAAGTTGGATTTTAGGGTTTTATGTTTCGCCACCGTTGTTCTGTTGGTATAATTTGGTTTTGTAATTTGAACTATTCTGGCCCTCTGATGATTATTATGTGCCCGTTTCGACCCTTTAGGTTTTCTAAATATTCGATTTTTACCCATATTTAATACATGTAAGTAAAGTGATTCCGTCTAACCGTGTTTTAGGGCCGAGCCGTTTTCTCTTCTAACCCAGCGTATTAAAACTCTTAACGGGGCGAAGCCATATGCGTCGTATCCGTAGTGCCCTGCTTTGTCCATGCCACCGACAGCTCCAATTGGAGCCCGTTTCTTCAACCAACCCCTGTAATTGGAGGTGAATTATACTCGGCCATCAGTCTGTTAAGGTATGGAGTCCTTCCACTATGTCTGTGTTAATGCGAGACAAATTTAGTTTCATCAATTCTGATAGTTTATTATTGTATCATCTCAAGGATCATTGTTATGGACTTAATTTGTTGTTACCTGTGTCTTAATTGTTTAGAGCAGTTAGGCTCCGAATCAAAATGGTTCTTAATTCAGTAACTGTTATCCATTTATTGAGTTATTGATGTTGTCATTTACTATTACGCTTCTTATTTATTAGATTGTTAACCTTTTTATACACGTTCTTTTGTTAATGATTAATGGAGGCATATGTATCGATTCATTGTGTCATCTATATATACCTTACATTATTTTTGTCCTGTATATATCTACTTACTGGAACTGGTTACCTTTTACAAATTAAGAAACTTAACCAGGTTAAGAACCTTCTAACGATGTCCAAGGCTGTGGTGGGTGGTGTTATGGAAACAGGTTTGAATGATGGTTTATGTTTTGACCAGCTTGAAGTAGGGTCTTCAATGTCTATCGTTGTTATGGTTTGTCGTTCATGGGATTCTGATAACGTGCATGGGCGCTATATCAGTACCGATTATATCTTTTCTGATAGGAATGTTAGTAGATTCCTAACTAATTGTGTTGTTTATGTTTACTGTTTTGACTATTTGCTTATCTGCTGTAGATCGTCTTGACGAAAATGTTGTCTTTGATAGGGGGACTCTATTCATGCCACTGCTCGGAGCAACGTTGGTCACTATTTTGTTGATAAGTTGAAGGAAGGTTGTTTGTATCTGTTGAAGAATTTTACTGTTGTGAAGAATCGGCCCGCGTATAGGATCCTAAAGGATAGCCAATATATGATTGAGTTGCAGGGATCTACAGTGTTTAAAAAAGTTTCTGTAGATCATGGAGGGTTTGAGCGTTATCCTTTTCAAATAGTTCAGTTTGAGGATCTGGAAGTTACTAATAACAAGTATTTTGTTGGTATGTTCCCACCTTATAACTTATTTTCTTAATTGTCTACTTATAATGTGCCTTTCTCCATGTTCTGTCACTGGTTTTACAGATTTGGTATGTTATTCTTTTGTATGTTTGTTATGCATACTTATACATCAGATGTTTATGGGGTCTCCGTGTGATTATTTTGGTCGATAATATGATCGTCATGTTTATAGTTAATAATAATAATTATGTAAGATGTGCCAATGCTTAAAGGATTTATTAAATCAGTTCTTATTACAATTGGTATTATGATTGCTATAATAATTTCTTATTACACCCCTTTGTAATATTGGTGTTAGGATATGCATGTAATGTTGAAAACAACCCACGCTTAAGCGTTGTGTACACATAATTAGAATGCTTTGTACCTGTACAATGTTTCCTTTTGAAAGGCCTTAAGGAAGTACCATGTTTGTACAGATGTCACTGGTTATGTTACTACAGCTGATAATGTATCGACCACGTCCACGGGCAAACGGACGCTGGAGTTCAACCTGCGCAATGAACGGTATAGCATGTACATAAGTTATGTATCTACTTTACATGCCATGTATGTTGAGAATTAAATTACTTTTGCAGCGGTGGTCACGTGGCAGTGACTCTGTGGGGTAAGCTCGGCGAGTCTTTTATAGCGCAGAAAGCGAAGAAAGCTGGTGTCTACACAGTTATACTGTCTTCAATGAGTGTGAAGCAATATCTTGGTATTTTATTTAGCCTTTATACCTGTTTCTCCGTTATACATGTTCCCTGTACATAATTTTTACCTTTTTCGGGCTCACTTGTCCTTTCGAGCTCCTCCTCGACTCTTATCATCGATAGTAACAATATACCATTGTTGGAGTCATTCAATGCTTCGCTATCGGTACCGGTACAATCACTATAGTACAACACATCATAAGGTACATCAACAGGGGTAAGAATTGTACAGGAACTGAAAGTATGGTTCTAATACTCACAGGTTGGATGAGCGCTTCTCAGCACGTTTGTCTGGAGTGACAACACCTAACTGCGGAGCCTTTTTAACCGGTGAAGATAGAGCAGGCACAGCGGCAGGATCCAAAATATCATCCACTGACGAAGGAGACGCATAGTTTGCCAAGCCCGGTAATAAAACCTGGGCGCAATTGAAGCTCTCATACTCACCATACTGGTAGTATGTATGGGATCTAAGTTCAAACATATAAGTGCCTCTAATCAGACAACGGAGTGCCTCGGGAAGCACCATATCATCGCTGTTTGTGGACTGGAATACCATCACCATAATTAAGGACAGGAAACAATGTAAGGCGTACCATTGTACAGTGAAATAAAAAGAGAGAGACGAACCTTCTCCTGCTCATCCAGCAGGCATTTCGCTGACTTCTTCACCAACTGCTCGCCCGCTTCGTCAAAGAGGACAACCACAACATTGCCTGTCATGTCCTTAACATCAACCATAAGCCTGTACCTGTTATCTCCATTAATATAGCATTGTTTTAAAAACGAAAACCCAGAATATCGTAGCAAAAGGAAAACAGTCATGGATGTGTGTACGTGGCCAAAAGTGAACATTAGCTATGCAATGAATTACAGGACAATAGGATCCATTTAAAATATAAGGGAAAATCCATAGAACCTACCTCGCACGTGGAAAGTACACGGCATTGTCACATGCCTCACACCAGAAACTCCCGTCTTTGCGGGTCACACCTTTGCGACAGCGGCCACCGGTACATGTAAAATTAAACCAGCTATTCTTTGTCCGGATGCAGGTGATCTTATGCTGTTCCTAAACACGACTACCTGTTACAAACAAATGCCAGAAAGCCAAGAGGTCAGGATAGCATAAAAATGATGAATTAGATTGCTTCAAACATAGGGAAGCATCCAAACCTTCTTCTTGTCCTGCCGAGCTGACTGTAAGAGCTCAACAATTGTTGTCACAACATGTGGGCCATCCCTAGCTGGTTGTGTCTCAGCTCGCAGATCAACCCCCCTACATTTATGAACATATTGTAAGGTTACAACGTTAGCTCAAAGGAAAACTTCAGCATAAGGTTCTGCCCTAGTGACAATGCCGTGTACTTTCCACGTGCGAGGTAGGTTCTATGGATTTTCCCTTATATTTTAAATGGATCCTATTGTCCTGTACTTCATTGCATAGCTAATGTTCACTTTTGGCCACGTACACACATCCATGACTGTTTTCCTTTTGCTACGATATTCTGGGTTTTCGTTTTTATAACAATGCTATATCAATGGAGATAACAGGTACAGGCTTATGGTTGATGTTAAAGACATGACAGGCAATGTTGTGGTTGTCCTCTTTGACGAATCGGGCGAGCAGTTGGTGAAGAAGTCAGCGAAATGCCTGCTGGATGAGCAGGAGAAGGTTCGTCTCTCTCTTTTTATTTCACTGTACAATGGTACGCCTTACATTGTTTCCTGTCCTTAATTATGGTGATGGTATTCCAGTCCACAAACAGCGATGATATGGTGCTTCCCGAGGCACTCCGTTGTCTGATTGGAGGCACTTATATGTTTGAACTTAGATCCCATACATACTACCAGTATGGTGAGTATGAGAGCTTTAATTGCGCCCAGGTTTTATTACCGGGCTCGGCAAACTATGCGTCTCCTTCGTTAGTGGATGATATTTTGGATCATGCCGCTGTGCCTGCTCTATCTTCACCGGTTAAAAAGGCTCCGCAGTTAGGTGTTGTCACTCCAGAAAAACGTGCTGAGAAGCGCTCATCCAACCTGTGAGTATTAGAACCATACTTTCAGTTCCTGTATAATTCTTACCCCTGTTGATGTACCTTATGATGTGTTGTACTATAGTGATTGTACCGGTACCGATAGTGAAGGTGTCCCTGGTAAAGCACAACATGGATTGTCAATGGATGTCAAAAGTGGTTCGGACGTGGGTTCCGAAGTTAATGTCGTACCGGGAAAGAGGTTGAAAAAGGTAACTGGTAGTGAAGCACATGATCCAGTGGAAGGCACCTCTCAACTGATAATGTGAGTGGCGAAGTTACTGTTCCAGTATACCCGTGCGTCACTCATGTTGACATGTAATCACTTTTCACATGTACTGCAGGGATCCCCTTTCTGAACAGGAGGACGATGTTGATGACAAGGACAGCGGAGGGGATTCGGTTACCGGAACTGTGGGGAAAAAAAGGTATATGGCATGCAATGCTCTTTATTAATAGCTGTGATTTGTAGTGTACCTCCTAACATAGTTACTTTTTTAACGCTGTAGACGTGCATACATTGTTGATTCGGAGGATGAAGAGTGATTTGTTGGCTATCCGTCAGATAATGCCTTGATTGTGTCAACCGCCCCTTATAAGACATGTCTCTGGGATTATTATAACGATGTAATAGGAGTATTTGATTATCAGCTATGACATTTTGAGCATATGTTTCCTTTCAGACACTTTTATAATATTTTTGTTTTCTTTTTAGTCTCTGTCCTTTGGTTTCACACGTGCTGCGACACATGTTCCAGTGGTTGCACCTTATTTTTCAGTAAACCATGTCATACGCCTCTACAATACTGATAGTCATTGCAGCACTGTATGGGATATATTTCAGTAAGGCGTATCATGCATCTTTATAATGCTGATAGCAGAACCAAGTATAAGAAAATCCCACCGAAGTTAATTGAATTTAAAGAAACTGTATTGCATCCACTGGTCCAAATTGAAGACAAAATTCTGTGCCACCGAGGCTAAATTCAGGATACTTCAAGCAATAGTATAAGCTGATTTCACTTTACTAACAACAATATTGACAAAACATTGCTTAATATATGGAATAGCTGACATTTGTGAAACCAAGGGATTCGGATGTGATGATATAATGATTCAGATACCTTCTAAAGCCACGTGCCAGGATGTGTGCATCGTAACTATCAACATATACATATGAGTGAGCACAACAACAGGTAGATAACGATCCTAGGACTGGTAGTGGACTGGTGAGTACTAAACATCTACCGTAAAAATTATGCTTAATTAGAATGAAATTATTTTTAGTGTGGTGGTCATGTGTGGTTTTGTTCACATTTCCTCTTTGTCAAAATAGATATGCTGTATGTTTCTTATCCATGACTATGTTTGAGTCCAGCTATCTTCGTTATATCTATTGCTATATATAAATCACAGTGTTTCCCAGTTGCTGAAGAGTTCAATGACATCAGCCTCATATACATTCTATGCTTGGGCCATAGGTTGCCCTGAAATGGAAATATGAGCAAATTAAAGGCGAAAGGGCCGGGCTAAGTTGATAGACTTTTTTGGGCCCCAATGAGTTGAAGTTTACACCAATGAATGAACAAATGAACGTATTGGACTGGGGCCCGACCTCTTACAAGCTTCCTTCTTAGTGGGCTGGTGCGTGGGCACTATTGTTATTTGATCATCCTAGGTTAATATGATTGTACATGATTAAGGTGCTGTTTCTGCAAATACGAGAACATTTTTACAGGATTTCTTTCTGTGACTGGTCTTCAGCCTCTTTTCAAAGTATCCTTATATAATCTAACGAACACAAAAACTGTATGGTTATTAATTTATTAATTCCTTATTGTTTACTTAATTTACTATTGCTTCAGCTTCCATATTACGCCTTTATATATGCCATCAGCACCATTGACGTTAGAGGTACATTGTAAGTCTCTTATTATATCAATTTCATTCACTGGTTCTCACTTAATTGTGGCAGGGAGATATATACAGAAGAAGTTTAACCCCGGCCTCTTTTTGTTGTTCCAGTACATATAGATTGTGGTAAGATTGTGGCATTGTACTTCTGCAAAGAAGACGATCACCACCCAGGTAACATCTGACTGGCACTATTTTTATGATAGTCTCACACGATTAGTTAACTGTAAGCTTTCTGTAATACTATGTAACTCTGTTTTGTCATGCTGTTGTAGTAGAGTACTTAGTTGGGCCGTTCGTTCAGCTGCTATGAAGTTTGGTAAGACACCCGCCGTTAAGAGGACCTCGCATGTCACGTCTGATGGGAAAGTGCAACATTTTTGCGGTCTTCAAATAACCCCGACTGACGCACAGTCCTCGAGTTTAGATTATCTGCCTATAGTTCCATGTAACTTCTTCGATACGAACTCTAATAACGAATACTAAACGTCATGTATAAATTACTGCTCTTCTTTGGGTGCTGCTTACCCTTATATCTTTACTGTGTATTTTAACAGATGTAGATTTACAGGATAGTGTTGGTCATGATACTGTGTATGATTCTTTGATGACACAGACACAACAGAGTTTAACCGATGAGGAGATCGTTCAGACATACCCTGCTGATAAAGTTAAAAAGCCAACTGTTGTGAAGAAAACGACTCCTCAGCGTAACTTGGTCGGGATTGAGGAAAGTAGTGATGTAAGAGGGGGGGGGGGGTATTGTGGTTTTAAAATGACACAAAGTGGTACCGAAGGCGACCTGGTAAGTTTATCATGTGGTCCAAACATCTTGGATTTATCGTTCAAACGGCAAATCATGGAAGGATGCCACGAAAGTGGTATTACTACTGTCCAGCGTAACGACGTAGGTCAGTTGGATTTTCTTGTAAGCGCTTGATGATATCTATGTTATCTCTGACACCTAGGCTTGCTGTTAGACGTTTATAGTTTTTGGTACATAGTTGAATTATTTAGTTGTTTTATAACATTTATTTGTAACAGACAATGAACCGCCATCGTCAAGTCGCAGGCGTAGTCAAAGAGCTAAGGCAGGTTGGATACTCTATTTAATATAATGTGCATGATTAGTATTTGTGCCGGGTGTTTGTGTCATTTAAAGTGTGCACTGTTTACAGCGCATACAGACCCATCATCAAGCTCGACACGCATGCCCAAAAGAAAAGCAGGTTTCGTTCCCACTAATAACCACATTGATCCTTATATCATTGTCTTCTAAGCCGTTACAATTTATGTAACTTTATTTTTTTCGCTCCTGGAATACGTTGCCGAAGTTAACTTATCCATGCAGGGAATACGTCAATATCGTCAACTAGGAAACGTAATAGACGGACCCGGGCCGTTCATACTGCAGCGTCACAGCGACACAAAAGACCAGCCTTTACTTCTGCAGGTAATCTATGTTGAACATGGCTCCAAGTAACCAGGCTAGCGTCCTTCCAGTGTAATAGCGGGATAGGTTATATACAGCTCTTTTGAATATTGTGTCGTGTATATATAAGAATGAGCCACACTACACTGGACAACATGCTATCTCAATTATGCTTGCATATTTTGTAAATTAAATAGCTAATTCTGTATTATGTAGGCGTGCCGGTCGTTTATGAGAGCCTTGGAAGCCCCATATATAAATGCAGTAATTGTAAAGCGATGATGTGGGGTGCGGAGAAGAGTAAAACTACCGACTTGGATGGTGAAGCTACGTTTTCATCCTGCTGCCAAGATAGGAAGGTGCTGTTGCGATCCCCATTACAGGCCCCAGAGCCACTTAGAAGCCTTCTAGACTATGATAACCGGCTAGCAGCTGGATTCAGGGAGAAAATTAGGCGCTACAATAGCATGTTTACCTACACTTCTTTTGGGGCTAAAATTGATCACTCAGTTAACGAGGGTAGGGGAGTATATACATTCCGTGTGAGTGGACAAAATTACCATCGTATTGGTTCTCTGCTTCCTGCCCAAGGTAAACAACCTACATATGTGCAGTTATATTTTCATGACACGCAAAATGAGGT
This sequence comes from Deinandra increscens subsp. villosa, assembly GCA_039602395.1. Lineage (NCBI taxonomy): Eukaryota > Viridiplantae > Streptophyta > Magnoliopsida > Asterales > Asteraceae > Deinandra > Deinandra increscens. The sequence continues at coordinate 18,980,417 of JBCNJP010000008.1, forward strand.
ATCAAATCGTATAAATGCTTTGTCACGGGATGATAGTGACCATGGCAGTATAGATGAGGCCATAGTATCCAACCTGGTTGACATGTTCAACACTTACAGTGCTGTTGCTAAAACATTTCGAATGGCCCGGGATTGGTGTGCTGCAGATGGAAACCGTGACTGCGTATTCGATTGTTAGGCCGTGGCACGGAGAACCACCAATATAATGCACCAACTGCATCAGAGATCGCAGTGTTAGTAACAGGGGATTTCGGTGAAAGTGATGGGCTGAGAGACATAGTAATCAGCACTAATGACGGTAAACTAAAGAGAATTTCAGAGTTGAACCAGCTTTATATGGCATTACAGTATCCCATATTATTCCCTTATGGTGAGACAGGTTTCCATGAGCACATACCGTATGCTTTCAACTCAGGGAAGAGAAAGACGAAACGTCCAAATGTTACAATGAGAGAGTATTACTGTTACATGATCCACCAACGTGAGGATGAAACCAGTACTCTGTTGTGGGATGGACGGCTGTTCCAGCAGTATTTGGTTGATGCTTGCACAGCTATTGAAGAGCAAAGACTGAAGTGGGTACGTAATAACCAAAAAGACTTGCGTGTCGAGCTCTACAACAACCTATGTGATGCTGTTACACGGGGGGATACAAGGGCGGACGCAGTCGGTCAGCGCATTGTATTACCTTCAACCTTCACAGGAAGCCCGCGATATATGGTGCAGAACTATCAGGATCGCAGTGCTATGGCTCTATGCCGGACATACGGCAATCCTGATCTGTTTATAACCTTCACTGCAAATCCAAACTGGCCAGAAATAGATGAAATGCTCGCTTTGACCCCCGGACAGCAGTCTTATGAGCGGCCAGAAACTGTCTCGCGTGTTTTCAAAATGAAGCTACATTCCCTGATTCATGACATCATGAAGAAATACATATTTGGCAAAACATTGGCAGGTAATGTTGTACATGACACCCCGTTGTAAAATACTCTCTCTACATTTATTTAGCCCTCCGATGTTGAGGCATTGTTGTTTTCGGTATTTCGAGACATCTTTCTGTGCCGCTATTGATGTGTCTGTTGGCTACTTTGGCAGGTGTTTATACGATTGAATTCCAGAAACGCGGTCTCCCACATGCACACATACTTATCTGGCTTGACACCGCGTCAAAATGTACAACTCCCAGCTCAATAGATGATATTATATCCGCCGAACTACCATTGGAGGCTGATGACCCCGAAGCGTTTAGGGTTGTGATGAAGCATATGTTGCATGGGCCCTGTGGGCCGCACGGAAGGAATGCCCCCTGCATGGTCGATGGAAACTGCTCAAAGCATTATCCCAGACCATATTATGACGAAACAACTATTGATGGTGATGGATATCCTGTTTACCGAAGGCGAAGAAACAATAGGTATGCGGTTAAAGGGAGAAATCGTTTTGACAATAGCCATGTAGTGCCCTATAATCGTTATTTATTACTAAAATACGAATCGCACATCAATGTAGAATGGTGTAATAGGTCACGAGCAATCAAGTACTTATTTAAGTACCTGAACAAGGGCCCAGATAGAACTACAATGGTCATCCATGACAACATCACTGTCGATGGAGAGACAAAGCGTGAAAAGATTATTAACATTGATGAGATAAAGAATTATCTAGACTGTCGTTATTTATCTGCATGCGAAGCCGTGTGGCGTATGCTCGCGTTTGACATACACTACTCTTATCCTTCGGTAATGAAGTTAACCTATCACCTCCCGGACCAGAATGTGGTTATGCTTCGAGACTCGGACAACATAGCAGCTGCGGTTAACCGGCCAGGGATTAAAGAAACCATGTTTACGGAATGGTTTGAGCTGAATAAGGCTGACGCAAGGGCGAGAGAACTTACATATGCAGAGCTACCAGGAAAGTATGTATGGCATGCCAGTGATAAGAAATGGGCACGTCGATCATGTAGGACATGTGTAGGCCGAATTGTGTACTGTAACCCTGCTGCTGGACCCCGTTACTATCTAAGGATGCTTTTGGGTATCGTGAAAGGGGCAACGTCTTTTAACGATATTAAGACTTTTGAAGGAAAGTTATACCCTACTTTTAAAGAAGCGTGCTATGCTCGCGGGCTCCTTAGTGATGACAATGAATGGACAGAGGCAATATCAGAAGCACAGGTGTGGGCAACTGGCAACCAGCTTCGTACTCTTTTCGTAACAATATTATTGTTTTGTGAGGTCAGCAGTCCATTGCAATTGTGGGAACAGAATTGGGAAGCCCTCTGTGATGATATAGAACACAAGAAACGGCGAGAACTGCGGTTTCCAAAGTGGGAACTCAAAGAGCACCAGAAGAAGAATTATTGCCTTATTGAAATGGAAGAACTCCTTCAACGAAATGGAAGGTCCTTAAATGACTTTGAGGGCTTCCCGAAACCTGATCCGACTCTCCTTGGTAATGATGAGAATCGCCTTATACGAGAAGAGCTATCATACAATATATCACTTGAAAAGGTGATGCATGAAAACCTTTATAGTAACCTGAATGCAGAACAGGGTTTAATATATAAAGATGTAATAGAATCCGTACAGCAAGAACAAGGTAAATTCTTCTTCGTTTATGGGCCAGGAGGAACAGGTAAAACATTTTTATATAGAGCAATTCTGTCACGCCTTAGATCCGAAGAAATGATAGCTCTCGCTATTGCATCTTCAGGTATAGTAATATCATCCTATTATGCCACCAGTATTAGCTGTACACAAAACACCATCTATCAAAATACTTACACGCGAAAGTTGCAAGTTTTTATACATTGTAGCCATACGCACAATTAATAAACCAATACAGGTTGTTTAAAATAAGTACTTTCTTAATGTATTTTACGCAGTTATCTGCGATACTCATAGATAAAAACCTTCTGTTATTATCAATCTTATATAGGTAGAAGAGTAAATTAATAACCCCGTTATCTAATTAGCTCTGCTGCTCTTAATTTGATGACACACAGGTATTGCATCTTTACTTTTGCCTGGTGGAAGAACTGCTCATAGCCGCTTTGTAATACCCCTTGAAGTTTTGGAGAATAGCACGTGTGGCATAAAACAAAATACCATACTTGCTCAGCTGGTACAGCAAGCTCGCTTAATAATATGGGATGAAGCTCCTATGACCCAAAAACATGCGTTTGAAGCGCTAGATAGAACCCTACGAGATATATTGAGTCTCAAACATCCAGCTAATAGACACCGCGTTTTCGGAGGATTAACTGTGTTGCTGGGAGGTGACTTCAGGCAGATTCTGCCTGTTATTCCTAAAGGGAAACGAGTGGAGATTGTGCAGTCTTCCATTAACAGATCGACTTTATGGAACTCCTGCCAGGTTTATAGGCTTACACAAAGTATGCGGGTGACTGAATATACGAAAACAGGTGAGGTGGACCTTACAAAGCAGGCCTTTAATAAATGGGTCCTCGATGTTGGAGATGGTGTTGTTCCAGCAGATATGAAGGAGGGAGAACATGAACCGACATGGATAAAGATCCCAGATCAGTTTATTGTGACATATACTTCGTGTCCTATTGAACAGATAATAATGACAACCTTTCCGGGTTTCTTAAACCGACAGGATGATGAAGACTACCTACGTGAGAGGGCGATTTTGACACCTAGGAATGACGACGCAGCTGAGATAAATGACTGCATGTTCCATAAACTTGACCGCCCAGCGAGGACGTACCGCAGCTCTGATGAGATCTGCAAGGCCTCTACAGACATCCTAGAGCAAAATCAGCTTTACCCAACAGAATTTCTAAATGCTTTAAACTTCCCTGGGATGCCTCCACATATTCTAAATCTGAAAGAAGGCCTTCCTGTTATGCTTCTGAGAAACGTCAATCCAGCGGAAGGCTTATGTAACGGCACCCGCCTACTTATCACCAATCTTGCGAAATTTGTTATCAAAGCCAGGATTATAACAGGTTCGAAAATAGGGAACAACACATTTATACCAAGGATCACACTGACATCCACTAAATCAAAGTGGCCATTTATTTTGAAACGACGCCAGTTCCCGCTAAGACCATGCTATGCAATGACAATAAACAAAAGCCAGGGGCAATCATTGAAGTTTGTTGGACTGTATTTGCCGCGACCTGTCTTCAGTCATGGACAGCTGTATGTCGCCCTGTCTCGAGTAACAACTCCAGAAGGACTAAAAATAGTTATGGTCGAAGATGGTGACATAGCCCTGACGCAGCATACGCGAAATATTGTTTACAAGGAGGTGTTTAAGAACCTTGATGAAGTCGGCTCTACAAGTCCAGTTATGTCACCAACCATTATTTATACATAGCTACATGGTTCGTCTTTAGCAACCTTGATCACCTCAACTGTAACTCTCATTCACTTTTATGTTGTCATGTTTGGTGAGATTATCAACCTACGAAAACACCTTTCATGTCACGATTCACTATATCCTAATCGGAAGGAAACCTTCTCAAATTGTTTTGATTAATTTGAGATGTATATAATAAATTTTTTACATTTTCCCAACCCTTAGCAAAAGAAATGAAGTGTCAATTTATATTGGTTTAATTAAATTGCAGCTTTCATTGTTGGAGGTTTATTATATTTTTTTCTTAGCCTTCTACACAGTAATTAATTTTTATCGCGTAACAATCATAAACTATGGACTTTCACAAAAAATATATGTGACTAACTCTATTCCATGTTGAATGAAAACAAACAATTAAACAAATATATAATAATGAATGTTGGGAAAAGTTAATCAATAAAATGTTCAATTACGTATGGTAGTCCGGTTCCTAATAACCTCACTGTTATCGTATTTAAGCCCACATACATAGCGGGCTCCGGCCCAGTTTTTGTAGAATTTGGTGGGAAAATAAACGACGGTTGTAGCAGATGAAAAGACAGGTTCTTTATAAACCCATCATGTCCATCAACCACTACCGTCTTCATTACACTTAAGTTCCAGCAGAGACGACTGTCGGATACCTTCTTCGCCGGAAAAAAAGGTAACAACCGTCGCCGGTTTATTTTATTTGTGGTTTAGGGCACGACGATACTAACTTAACCAGTTTTAGTCATACACATTTTACAAGACCACCAATGTCTTGGTGCCCTTTTAAGACTATCTGCATGTTAAGTCTGATTCATTGGTTTCTTTGAATAGAAAACTCAAATCAATCGCAAAAGACCTTCCTTTTGTTTCCCGTTGGTTACTATTGTTAAAGCGTATATTTATCCTTCTAAGAAAATGTTGTCTAAATACCCGCTTTAGAATACTATCGTCCTATCATAATCAAGGCTGTAGATATGAAAACAGGGCTTCTTAAATTTTCAACCTTTGTTGCTTATATTTACACACATAGTCATTTGTCTCCTTGATTATGCAATTATCTTGCTCTGTGAAACATACATTTAACTAAACACATGTGTACATTTTGCTTTAAGATTTCTAGATTATTGTTAGAAAAACTAATAATTGATGGAAAATGTTCCATTTTTATTATAACTTTTGGGTCTAAGAACAGCAGGGCAATGGAAAGACTGGTTACTGATTTCCTAGCAATGTCAAGATCAGAAGTACTCACAGAAATTGATGCCCTGATCCAAATGGTGCAGAGAACATCTGCTATGAATCGAACCTTATTAGATAAACTACTCGGTGAACCATGTTCAGCATTCCGTTATTTTGCCGGATTTCTACTGCTTGAGGAAATACGCGTAGCTAATTCAAGACTGCAGCAGTTGTTCGCTCTACGGAGAGCAGCCATGGAGAGACAGCGTGTATTCACGCCCCCTGCCTCAGAAATGTCACAGCATAGGATGTAGATGTTGTTTGTATTTTTGTTTTGATAATGTATTTTTTGGTGAAACCTGTCTACCTAAGGAAATATAGGTTGGGGCTGTAAAAATTATACCATCTTGCCAGATGGTAGATTATGATATTAAGTTATTTTGTTCTAATGAAATTATAACATATGCTTGAGATAATAAATGTCCAGTGTAATAATACTTGAACTGTAGTTAGTTGTATCAAACTCCTGTTAAGTAAATAATCTTTATAGAGTTGCCTAATTTGTCTACACTTCTACGTCGTGTATACCTCTTCTTCACATGTTCCAAAATTGCAATGTAACTGTGTTTCAATTTTGTATAGATGCCGTTTAAGACACTAATCGCTGTAAACGGAGAGACTGAGCAACATCCAGCAGTGGTAGGTTTTTATGTTGAAGCATTACATTCAAACGAAAGCACAGACAAGTCTTCTACTAATGTGGTTCCTTTTTTGTAGATTCTGCCTGTTCTATTTACACAGGACTTGCCAAAAACATGCACGTCTTTATTAATTGTTGACTACAAGAAGAACAAATTCAATGTGAATATTAAGTACCTGGGCTCTGGTGTGTGGACAACAGATGAT
>JBCNJP010000008.1:18987366-19047366 GCA_039602395.1 Deinandra increscens subsp. villosa
ATGTCAAAAACAACGGTTTAGTTATATATTTTAATACATAACTATGATTATCAAATATCAATTTAGTTATATGTCTCAGTAATAAGCTTCTCTTGCAGTCCATTCCTAAAGCACTGTTCCGGAACCACAACATCCATGTTTCCAATAAAGCAACTTTAAAGTATGGACAGAAGGAGTTTCTGGTGAAGGTTCTATGGGCAGGTCAAGATGGCAGCCATCCTCGGTTAAGAATGCAAGCAGATTGGGCCGCATTCTTCCACCTTAAGGGCCTTCCGAGACATAAGGTTCTGCGTTTCTAGCTTGATGAGGAGCATGACCAAGCGGATGGCACTACCATATTCCATGTTTGTTAGTCTTTGTCTCTTTCGTACCACGTAACTGGTCTGATTTAGGAAACTTAAACTATTACTATCTTACTTCTGCACCATTTCAGCATATTTCCACTTTTTTATAACTAATTATTCTGTATGGAAACTAATACAATCGTTGCTTCTAAATCGCTTATTTGTTTGAACTCATTCTGGTGGTTAGTTTATTTCGTTTATGTACAAATTAATACTACATTCATATACGTGCTTTTAAAAGAATGTTCATTTTCTTGAGATGAAAATGTGAAGACAAGCAAAAGTTGCCAGCGAAATATATTTTGGGAAAACAATACATAAAAACCTATGCTTTACGGGAAAAAAACACTTAAAAAATCAAGATACGCACTAACATATTGAATAATACTATATTAGTATTTAGTCCGAGCATTTCTCAAAATCCTTCAAATTTTCAAAACAATAACTTAGAATTGGTCAAAAGATATCACTAATCACATGTAAAAATTAATTCTCAGGATAGAAAAATGAAAATATGCAATAAATGTTACTCAATTTTCATGGTACCTAATCGGTGCCTTAAGCAAATAACGATTGGATAAACTAATAATACAACGTTATATTAATAAACAAATACAAATTTCCATCAACTTTGTAATTAAAAAACTTGATTCCTGATGGAACAAATTTCCCAACTTCATCGTTAAGAGAATTAAAGCATCAGAAATATTAAAACCAAAATAAATAACAGCTTTTAAATAGAAAGGTTAGTTGCCTAAAGATTAGTAGATTATAGACACATTTATAAATAACAATTTGGATTAAACAGTGTATGTCACATTGTTTGTTTCTCATTTACAAATTACACTCACCCAACTCATCCACACAATGGGCTTTGGCCCGGTTGCAACTGAAACGATAGGCAATTGAACGGACAGTCGGTTGCAACTGAAACGACAGGAGGTTATCCAGACGACCATTTAAATCGACACTTCTACCTCCTATCTACACAACCGACAGAAAAACAACTGTCAATTTCATCACGCCGGCAAAAGGTAAACCTTCCGTTAACTAACATTGGTCGTCTTCTTTGTGCAAACAACGCTTACAGTAATACAGCGACCACCGAAGGCCGTCCATCTCCCCGGTAAAAGGTGCAAAACCAACATTATTTATTTCGTTTTATCAAAGTTATTTTGGGATGCACACAACTTTGCATGTCACGTATCTCAATGATACAAAACAGATTCATGAAATTCTCCACTTTTGAAGCATATGCCTTTATGTTTTCTTTAATAAAAAACTTAAATTGAAACATCAAGGCCGTCATATACTCATTGTCCCTTACATTGCATTGTTCATCTGCTGCATATAGCCATAAGAAATTTCTAAACTTAAATGAACACTACACCAATTAATCTACGTACGCAACTGTAAGCATAAACACTTACATATGTTTTCTGATTTTCTATTCTTCCTCCTATACATAAAGTTCTAATTTGCAAACGGTTGATCTTACCTGATTTTGTTATTACTGTCCGTTAACTAATATATGTGTTTTGTTACATCTGGTTTGAATGCACAATATGTTGTTAATGATTGTATGGATCAGGTGGTACTCAAATTTCATCTTAGGATAAAACACAATTTCAATTTATAACAATTATGTACGTTCACTTTAATGAATCATAATAGAAATAAAAACATATTAACAACTCATGAGTCGCAGCCTCTACCTACACGTCTACGCCTCTATCTATACTTTGTAATGCTATTTTTATTATTTTACACATGTTGTTTCTAATTAGGAAATGGAAGACTATGTCCGTAACTTCTTTATCTCCAGCCACAATGAGATAAACGTTGAACTGTCAGCCGTGATAATGGTGTTAGAAAGGCTGCTGGCAGAAAACAGACAAGCACTGGACGCGGTGCTTAGCCTTGATCCCTCTCCCTTCCGTTGTGATGCCGCCTTAATGCTAGATGATGCGATTCGTACCAAACAGACACTGTTACGAAGTCTACGGAGCATGTGCAAGAATGCCGAGGCAGCAGCACGTGATATTGAGAACCGGATGGACACCAGTTTCACCCCGGATGAGTAACCGTTATTTGTAGTTTCATTTTATTTGGTGCTTAGGACACCATCAAGCTTTGAAACTACTAATATTAAATGAATCTATCTTACTTTATAATTGTTTGTTGTCTCCAATTATGGCGCCTAACATCTAACTTGATGACTCTCTTATACACTTTATATTACATATGCCAATTAGCAATGGTAGGTCGATTTGTTTTAAACGCGTTACTTTTGGTCATCCTTAATCTCAGATTCTTTACCTATTCACAATAAAAAACAACTTCACGTACATAAACATAATGATAATATTAGCGTCGGCCAAAGTTCGCCCCCCGGCCGTGCATCGCACGGGCCTGCATACTAGTTTATGATAAAAAGTCACCAAATCTTGTAATAAAAACTTGGTGTAAAGGAGTGGAGATAAAGTAATGATAAGGAGAAGACTTTAAAAGCCTTAAATGCATTAAATGAATGGAAAATGTAAAAATATGTGAAAAATCCGAAAAATCTAGTTTGGTCAGTAAAGGAATATTAGTTATCAGTAGATATGAGTTATAAAAATTTCCTAGAATTTTTGGAATTTATTTAATAATTAAAATGGAATTTATATGCTTAAAATGGCTAAAAATGCTTAAAAATAGAATAAATTGGAGAAATAATATGAAATAAATTGAGGACCTATTTTGGACAGTAGAAAACTAATATAAGTGAGAATAATTAAAAACCTAGATGAAAATGGCACCCGAACCCTTAAGACGATAAAAATAATGCAATAAAACCTGTAAAATTAGTAAAATAAGGTATAAAATGGGAAAATAATTCAGATCAGTAGCTAAAAGACTTGGAACAGATTTATAATGTTTAGGAAACATATAAAAATGATGTGGAAATAGAAACTTAAGTATTGGAGAAAAATTGGATAAAACCCGTCAACGAAAAAGCCGTAAAAATGGGTGATTTAGCATAAAATAGAGAAAAATTAGAAAATAAGTGCTATAATGTTTTGAATGATGATAATTAAGTATAATAACTTATATTGAGCCTTAGCATAAAATTCCGTGAGTAAAGACTAGTTTCTTTTGCTTTATTTGTTGAAATTAGTCGAATAAGGGCAAAATCGTCATTTTGCCCAAATAAATTGAAAATTCAGAATTTGTCACATTAGTTAAATTGCCTAACTAATCTGATCCTAATAAAAATAGGACCAAGATACCTGAATTTGCTTATTTAGAAGCCAAGCTAGTACTTACAAGCAAAGGTGAGTTCACTCGAATCCCTCTTTTAATACACGTTTTTACTAAAGTTAAATTAAAGTGGAATAAAGTTAATTGGGTATATTGAGTTGACAAATGGATGTGTGGGTATGATTATACGTAAGTAATGGTATGGACGCTCATAAAAAGATGAGCCTGGCCAAAATTGCAAAGAGTATGGTGCAAAATTGTAAAAAGTATGGTGCAATAAGTCCGCCCTCTAGAATCATTAAAAGAAGCGTGAGAGGTATTGATAGATCTATCGGGTTGACCCCCATACCACTGATCAGTCGCTCTGGTCGCGCAACAGGGTGGTAAATACTTTCGAACATTGGTCTAGCGTTGATTTAGAGCTTAACGTTCAATTGTACATCATAATGCCTAGCTAGCTTATGAACCATACTTGTCGCTAAACTCATTATTTGGTATAAAGTGAAATGAAATGTGGGCAAGAGAATAAGAATAAATGGAAATGTAATCAAGGGATCTATACGGTGATTGTGGAATTAAATTGTGAACTCACCAACCTTTTGGTTGACACCGTTTGTTAATGCCTTTTTTTAGGTACATGATGCTTGTCTTGAGAGATGGACCCGGTATACCAAAGACGAAGTTGTTGTGTGTTCTCTTTTGTACTTAATGTAAACGTTTTAGTAATGATGATGTAAGGGACCGTAACATGGATGACTGTGTTATCCATTGATAAATAAAATGTTGTTTTTATCTTTTATTATATTACTAGTTACTAAAACGCATGGGTTACCAACTTTGAACACCGCCACGTAAGACTTCCGCTGAATTAAGAAAATTGGGGTGTGACAGCATTCTTGTAGTGGAATGATAAATTCAAGTAGCCCACAACGGAATCTTTAATCTCATTCAATCTTCAGTTTGTGTAGAGAGATAATCTCCGACAAATGTTCCCAAGTAATCATAACCATGTCTCCGAATCTCTGTCCATCATCAGAAATACGTATTCTTGAATCTCTGTCCATCATCAACAACAATGACTACCCACAAACCCATTTCTTGAAATTCGATCACTAACTCGTAACAAGTATCGGAATCTGGAATTTCTTCAAACATAACACCCCACAGCTACCAAATCAAGGGTAAACTCGATAACTGGTCCGCTTCTGTAAAATTCCCACCTAACGGGGATTCGGGGGCAGCGCCCCTGAGAAGCGGGGTCCAAGGGGCGGCAGCCCCTAGCGAACCCGATCCTCCGAACCTTGTCCGAACTACCTCCGAACCTTGTCCGAACTACCTCCGAACCCGATCCTCCGAACCCTATCCGAAACTGACCTTCGGACCTAGTCCGAACCTGATCTTCGGAACCTCCTTCGAACCTGACCTTTGGACGTCCGAACCTGGAGTTCGGAGCGGTTATTTTACAGATCTGTTCTTCGGCCGAACGTTGTCCGAACTCGAACTGGAAATTTTTGAAATTGCACCAGATTCAGAATTTGATCGAATTTTGACATCTAGAGGCTTCTGTTAGGTAAAAACATGACTCAGAAAGACTCGATTGATTAAAAATCAACCAGAAACACTTTCAATCACCCCTAACCGAAGGTTTAACGTCTCGAAATGAAGAAAAACGATAGATTTCGACATTGAAAAATACGATTTGCTTCGGATCTAGTGATTTGTACACCGAAATCGGACTGAAAGTTCACCCGAAACTAAGAACACATAATCGTAAATAGAGTCGTTTACAGTAGCTAATCATGATCCTAGACTCAAAACTCTCAAAGATTCGAGATCAAAAACTCCTCCCTTACAAATCAAACTTAGGTAAAACGGTTATGAGAGATATCTCGACCTCCGAACTCCATAAACCATATATATATGCACACCAGTTCGGCTCCCATTCGGATCCAGTTCGGCGGATCCGAACCTCCACTTCGGATCACAACTTTTGCAGTTCGGAGGACTTCATGTAATATATATGTGAGATAGATATCTCACATACACATATTTAATTCCAAATCCCTCAAGTATAAGCTAATTACATTTTCTACCCTGAAATATTTATTTAACTATTCTAACTGAACATTACTAACTGAAGTAATGATGATACACACACGACACACATATTCTGCACCAACAAACTCCCCCTTGACGTGTGCTGTATCAGATCTTCAAACTCTTTGAATCTAATGTTAGTTGATGTAGGGTAGACATGGCTGGAACAGGACTAAGTCAACTAAACCATTTCTAAAAGTAATCAACTCTTTCAGAACTTCATAACCATGCTTGTAATTCATTCTGAGATCAGTATTTGAAAACTTTGATGATTTTAACCTGCAACCTTCAGAAGACAAAAGTGCAGCTTTTCTTTTCCAAACATAACTTTAATCTTAGAAACAAAACTTCTCCTTTGGAGAAACCAAGACATTTAGTTTTGAAATTTGTTGTATCTCGTGTCGATCAGATCAAAAACAAAGAAGAAATAATTTTTTTTTTTTGGATTTTACAAAGTTTATATCAAAACACACTGAAAATCTTTTTGATTTTTCAAAAACTGAAACATAAATGCAATATAGAATTAAACTCTATTTTTGTTTTTGGTGAGAAAGATCACAACATGAGATCATATCAGACATAACGCATCGTACACACTGCAATTTCAAAATACTAAGCATGCAAGCCAAGCTGACTGAGAATACAACCATTTGGTTTATTTCAGCTAAAGCAGGTCATTGTCTATAGCTTTCTGAAATGAAATTAAGTGTATTTATCGAGCATTGATAACATGATACCCACACAATCAGGAATACTGGCAAACTGCTTATTTCATATTTTTGTATATTTCTTTTATTCAAGCCAAGTTACTCGCAGCGGATTTCTCATACTGATATTGTAAACTTGCTTATACAGAATCAAATATCATAGAGATATCAAGTTCATGGTGTTTCTTGCAAAAAGAAAGCAGAACCCTAAACAAACAACAATCAGGTCGGCCGGTAGGCACGCAGAGAAGGTCCGATTATTTAGGAAAATAAGAAATAGAAAATAAAGCAGAAATTGTATAATCCAACAACAATCAGGTCGATACTTACGTACACGCAGAGAAAGTCCGATGGATTATACGAAACACTAAAGAAAATAAAGAAGAATGTCAAACGAACAACAATCAGGTCGATCTTTCGATACGTAGAGAAAGTCCGATCGTTTGACAAAATAAAGAAAGTCAAACAAGTTGAAATCTTTGTAAAATAAAGCAAGCGTACTCCAGAACATCTCTTTATTCTGACATCTCTTTATTCTATTTTTGGTATTTTCTCATTTTATTTTGCCAGATATGCACAGTACCCATCATGATTTGTAACCACATTTATCAAGCAAGCGTTATCTTTATATCATACTCGCATATATCAGACTATTCAGCACATTCAGTCAAGTCAAGCAAGTACCTACAGCCTTTCTTTATACTTTATTCATTGTAGATAACGTATGCTGATGTACAATCATTTCTCACATGGTTGGATCAATTTCTCTTTTTTTATTTTTTTTTATTTTCCAAATCCCCCCCCCCCCTAAAATTCAACAAACTCTATTTTTTGAATTTTCCAAATGTTTCTTCCCCTAAAAATATGAAAGAAAGTAAAACAAAATAAAATTGATCGACCAACACGGATACCTCGGATTTTTAGATTTTGAAAAATCATTTTTCTCAAAAATGTTTGTGAAATATCAACGCCGTGAAGCGCTAACTTAAGCAAAAGACTCCACTATCAGCAACTTTGCAATCACTAATAGGCCTTCTTGAAGTACCTACACACAACCTCAAACAATTTTTAGTTAAATATGGGAACCCAAACCGGCTTGGGTCGTCCCGTATCCTCAACAAAATCGTTTCCCGCCGAGGTTGCCATTTTCTGTTTCCAAGAACGAAATGGTTTAGACGATTTCGCCCGATGCGAATCAGAAGCATTGACATGCCGTGACAAGTTGGAAACAATATTTAACAACTCACCAACTAACATTTTCTCAGAATTTGGATGACGTTGGTGATGTTGTCTAGGCCCATAGTAAGAAAAATTATTTGAGTAAGGCATTTTAAACTCATTTTGGAAAAATTGTTTTGATTTTGAAAATTGTGGTGACCAATCATCATAATTTGAGGTTTTACCAACAACCGGCTTCTTATAAGCTGGTTGTCGTTGGTTTTTCTGAATTTGACTAATAGGTACCTCATCGAGAATCATTGAATCGGATGATGATGATCGATATGAACCTCGTGAAAATCTTTTTCGAATAGCACAATCACGAATCACATATCCTTTCTTGTTGCAGTAAAAGCAAGCTCTCACATCAGCCAACTTAGGAGATGACATGGATTCTGTTGACATTGTTGAATGTTGAGAAGAATCACTCTCTTGGCACTCTAAGTTAGAATTCGTTGACAGAAAATCAGCTTCAGGGTCACACAAGATATGATTCTCAAGTGGAATCTCCTTTACTTTGTGAACCTTGATATCCTCCACAATTTTTTCTATCTCAAGCACATCTTGGAGATCATTTCCAACATTCACGTTCTCGTCTTTACTTTCATATCCTAGACCACCATTCTTTTTAGATTTATCTGGTACCGACTTAGGCTTCTCATGACCTTGTGAAGCAAGTCGAGAAAACTCATCCTTGATGACATTTAAATCATTTTTATTGGAAAGCAATGATTCATCAATCACAATCTCCGAGAATTTTTTTGACTTTCACTTTTCCTGGATTGCCGTCAAAATCCTTTTCCTTATCAAGCAATATGGAACTTGAAACAAATTTAGTTCGCTTGTTAGCATCAAAATTCTCTTCATTTTTCTTCTGCGACTTTGACTTCTTCTTTTCAGAAGAATTATCAGCAAACTTTCAATACTCATGAACATCTTCCATTGCTTTCAAAGTATTGATAGAATTTTCAATAACCACAGGAGGTGGAACATTTCTCAGAATAGCATCACCAAAAATCTGTTGAAAATTCTCCTTTTTGCACAAAAAATTTGTGAAAGAGGATGAATTATTGAGATTATGCAACTGTCTTTTGAAATCACACACCTCAATCTTCATATCTGCACTTATCTTCTGCGCTTCAGCCAACTCTTTTTATGTTGCAATAAGTTCTTCTGTTTTTCTATTCAGAGTAAACTTTTCTCTCCTTAACTGATCATGAGCATCATATGTTTCTTGAACAACCTTTTCCCATATTTGTTTGTAAATCTCAACATTCTGCTTCAAAAGTTTATTTTCACGAAGCAATTCAGCTTTAGTATCTAACAGCTTCGTGTTGTCCTCTTGATGACTTAATTCTTTAGCAGTAAGATCAGCAACTTCCTTTTCTAGACCTTCAAGTTTGATCTTTGATTTTGCAAACAAATCATCAAAAGCTGTCGCCATGTCATTTGCTTCTTTCTTCCATTTGTCAACATCCTTCATCAAGTCATCATTTGTTTCAGTGAGCTTTGAGACTTTTGCAATCAACTCTGCATTCTCGTGTTGAAGCTTCAATTCATTCTCAATAGCTTCACATTTTGCAAACCCACCTTTATCAAACATCTCACAATTTGCAAAAGATGTAGATTCCTCGGTATCAACCTCTTTTCCATATGCATTCAATTCAGCATATTTCTGAGCAAGAGCATCCCAAAACATTTTTAGAATTCTTGCAAGTCTTGAATTGTGGTAGTAGTTATTTTGACAATGCCATTGTGAGAATATCATAAGCTTTTAATTCTCTTTCATAACATCCCCTTTCCTCAAATGAAAGATCTCTTTGAAATTTAGGAACCCATTAGAATAAGTTGGGTAAATAAACTCTTTCTCAATTGGAATCCACAAATATTTATCGGTAGAATCAATATAGCCTTTAAACTTCCTTTTCCAATTGCAGTAATCTTCAAGTTTCAGCAACTTGGGTACTTCTATGGTCTCTTGCAACTCAATCATTTTGATTCAATTCAATTTTAATGAATGATCCCGAGCCTTCAAATGATAAAATAACAATCCCTTCAAAATATATTGCTAATGTGTCACAAACTTTTGACGTACAAACTCAAATCTCTTCGAATAAGAATGTCTTTAAACACCACCTTGTAGAAGACTGTCAAAATATAATTCTGAACTTTGCACTCACTCTTTTGAATTCACCAACTTGAAAATCTCATTTAAACTTGAGATATTAGAATACACAAATATTTGGATGACCAGGCAGATTTAAGCAATATAGAAACTTGGAGGACCTAATTGAAACTTTCAAATTCTCAAAACCGCCGTACGCACATATGAATGTTAAAATGAATTTGTAATTTCAATCCATCACAACTTCTACAATTCTAAACGGATCATAAAATTGAAGACACTGTTGTGATCGAAATTGAGAAACGATTCAAACTAGATGCGTTGTTGATATGTTTTGGTGAAGATTTGAAAAACCGTATTCGATGAACACATAATGACGATGAACTGTGGATTGAATCTCAACTAAACTCAAATAAACCACAAGATTCATTGTAATAATGGATTCAACACCAGAAATCGAGTAGAACAAGATCCTAATCAATGTGGCTTTGTGAAGTTTTGAAGATCCGAGTATGAATCACAAAGACGTGAACCAGGAAAATGATCAAGATAATGAACAGATTTGATTAACTTCCAACTTGAACAAATATGATTCACTTCCAACTTAATTTAATACTGGAATTAACTGCAGAAATGATTTAGAATTGATAAACCGAATACAAGAGACCAATTCTGATATGTAATTTCGTTTAATTCTTTTTTTAATTCTAAGAAACGACAAAATAGTCGTTTGTCGCCGGATAATAGAAAGTTCCGGCCAAACTAAAATTTCCGGCGAATTCAAACCACCATAATTTTCAATCGACTGTAACTTTCTCAATTTTTGACGAAAATCGAATCCGTAAGTTGTGTTAGTTTCGTATGAACAAGACGATCAAAACTAGCACCATCGTTGATAGCTTTTGATCAATGAATCAGGTCGAACAATGAGAGTGAAGATTGTGCCATTTTTTTTTCTTAAGAACTTCACAAACCATGAATCCAAACTTGACTATTCTTGAATTTTTCCCAGAACTTATTGCACCATTGAGTTTGTATGATAACAACGAGTTGAATGATACCAAATTTAAGCAAAATAGTTGAGATTTTGATAATTCACCATGGATGAATACATGAAGATGAAGAACACTATGAAATTTCGATTTTGAGCAAATCTTCACCAAACTCGATTCGGAAACTTGCTATAGATTCGTGATGATGTAATCAACCTATTAGAATCATTCAATAGCACAAACAAACTCAGATTCGTTAAATTTCAGACTCAAACTCAACAGTTTGACTTTGAAAAAGTTAAACTCGAACTAGTTTCACCAATTTGATCCAGATTTCGATCCAAAATCGATGTAGAATCACGCCTGGATTGCTCTGATACCAATTGAAAAATACGATTCGCTTCGGATCTAGTGATTTGTACACCGAAATCGGACCGAAAGTTCACCCGAAACTAAGAACACAAAATCGTAAATTAAACTCCGTTTATAGCTTGAATTGGATCAACGATTACATGAATAGACTCGTTTACAGCAGCTAATCATGATCCTAGACTCAAAACTCTCAAAGATTCGAGATCAAAAACTCCTCCCTTACAAATCAAACTCAGGTAAAACGGTTATGAGAGATATCTCGACCTCCGAACTCCATAACCCATATATATATATGCACACCAGTTCGGCTCCCATTCGGATCCAGTTCGGCGGATCCGAACCTCCACTTCGGATCACAACTTTTGTAGTTCGGAGGACTTCATGTAATATATATGTGAGATAGATATCTCACATACACATATTTAATTCCAAATCCCTCAAGTATAAGCGATTTACATTTTCTACCCTGAAATATTGATTTAACTATTCTAACTGAACATTACTAACTGAAGTAACGATTATACACACACGACACACATATTCTGCACCAACACTTGTGGATCATAAACCCAATAGTAAACCTAAGCCCAACCATAAACTAGCCTAAATACAATAACCAAACTAGCCTATGATTCTAAAGAAACCCTCTAATCCTAGCCCAAACAATTTAATATTACAAGCCTCATAATCTAGCGTCAACAATCTTTCCCTAGGCTTGTGATATTAAATGTCTTCAATCTTTGAAATTCTTCTTCTTGACTGGCTGGCATAGATGTTGATGAAGATTCTTTCTGCAGAAATCTTCAATGGGTTTCATGACGGGCACTTGGGACTTCTCTTGATCAACATCAGCTTGAACTTCTTGAAATGAACAAGCAATGAAATGGAGGACTCTAATTGACTTGCTTTTCTTGAAAGAACTGGTTCTTGCTGAATCCTCGGTAACTGTCTTGAATCTCAAAAAATTAGAGGGTAAAATTTTGAAAGCCTCTAACTGTGAAGAACTTGATTGTTGATCTTCAAACTTCATGATCTCTGACTGCTCTCTGCATCATTTTCTTCATCAAAGATCGACTTGAAATCTTCAGCTTCCCCTAAACATGTGAACATCTTCTTTGAAGCTCTTTTGAAGCTTTTGGAAACTTGTAAAAACACCAACAACTTCCCCTGAATAGTTGCTTTTCAGATGGAAGTCTTGTCCGGCTGGTTCTTTAACTTTGAGTAGCAGCAGCATCTTTCTCTCATCAACCTGTCTGACACACATTTGAAAAAATATACTCCACCAGACATTTGATGACTGGTCTTTGGGTAAGAGGATAATTATCATCTGTTCAGTTGATTCAAATTAACATTATTTTAACCAAAAACCCTAATATAGATTACGGGTTTTCTATAAAACTTCCCCTGAACCCAAGACCTCTAAAGACTTCCCCTTAGCTGATAACTTCCCCTCAGCTAAGGACTTCCCCTGAAATAATACATATTATCTTCGAGTTCCCTTCAGATACTATGTATTATGGAAGTCTTTTCAATAGATAATAAGTATCATCCTCGAGTTCCCTTCGGATAATACTTATTATCCCCTCTCCTTCCCCTAAAAATTTGTCAAGATCTGACGGAGGAAGTCTTTTCCATTAGATAATAAGTATCATCCTCGAGTCCCCTTCGGATAATACTTATTATCCCCTCTCCTTCCCCTAAAAATTTGTCAAGATCTGACGGAGGAAGTCTTTTCCATTAGATAATAAGTATCATCCTCGAGTTCCCTTCGGATAATACTTATTATCCCATACTGTTGGACTCGGTCTGCCCAAGACACATACTAGATTGATGTGGCTAGTACGTTATGATCCAAGACGGGTCATACCCAATAACGAGCTAGACAAACACCCAATGGATATTTATTTAGATATGATCAATTAAATAAATGTCACTTATAGAAGATAATTAGAAATCGGTTTCTAATTAATTGAACTTATATTAAATCATGTGGATGATTTAAATTATAGAAGCAAGATAAAAATGTTATTTAATTGGTTAAATAACATGTTACAAAACATATAAAAGGTTATATGTTATACTTCATTTTAGTACACAACATGTAATGTGTTACATGACTTAAGCATAGTGTCTAAATGAACAAAGACTAGAAAATGGACTAGGTTCATTGGAGGGTTTTAAAAGATTTTAAAAACCATTTTCCCCCTCCTTTTTCCCCCTCTAGAGCCGGCCTCCCACCCTCTTTATGAGGGTGGTTGAGCCTTTTTATTTAAACAAGACATATGGTCTTGAGATTGGGACTAGTCATTGATAGCATTTTGCCTTCTCCAATACTCAAGTTCTTTCTCTCTCTTCTTCCATTGCAAGAACACTTTTCTTGCTAGAAAATCTGGAAATTGATTCCAAGATCTTGTTGGTTTCGGATTCAACAAGAGAGGAAGGAAGAGTTAGTCTTCAAGAAATCCTAGCAACAAGGGTGGTTGTTGCTTGAGCTCGTGGGTATCATCACTTGAGGCTTTCAAGTAAGATAGCAAGCCGGTTCATCTACATCATCTTCTTCACAATCTTGAGCTTGGAAGAAGGTATATCTAAAACCCCCTATGGTTGGTTTTAGTTTTGATAGCATGCATACATATTTGGATCCTCGGTTTTGGGTTTTATAATCAAGTGTTAAAATCGGTTTTAACATCAACTAATCAAACTATGGTTTTGAATTTCCGCTGCGTTTTACATTTTAAGGAGTTAAAATGGCTTTGATAAGGTTCTTAAAACCCATCAATGGCATCTAGAGCCGCTTATATGGATGCATGCTTCAAAGAGCTAGTTGGTTAGCTCCACAAAACTCTTGGTTTTGGTTCCTCATACCACAAACCGAAAGTTTTGTTCATGGTTTCCCTTTGTCTTTCAAGATGCTTCACTAACATGCATGTGGTTATCTTGAAAGATTAAAACATTTTATCATTTTGTTGTTTTTGTTGTTTGGACAACAAACCCAAGTTTTCGGTTTTGTGTTGGACCGAAAAAAGGAAATGGGTTAAAAGGGAACCATTTGTACATATGGATGTATTTTTAGATATATGTTTGGTGCATAAAGCCTAGCCAAAAGACCTTGTGATTGTTTGTGATGAATGTTTGTGCTTGTTGTAATTATTCAAAAGTTGTAATAATTTCAAGTTCCTTATTTTGGGCATGTAATCTATTTATTTCATTTGGTATGTAATGTAATAGATTAGGTGCATTTTGTTTTACTAGAAAAATGTATTAGGATCCATATTTTGTAAAAAGGAAGAATGCACAAGATGGAGGATCTTGGATGCCCAAAGGAGTCAAGCAAAACACAACCAAAGGAGGTCACTTGAAGCATTTGGATGCGGGGTCAAGTGGGAGTTCACAACACATCACTTGTGTTTTGTCCCTTAGGAGAGAGACCGAGACACTCCTTTTAAATAGCAGGAGTACTTCTGCACCCCTGCTACAGGTAACAAGTGTTGTCCCAGAAACACCCCTGTTACTGCTAAAAGGTGTTGTCCATGACACACTCCTGTTACGGCTAGCAGGTGTTGTCAATAGTTGGCTATGGCTATGCACCTATTTTATTATGCTTGTGTGGTTGTTTATTTTCATGTTTGGATGATATTTGGATATGCATGCTAAAACAAACTAATAAACATTAACAAGCTAAAACTGGTTCTTAAAATATCATTAACAAAGACTAATAAAATGGGTTTTATTAAGTTGATGATGATTTATCAATAAAATGGGTTTTATTAAAAGAACCATGAAATATGGATTTCAAACAACACTAGGGTACCATACATTTGAATGCATGTGAATTGTATGGTACATAGAGTTTTCTACACTAGAATTATGAAAACTAAAAACGACCCTTTTGAAAACAAGTTTAAACGCCATCCTTTTGTACAACACTCAATTTGCTTGTAAACTCTTTATGGGATAAAGGTCACCTAACCGTATTTGAGGGAACTTGTATATTTGAGGTAGGTTTACCATGTATGTGGGATAAAGGTCACCTAACCACTTACATGTGTAAATTTACACGTGTGTATAAGTAGGACAACTTGATTTGGGGACCATGTGAATAGGGTCACCGAAGCATGGGGAACCAAAGGCATTGATGGGATTAAACATGCCAACTAAACATAAGATGTTTAATCAATCCCATACTACTAGAAGTTGCAAAGAGTTGCAATTGTCAAACGTTGACTACCTTGTTAATTTAAGTCATGGGATAAAGGTCACCTAACCACAACTTAAATGTAACGTTGGATTCTAGGTTTTAATTTATTAATTGTCTATGAGACATAAAAGGGTATTAATTAAATTAAAAGGTTAATATTGATATCAAAGATACTTAATAGAACTTTGTTAAATTTTGTAGATGGCCAATAATAACGAAATCATCCCCGCCACAAACGTCCATAACCTATCGCTAAGATCCATCTTAGACAAGAATCGTCTCAACCAAGACAACTTTGTGGATTGGTACCGCAACTTGAGAATTGTTCTCAAACAAGAAAAGAAGTCTTATGTGTTGGACGATCCTATCCCCGACGAACCCGATGTCGAAGACGTTGAGGCTTATGCCGATTGGGTGAAGTACACCGAGGACTCCGTCCAAGTTTCATGCCTCATGCTAGCAAGTATGATCCCCGAGCTACAAAAGGATTTAGAGAATCATGGGGCATACGACATGATATGCCAATTGAAGGAAATGTTCCAACAAAAGGCAAGAACCGAGCGCTTCGAAACGGTTCGAGCACTCCATGCATGTCGTATGGACGAGTCACAAACGGTTTCATCCTATGTTCTTAAGATGAAAAGCCTCATTGATCGTCTTGAAAGGCTCAATTGTCCCGTTTCAAAAGAGTTGGCTACGGATTTGATCCTCAACTCTTTGTCAAAGAAGTTTGACACTTTTGTATTGAATTACAATATGAATGGTTGGGAGAAGACCATTCCCGAGCTTCATGGGATGCTCAAAACGGCCGAGCAAGGGATGGGCAAAAGTGTTGTGCCCGTTCTAACGATCAATGAAGGTAGTAGCAAGAAAAGGTCTCGCTCTACCTCTAGTTCCTCAAAGGCAAAGGTTGCCAAAGGAAAGGGATTCGTCAAGGGGAAGGGCAAGAAAGAAAACCCCAAACCGAAGGAGAAGAAGCAAAAGATTGCTTCAAATGATCCATGCTTTGAGTGTGGTGAGGTAGGACATTGGAAGAGGAATTGTCCAACCTATCTCAAAGGGTTGAAAGAAAAGAAAAATGAAGGTCAAACCTCGGGTAAGACCTTTATGATTTATATTGAGCTTAATGCCATTTCTTCTAACACATGGGTATTGGATACCGGATGTGGAACTCATATATGTAATATGTTGCAGGGGTTCAAAAGAAATAGGCAATTGAAGGCGGGAGAAGTTAGTCTCTTCATGGGCAATGGAGCGAAAGTTCAAGTTGAAGCCCAAGGAGACTACATTTTGGAACTTCCAAGTGGTTTGGAAGTAATTTTGAATAATGTATTATATGCTCCTAGTTTGACTAGGAACATAATTTCCGTTTCCCGTTTAAGACATTTTGGATATGATTTTAAATTTGTTAACAATGATATCCATGTTTCAATGAATGACGTGTTTTATTTTAAAGCTAGCCCTTTAAATGGTATTTATGAATTGGTTCATGAAAACACATCATACAATAGCTCAATGTATCAAACTAACACCAAGAGACTCAAAAGAGATTTGAGTGACACCTACATTTGGCATTGCCGCCTTGGTCACATAAATAAGAACCGCATACTAGCGTTACAAAAGAGTGGTCTTTTGAAAACAAATGATAATGATTCCTATGAAGTATGCGAATCTTGCCTACAAGGCAAGATGACTAAGGCACCTTTTAGTGGCACCACCGAAAGAGCAAAAGATTTTCTAGGGATCATACATTCGGATGTATGTGGACCTTTTAAGCCAACATCTAGGAATGGTGAAAGATACTTCATCACCTTTACCGACGACTATAGTCGCTATGGGTATGTGTACTTGTTAGCACACAAGGATGAAGCTTTTGAAATATTCAAAATCTTCAAGAATGAAGTAGAAAATCAACTCAACAAGACAATAAAGATCCTTCGTTCGGATAGAGGAGGTGAATACCTTAGCAATGAATTTCAAAACTATCTTCGGAGTTGTGGGATTGTCTCACAACTTAGTCCACCTCGAACACCACAACATAATGGTGTATCGGAGAGGAGGAATCGAACCCTATTGGATATGGTTCGATCTATGATGAGTAGAAGTTCCTTACCTCTATCATTTTGGGGTTATGCCCTACTCTCAGCGGCCCGTATTTTGAATATGGCCCCAACCAAGAAAGTGGAAAGGACACCTTTAGAGTTATGGCATGGAAGGGTTCCATCCTTATCTTATCTAAAGGTGTGGGGTTGTGAAGCTTATGTAAAGCATGATGCTTCAAACAAGCTAGATCCCCGGTCCACTAAGTGTATATTTGTAGGATATCCTAGAGATTCTATAGGATATTACTTCTACAATCCAACAGAGCAAAAGGTATTTATTGCTAGAAAGGCCGAGTTTTTGGAAACTAAGTTCCTTATGGAAGGAACTAGTGCAAGAACGGTGGAACTTGAGGAGGATCAAGAACCACAAGCTGATACACGTTTGGTTGAAACTAGCCCTCAACAAGAAATTGTTGAAGATGATCAAATGGTTGATCAAAACACAAACAACGTTCGTAGATCCGGTAGAACTAGTAGTCCACCCGAAAGATATGGATTTTTCATGGAGGGATGCTATGTGGTAGATTCGGATGAACCAACCACTTATCGTGATGCAATGTCCGATTCCGAATCAGAAAAATGGTTGGAAGCCATGAACGTTGAGATGCAATCCATGCATGATAACCAAGTATGGGACTTGGTAGAGCGACCTCCTAACTCCAAGGTAGTTGGAAGTAAGTGGGTTTTCAAGAAGAAAACCGACATGCATGGAAACTTAGACACATTTAAAGCTCGACTTGTAGCAAAAGGTTTCACTCAAACTCAAGGGGTTGATTATGATGAAACTTTCTCGCCTGTAGCAATGCTAAAGTCGATAAGGATATTATTTGCCATAGCCGCCCATTATGATTATGAGATATGGCAATTGGATGTCAAAACGGCTTTCCTAAATGGATATCTTGAGGAAGATGTCTATATGGCTCAGCCCGAGGGTTTTGTCGATCCAAAACATCCTAACAAAGTGTGTAAGTTAAAGAAATCAATCTATGGATTGAAACAAGCATCAAGGAGTTGGAATCAGCGTTTTGATGAAGAAATAAAGAAATTTGGCTTCATCAAGAACGAGGATGAGGCTTGTGTGTATAAGAAGGCTAGTGGGAGTATAATAACTTTTCTAGTATTGTATGTAGATGACATACTACTATTTGGGAATGACATTCCAACCTTGGAAGGTGTAAAAGCCTGGCTTGGAAGTTGCTTTTCCATCAAGGATCTTGGTGAAGCCACCTATATTTTGGGAATAAAGATCTATAGGGATAGATCAAGGCGCCTGATAGGTTTGAATCAAAGTGCATACATTGACAAAGTCTTGAAAAGGTTCAAGATGGAGAACTCTAAGAAAGGTTTGGTACCTATTCAAAAGGGGACTATATTGAGTAGGACTCAATGTCCAAGCTCAAAGGTTGAGCAAGACAAAATGAAAGGAATCCCATATGCGTCTGCTATTGGATCGATTATGTATGCTATGATATGCACTAGACCGGACGTGTCATGCGCCTTAAGCATGACAAGTAGATACCAACAGAATCCAGGAAATAGCCATTGGATGGCTGTCAAAAGTATATTAAAATATCTTAGAAGGTCTAAGGATATGTTCTTAATATATGGATCCGATGAGAAGGAACTCGTTGTAAGGGGTTACACGGATGCGAGTTTCCAAACGGATCGAGATGATTCTCGTTCACAATCGGGGTATATCTTCATTATGAATGGAGGGGCGGTCTCTTGGAAGAGCTCAAAGCAAGATGTGGTTGCGTTGTCCACTACGGAATCAGAATACATCGCCGCATCTTTGGCCGCGCAAGAAGCCGCATGGTTGAAGAAATTTATTGCCGAACTAGGGGTTGTTCCTACCATTCAAGGACCCCTAGAGATCCTTTGTGATAACGAGGGAGCGATTGCTCAAATCAAGGAACCTCGTGATCATCAAAAGGTAAGGCACATCGAGCGGAGATTCAACTACATAAGGGATGAAGTTGCAAAGGGAAAGATATGTATTCGCAAAGTTCACACCAATGACAATGTCGCTGATCCACTCACGAAGCTCCTAGAACACCCAAAGCATGAGGGTCATGTTTGTGCCATGGGACTTCGACATTCTAGTGATTGGATATGATTTATGTTTTGTATTTGGATATCGGAACAATTGGTATTTTGACACTTTTATATGAATGTGGGATTTCATTTAAAATTGTGTAGTGTTCCATTTTTGCATGTTTAAATCCGTGAATAAGTTACTTGTTCTAAATGTCCGTAGTCGATCATATTTGTGGGAACAAATCTGAAGGTAAGACTATTATGAACTTGGATTGGTGGATATTCATAAGGTATGAATATGGAGCAATGGGTTGCTACCAAGGTTCATAGATATTTGTGGGAGACAAATATTGGACGACCCGCTCTCAAGTCTTACCCCATGGAATCTTAATTGATTGATCATAAGTAAGCTTGAGTAAAGGAGAATATCATTTGTATCCTCTGACCTGAGATACATATTGGGTCTTGATATTCACCAAGCATTATGCTTTGACTTAGCTCTTCGCTGTTCTGAAACATGGCAGTACATAAGGCTAAGCTCAAGCATAGTACTAGGTGTTTGTGAGAGACGTATGTAGTCAAGATGGAATTTGTCCCTCTTATTCGTTGAGAGTTAAATGTCTAAGGCCTGAATTAAGTTAAATCTAATAGAGAGTGATCACTCTATGTCTCTAGGATTTAACATGACATTTGTGACAAAAGGATAAATGATCGTTTCACCTAAAACATTTCAAGTGGTGACTTGAAGGAGATGATGTTATTGAATGGCACTAAGTCATGCGTATTAGGGGTAACAAACCGTTGTTAGGCGGTATTTGTTGCTTGCATCAATCTTCTATGAATCTTGTGCAAGTGGGAGATTGTTGGACTCGGTCTGCCCAAGACACATACTAGATTGATGTGGCTAGTACGTTATGATCCAAGACGGGTCATACCCAATAACGAGCTAGACAAACACCCAATGGATATTTATTTAGATATGATCAATTAAATAAATGTCACTTATAGAAGATAATTAGAAATCGGTTTCTAATTAATTGAACTTATATTAAATCATGTGGATGATTTAAATTATAGAAGCAAGATAAAAATGTTATTTAATTGGTTAAATAACATGTTACAAAACATATAAAAGGTTATATGTTATACTTCATTTTAGTACACAACATGTAATGTGTTACATGACTTAAGCATAGTGTCTAAATGAACAAAGACTAGAAAATGGACTAGGTTCATTGGAGGGTTTTAAAAGATTTTAAAAACCATTTTCCCCCTCCTTTTTCCCCCTCTAGAGCCGGCCTCCCACCCTCTTTATGAGGGTGGTTGAGCCTTTTTATTTAAACAAGACATATGGTCTTGAGATTGGGACTAGTCATTGATAGCATTTTGCCTTCTCCAATACTCAAGTTCTTTCTCTCTCTTCTTCCATTGCAAGAACACTTTTCTTGCTAGAAAATCTGGAAATTGATTCCAAGATCTTGTTGGTTTCGGATTCAACAAGAGAGGAAGGAAGAGTTAGTCTTCAAGAAATCCTAGCAACAAGGGTGGTTGTTGCTTGAGCTCGTGGGTATCATCACTTGAGGCTTTCAAGTAAGATAGCAAGCCGGTTCATCTACATCATCTTCTTCACAATCTTGAGCTTGGAAGAAGGTATATCTAAAACCCCCTATGGTTGGTTTTAGTTTTGATAGCATGCATACATATTTGGATCCTCGGTTTTGGGTTTTATAATCAAGTGTTAAAATCGGTTTTAACATCAACTAATCAAACTATGGTTTTGAATTTCCGCTGCGTTTTACATTTTAAGGAGTTAAAATGGCTTTGATAAGGTTCTTAAAACCCATCACATACTCCTTCCCCTAAAAATTTGGCAAGATCTGTCGGGGGCATATTGTCATGCATTAAAACCCATGAAAAACACATTTTGACTTCTCAAATCAACCTAGCCAAGACGAATACACACCAAAAAGAACTTAACGACTCACACACGAAAGATAAAAATAAACAAATACTTACCAAACCAAACATGAGAAAGTTTACAAGGGATCAAACCGTATGAATCTGACCGAGGAACCCTTTTCAGCTTCAGTTACTCAACTTGTCCAGGTGATTGCCGGTATGTTTGTCCGCTTTAAACTCAAACCCGTTTAATCCCAACCGAATGCGTCATGTTTAATATAGTACAATATTACCATCATGTTTAATTGTCCCCACACCCAAGCGTACACAGCAAAACCTACCCAACCTCAGAGTTTATTGAGGATTCACAAACCCCCAGCTTGAGGAACCATGCAACACCGTTATGACTACCACTTATTTCATTAACCATCAGATGGTGATCAGGTCGGCCGCTAAGCACGCAAAGAAGACCAACCGAGTGATTATTTATTCTCTTTTCTTTTTCATTTTTCATTTTTTTAATTTCTTTTTCATTTCTTTTTCTTTTCTTTTTATTATGTGGTGTAGTCATGACAACAGAGACATGGCATGTGAGAGAGTGAATACTAGGTAATTACCACTCTCAACCCATTTTTGCCGGGACTCAGTCTTTTAAACCATGCAACTTGGGATGGGAAACTAAACATATATATCTTTTAAGTTCAGTGCACTTTCATTGGAGGTCATAAGTTTAGGTCGAGCCTACCGAGCATATCACCGTGGAGCTTGCCTTTCACTTCTGCCTTACGCGTGTCAGCCATCTCCAACCCGGATATTCATTTTACTTCCCCTGAACTTCTCAAAAACAAGACACAAACAATTAAAAATTGAAAAGCACACTATTTTTGAGGGGTCAACTTTTTCTTCATCTTTACATTTCTTCCCATTGCTTTTTTATTTTTAATGTCACAATCTTGTGAACATCATTTTTCAGTTTTTTTTTTAAATAAAAAATAAAACACACAAACACACTTAAAAGAACAAAACACAAAATTTTGAAGATATCTGGCCAAGCTAACTTTCAAAGTATTGATTTGAAAATTTTAGAAAATTGGGTTTCATGACATGCACACTTCATTGCATTTGAAGTCAAACACATAATCAATCAACAGCTTAATTGAAACTTTAATGAAATAGGTTTGACTCAAAAGACCCTTTGCTGCCTCATCATTCAAACAACCAAATTAAGAACAGTACCTTTCATGATGATTTTGACATTTTACCTCTCAAAGAGACATACCTTCCATTGTATAGATTACTTGACATGACATGAAGATACGTCTCCTAAACTGTGCCTGGAACAATCACTTATCAACAAACAGATTAGTAATAAAAACGTTAGTGATAATCCTCCTTGATCGTTCCTGCACAGAGTGAGAGATTAGTTAGCTAATGGTACCCAGGCCATTGTTTTTCTGGGTACACCTGAGGAATCAATAAAAGATACTTCTTGTAAGAACATCCCCTTTGAAAAATCAGGAAGTTGGGATGGAACTGCCTTGATTTTTGGTTTCCAAGTTCCAGGTGATTTAACATTTGTTTTAGTCACCTTTGGAGTTGTGACTTTAGGTATTTCAACCTTCTTTGTTTTAGATTCATTTTTTAAAACAGTTTTAGTTACCTTGGGAGGGGTAACTTTGGGTTTTTCAAGTTTTGATTGCTTTGAAAATGGTTTCATCACCTTTTTCTGAAAATTTTGGTAACTTGGAAAGCTGTTGTTTTGATTTAAAGATTTTCTTTCAGCTTTGGCAGCACCCCAATGTTGATCAGAGGGTTTAACCTTAGGAGTAACAGTCTTCATTGCCTTAGGTTTCTACACCATCATCGGCTTAGACTTCACAGACTCCTGAGATGAAACCCTTTGAGTTTTCGGATAATAGGGTTCATAAGGGCGATAAAGACAGTTTCTACCAATATGACCAGCGATGCCACAATTAAAACAAGTCTGCTTCTTTAGATAGAAGTCAGACGTGTACCCATTTGTCTTCGGTGGCTGATATGGAGCTGGTTTGCCTTGTGTATGCTTCTTTGGTTTGACTGCAGCTTCAGATTTGACTTTCTGCTGGTTTATTGAAGCCTGTGTCGAACCTGTCTTTACTGTCTTTGTGCTTCCTTGATTCTTTGACGTTGAAGCACCATTCTTGCAATTACAACGACAACTGCATGATCCAACTGAAGAAATGGGAGACACGGCTATTCCCTTGAGTTTTTCATTCTTCACTCCAGCTGTTGGTTTCATACTCGGATGCTTGATGGTGATCTTTGGCCTCTCAACTTTAGGTTCACTTATCACTCCATCGGTTATTCCCTTGAACTTGGAGGAGAAG
Source organism: Deinandra increscens subsp. villosa (assembly GCA_039602395.1). NCBI lineage: Eukaryota > Viridiplantae > Streptophyta > Magnoliopsida > Asterales > Asteraceae > Deinandra > Deinandra increscens. Next base: position 19,011,067 of record JBCNJP010000008.1, read on the forward strand.
GATGGTAATTCATATCCTACATCTAGTTCTTGGTCAAACATTGATCCAGATGTCATAAAGATCTTCCCCTCAGGCCGTGTCGTCAAGATCACCTTTTCCCTTTTGACTTCGTCAATTACTTTGAAGCATGGGGTTTCAATTTTAGGGTATGGTTTCAACTCTATCCCAACTTCATCAGACTTAGAGTTGTGACACCTGTCATATTTCTGGCACTCAGCATCATTGTCCGATATATCCTTTACTCTTCCTTCACCATAAGTCATGTTTGCTTCATTATCAATTTCTTCTTGAGTCAATGGTGTAGTTCCAACCAAGACACTATCAATAGGAGGAGCAGCTTCTTTATAATCAGACTTGGTTCGTTCATCTTGTTCCTCACTAAGAAGTATTCCTATAATGTCTCTGGGAACTGGTGGAGGACTAATGTTGTTTGCAGATAGAGACTTATCAGACTTTTCTGACCCAAACCAAGTTTTATCTTTCCCAACTTGACCAGTTACAACAACATGTGACAATTCCTTTCCAGCATCGAGCATTCGCTGATTTCTTTCTTGATTGCATTCATACTTGACCTGTAGCTCATCATATTTTTGCTGCAGTTCAGTTAATTTCTTTGTCAGCTCAGATATCTCAATCCTAGCCCGATCATATAAAATATTCTTCTCTGTTGCTAGCTTTCGATATTTCTCAATGTCTAGTTTTTGAGCTTTTACCTTCTCCTCATTCTTTTGCCATCTACCCCTGAATGAACTCCTTTCACATTTTATCTCAAACAGTTCTATCTCATAATTTTTACAAATTTTCCTAAGTCCAGGAATTAAACGAGCACAAGTAGGATTGGGGCATATCTCAGTTTTGCCAACTTCATCTGCGAAAGCATCTCTGTCCTCAACTATATTCTTTTCTTCAACCACTGAACTCATTTTCTTTCTTTAGATATGCAGCCTTTGAAGATTTTGAAGAATCGGCAAAAACGGCAAAAGTATTATTCAAAGAATAGTGTCAAAAACATAAAACTGAAAAACGGAGGCCTTCGGAGTGGAATTTGGGGGTCCAAACGAGTTTCCCTGGACGTTAGTCGGGGGTAATTCTGGGGCTCGGTGTCACGAACGTCGTGTTAAAATTTGAGCCTCTAACTCCAAACGAGTCAAAAGTTATGCCCGTTTCCGTGAAAGTGTGAAATAGTGACTTTTTGCCGCAAACTAGTTTCCGATCGTAAACGCTGTTTCCGATCGTAAACACCCGTTTACGATTATAACACGTAAGCTGATCGTAAACTCCTGATCGTAAATGCTGATTCCGCTTAAGATCGATCGTAAACACCGATTCCGATAGAGACCAGTCGTAAACTCTGATTCCGATAGATGCTGGTCGTAATCTCGATTCCGATTAAGCCAAATCGTAAACACGTTTCCGGTAAGGAATATCGTAAACTTGATTCCGGTTAAAAAAGTCGTAAACTCCCAAAGTACGCGTCTTGAAGTCATAAATTCAAATCTTGCGATCGTAAACGTCAATATCAGCCCAGAATTGGTCGTAAACACGAAGAACACCAAGAACACTGAGTCGTAAACACCAAAAACGCCAAGAAACTGATCGTAAACTCAAGAAACAGCCCAGAATTTCGATCGTAAACCTTCAAATCTTCAAATCTTGATCGTAAACTCGACGAACAGCCCAGAAAACTCAGCAAACTCGATCGTAAACCTAAAAAACTCAAGAAAAACTCACAGAAACCGTTAGATCTCTTGAATCAATATCGTGAGAACCACGAAACACTTGTTTCTTGGCTCTGATACCAATTGTTGGTCCGGAATCAACAACCGTTCACGATATCTAACTAATCTAAGCGTGCGAAATCCGGTTAGATTAGTGATTCAAGAAGGAGATGAGAAGAAAACTAAGAATACGATGAATATAAACGATAAAAACCTGATCTTGCACACAAGATGAACTTGTCGGGTACAAAACAGAAAAATCGTAAACTATCTTCTTTCTCTCTTGATTACGATTACGATCGTAAACACCTTGAGGCTCCTCTCAGAGTCGTAATCAGCCACTCTCTCTGGAAATCGTAAACCAGCAAGCCCTAAATGAGGAGGTCTAGTGGGGTATATATAGACCCCCATTGGGTTTACTATCGGGCCCCTTGTGGATCATAAACCCAATAGTAAACCCAAGCCCAACCATAAACTAGCCTAAATACAATAACCAAACTAGCCTATGATTCTAAAGAAACCCTCTAAGCCTAGCCCAAACAATTTAATATTACAAGCCTCATAATCTAGCCTCAACACCGCTCGTCTAGGAGGCATCTGCACAAGTGAAACAACACAATTACAGCCAATTGGTTTTACAATGAAATGTCATGTCAACACTAAACCGGGATAATGACAGAGCTGTTTAAAGTAAAATCAAGGTATATTTGGGTTCAACTAAGCAGGTTCCTAGAATGGCATAGCACATAGTCAATTAACATTTGCAACAGATATCTATGGGAACCCATAATTGAACCAGATATACATACTTTCAATCAATCATGAAACATGAATAAACTGAGAAAAGAAACATAAACTTTACCTAGACAGAGGCTAATTTGCACCAGATCAATATAATGCAACTTGAGGAGTAATTAAAGAGATGTCACTTTGAGCATAGAAATTAACATTCGAGATAAATTGAAAAATTTAAACTTAACTTATAAATTTTGAATTTTAGACACGAGAATAAAACAAATAAATGATCATGCTCAAACTATTCAGGTGGACCACATAATGTGTTTGTTCCCCCTAAACATGTGACTATCTTATATACAATTCACCCAAATCACAACACACATTGACATGGCAAGTAGCACTTGTCAGACTGGATCATCATAATGAAATCACATGTTCTGTACTGAACACACTAAAGACTCGACTAGCATGGACCTAATTAAGTAGATGTAAGGTTACATATAGGCCAGATCAAGTCCTAAGTATTGAACTCTGAACCCTGTGACATCAATTAGAGTGCAATCCAATATAGGTAAAGATTTTGACCATACATCACAACAATCAATCAATCAAGGACATGAGACAATTCATAAGCCAAAGTTAGGAATAATGAATAAAGCAATTCTACTAACTAGCATCAATGAGTAACTATCAATCATATCAACGACAGATCATTATAACACAGTGGTGAGACAACTATCCAAACAATGGTTCATTGCTAATTTTGGAGTAGATCACATAATCAATTTATGCAGGTTAATTTGAAGAAATGCAATATCAAATTAACACACTTCATCCTAAAGATCTATCAAAACTGAAGCAACTTGAACATAGAGTTTGATAATATAACAGTCAAATGAGACAATTGAGACCTCAGCATACTGGATAAAGTTCACAGAAGCACATACCTCGAAGTAGATCTAAATATGTCTAAGATCTATAAGAGATAAATGAGTTCAGAGAGCTACTGCTTCCAAAGAATCTGTGTTTGATCAAGCATAACTAGATCAATAATTTGATAATATTAATGACAAATGAAATCAATAAGGTGAAGGTATCCCCCTGTTTAGCTCATTTCTTGATTATGCATAAGTTCCTGAATAACAAGTAATAACATACCTTTTGATGATCTAACAGTTTGTAAAGATCACACGGAATTGATATCAATCGTAATCACAGAATAATCTATTTAGGATCAGGCAAATGTGCATTAGAACCAAGTAATTAAGACAAATCAACAGGTAGCATGTCAATCACATTATCATTGCATAATTTTAGTAATTTTAACAAGTAAATGACACCTTGACTTACTACAAAGTTCTACAACAAGTCATGCAAATTTGAAGTTTTGAGACCTAATGAGAGTTTATCTAACTTCCATTTACAAGTGTTGGAACTAATCAAGCGAAGTCATAGTCAATTCAACAAGTATATCCTAACTTTTAATTTTGAGTCTTATGCATTTCAATTGCTACATGTTAAACCTAATCACATATATTTAGATAAACCAGGCACATTATAAGCAATTTCCAATACACTTGGACATCAAGTTAACATACTAAAAGTAAAATTTATATTAGTTTGACCAAAGAGTCATGCATTGAACAACAACCCAATTCGATCAAATTTATTTGATGTTAACATAACTTAATCTTTAAAGGCAACAAGAGTGAGACAGATCCTACAAACTAACACACATGAGTTGTAGGCTAAGATGAGAAATCAACTTATCATACATCAAGCTAAACATTCATCTCAAATTAACAACATCAATGGTTATTTAGTTTGGATCATGGTTCAATAAAAAAATTAACCAAGTGTAATAACAAATTTCAAATTTCTACCACTACATCCTAATGAACTTACCTGACAGTGGATCTAGATCACCTAATCGATCGACTGAAATCAAAATCAGGAGTCGCCTATCCAAGATATACACCTATCTATCGATTTCTACCGATGTTAACCTAGAACCCACCACAGTTTCACAATAAAAGAAAGATGAACCCTAGTTTCTCAATAATAGCGGCGGTATTAACTCCCCTGGACCCAAACCGAAACTAAAAACCCAAAATTGAAGAGAAGGACTCGGATTTACCTTGCACTTTGATGAAATTGAAGAATGTCGAACTCAAAGGATGTAAAATCTGAGATTTTCCAAGACAAATTTGCGATCAATTCGGGTTTTGGTTCAAATGGAGTGCGTTAAGACGAATCATACACAGAAATCAACGGAAACTCAAAATCAAAGAATCAAACACATACCAAGTACTTCGTAGGGATTGTGCAAGCCAAACGCGAACGAAGTAATGTTCGATCTCACTATCTCGAGTATCGGATTTTCTTGGTTCGAAATCTCCGGAGAGAAAGAGAAACGGGAGTGTTTGTGTGTTTTTCGGATACGTGAATGAGTGAGGAGGATGGAGGGTTCAATTTGAATATATAGGTTAGGAAAGAAAACTAAGTATGGGAGTCAAGTCGGTAACCTATCTCAAATCGTTAAGAGGAAACGAGAGCAAAGGCTGATCGTTAACTTGAACCCCTGGTCGTTAAATAAGACAACATAAGGCTTCATCGGGTCTGATCGTTAAGACCGATTGGGAAGGTCAGGTCGTTAAGGCAAATTCCTTAAGTCGTTAAGACCATTCCCTTGGTCAGATCGATAAAAAGGCAAGACCCTAATCGTTAAAAGTAAAATCATTAAAAAGGATCTGATCATTAAGACCAACTGGCTATCAGATCGTTAAGGGAAATTTTGCCATATCGTTTAGACCATTATGAAAGCCAGATCGTTAAAGCCAATTTGAACAGATCGTTAAGAACAACAAAAATTCTAAGTGACATTAAATAGTTAAGACCAAATTGGTCACTAGATCGTTAAGGCATTAAATCAAGTCGTGAAGACCAATCTGGGGACCCAAATCATTAAGGCCAAAACTGTCTGATCGTTTGAACCACACATAAAATTTATGTAAAAGAGAAAATTTTCAAAGGAGACCTACCAAATCGTTAAGTTCATATAAGACCAGATCGTTAAGGCCAGGTCTGAACTTTAAGATCTAAGTGTTTAGCCAATTCGTTAAGAGCACAAACTTAGCCAATTTTTCCAAGTTGTACTCTGATCGTTATGACCAACAACTCTGAATGGTTTCTTTTTGAAAAACATTTAACAAGAAGATACAAACTTTTAGATCTTAAACATAAAGCTAACAATGCTTAAATTTACAAAAAAAATTAAGATAAACATAGTCATGCCCGCACGATGCCTACCAGGAAGATAAAGTTTTATTCTTTATGCCATTAGCACTAGTGATTTTGACAAGTTTGATTTTAACTACAACTTAACACCTAGTTTGACTTTGTTGGTCAAAATTTTACATTCCAAAAATCCGTTTTCATTCGAGTCGGTCAATTTTTCACCAAACTCAAGAATTTACCAAGATTTTTAGGTTGGTCAATTTTCCACCAACATAAGTTTGACTTTTTCACAAGTTGGCCAATGTTTCATCAAACTTGGAAGTATAAGCACTTTGGCTTATTTTTCACTTATTCAAGGTAGAAATCACGTAATGTACATAATTTTGAATGGTTGTGATCAGACTATGCAGGAATCATACCGATTAATTACGTGATCAATGACACTTACAATTCAAATCACCTTTCGAATCCAGTACCCTAAATCAGATTGTCGGTATTGTTTATCCACTTAAGCTCATACAAGGTAATTTTCAACTTATCTCATGTGATGTATTTATCATGTTTTCTGTCCAGTTCAGAGAAATATTTTGTGGGGTCCTTATTAGGTTGGAAGTTAACAGTATTCTACCAATCATCAAATAGTTTTTCAGATTCAATCACACTTTTAAAAGTAATCTTCTCCCCTTTTCTTTAGTGTTAAGTGACTTATTTCATAGTTATAGTCATGAAATCATGATAACCCTTCTTTCATGACTATAGATGAATGAATTTTGCCGGGGTGAGAGTGTCAAGGTCAGAGTTTCCTCAGCAGATGACCTCTCACTTTATTTTATGGAATGATGGAGCGTAAGAACACAAGGTCAGTGATTTCTCACAGCAGATGTGTCTCAGCTTTATTTATGGATGAGACTCAAGGTCAGAGTTTCCTCAGCAGATGAGTCTCATGTGTTGGTTTTGAAATAAGTCAACTTAATACTGAAGAAACAAAGGATGTGTGATTAGAGTTTTCTTACTAGTACTAATGAGAAGGGCAACTTTAAAGAATATGCCACTGTTTAAACTTCCAAGGTCCACATTTCTCAATGAAATTAATGTGTTATCACAGAGACTTGTTTACTTCTCAGTATGTTGAGCCTACCAACACATCAAATGATAGAGTTACCGGTCGATTGGATCATATCCTTTGGTTAGATCTACAAGACCAGAATCATATCATGTTCCTCATATATTGTCCGACCATAGACCAAAAAGGTTTTAGCTTTTTCAATGTTTTTGGTATTTTTCTGCTATTTTCTCTGCACATGTGTATAAACACTTACTGAAAATTACTGAATTGACACTATTTTTGGTTTTATCTTCCACAGGTGCAGGCACGGCAGACAGACTCAAAAACATGCTAGTGAATGAAAAGAAATTCCTTTGGTCATAACACATTTTGACTCGAGACGCAAACATACTGAAATATTTTTCTCAGCCAAAACAAGTCAAACAACACAGGAACAGACTCAAGTGAGTCAATTTAGCAATCTAAAGCAATAATCGTAAGATAAGATAAGCAAGACATCAGGGATAAGATAAACTGCAAAACAAGCAAGAAGTGAAAAATCTTTTTGGTGATTTTTGTGAGAGGAAAGCAAGAGTTAGGATATACACACAGATAACACACAAGGGAAAGCAACCTAGAGAGCAAGACACTAACGTATCAGGGAGCAAGAAGTTCTAGTCCTAGTCAAAGTTGATCATTCCTATAGAGGTAACTAGAAAATTGAACCTAGACATATCAAATGACTTAGTGAATAGGTCAGCTAACTGATTCTCTGAATCAACCTGAACTAAGGTGACTAGTTTCTTCTCAGCACAGTCCCTAATGAAATGGTGTCTAATCTCTATATGCTTAGTCTTAGAATGCTGAACAGGATTTTTAACTATAAAAATTGCAGCAGTATTATCAATATGTATAGGGGTACTCATGAAATTCAAACCGTAGTCCAGCAATTGATTCTGGATCCAGAGAACTTGAGAGCAGCATGATGCAGCAGCGATGTACTCCGCCTCGGCAGTTGAAATGGACACCGTAGTCTGCTTCTTGCATTGCCATGACACGAGTCGATTTCCCAAAAACTGAGCTCCACCCGTTGTAGACTTCCGATCGAGTTGACTACCAGCATAGTCACTATCCGAGTAGGCTCTAAGATCGAAGGCCGAATCTTTTGGATACCACAGCCCTCGGTTGGGGTTCGACTTCAAGTATCGAAAAATTCTCTTAACTGCAGTCAAATGTGATTCCTTTGGTTTGCTCTGAAATCTTGAACAGAGGCAGACTCCAAACATGATATCGGGACGACTTGCCGTCAAATACATCAACGACCCGATCATCGAACGGTATAAGTGCTCATCCACCGAGACTCCTTGAGCGTCAGTATTCAGTCTGTGACGAGTTTCCACTGGTGTAGAGAATCCCTTAGAGTCGTGAAAACCGAACTTCTTCAGTATTTCTTTAACATATTTCCCTTGGCTGATCAGTATACCATCTGGTGACTGTTTCACTTGAATTCCCAGGAAAAATGTTAATTCACCCATGGCACTCATCTCGAACTTTTTCTTCATCAAGTCCTCGAATGCATGACACAAATTCACGTTCGTTGACCCGAAGATGATATCGTCAACGTATACTTGAACCAAAAGCATATCCTTCCCGACGTGTCGAATGAAGAGAGTCTGATCAATAACACCCCTTTTATACCCATTTTCCAGCAGATATGTAGACAACGTCTCGTACCACTTCCTCGGGGCTTGGTGCAGACCATAAAGGGCCCTGTCAAGTTTGTAACATTTGTTTGGAAATGACTTGTTCACAAACCCGGGAGGTTGCTGTACGTACACGTCCTCATCCAGCTTGCCATAAAGAAATGCAGTCTTAACATCAAGTTGGTAAACCGTGATGTCCATAGACGCAGCATAAGCTAAGAAAATCCGAATGGCTTCTAGACGAGCGACAGGTGCATAAACTTCGTCATAATCGATGTCGTCTTCTTGCATGTACCCTTTCACTACTAATCGAGCTTTGTTTCTGATGATTATTCCACGGTCGTCTCGTTTGTTCTTGAAAATCCACTTGACCGGTATGGGCTCAACACCCTTTGGAGCTTCAACAAGATGCCAAACATTGAGCAATTTGAACTGAAGTAACTCTGCTTGCATGGCTTCAATCCAATTGTCATCTTTGAGAGCAGCAGCAACTGAAGTTGGTTCTTCTTGCGATATGAAGCATGAGAAGAGACACGAGTTAGCATGTTCTATTTGACTCCGGGTGATCCTTTTGTCTACAGGGCCTATAATCTGGCTTGTTGGATGAATTTTATGAACCCTTGACTCTTCAACAACGGTGTCTTCGATGGTAGATTCAAGGTTCCCAATTTGCAGATCATTTCCCGGGACCTCACCGGTGTCAATTTCAGCTTCAACTTCAGATTCAGAATCATGATCTTCAGGAGCAGTTTCCGTGTTGGTTTCCCCCTGAACTGCTGCAGGTGCTGGTTCTGTTTCTACAATAACTGGATCTGGCACTGGAATTACTGGTTCATCAGGAGTTGCAGATGAAGTTGATTCTCCGGATAGATTCACTGACTTACTCGTCTGATTTCCCCATGTTATATCAGGAGGGTCTGCTGAGTAAATAGTTCCCAAAATCGATGAAGAAACCGGAGTAAATGTGTCAAAGGTCGGAAAATCTCCTTCATGTGCATCATCATCTGAGATGGTATTTCCTGAAACACCAGAATCAACAATATTAAAAGTAGAAGAAAGAGTGTCAAGGTCATACATGCTATCTGATTCAGGTTCTCGAGTGATCCGAGTGTGCTCGTTAAAAGTAACATTGCACGACTCCATTATCACTTGAGTTCTTTTGTTGTATACTCGATACGCCGCTGAGGACATAGAATATCCAACAAAATAACCTTCATCTGCCCGAGGGGCAAACTTGGCTAACTGATCAGACTGTATAAGCACAGTGCAAGGACATCCGAACGGTTTAAGTCTTGTTAAAACTGGTTTTTGTTTAGAAAACAGTTCGAACGGCGTCTTGTTAGCATGCTTGACCAAGAGCGTTCTGTTCAGAACGTAGCACGCAGTATTCACTGCTTCTGCCCAAAAAGAGAGTTTAAGGTTAGAATCCGCAAGCATGGTTCTGGCAGACTCAATGATGGTTCTATTCTTCCGTTCCGCTACACCATTTTGTTGTGGCGTGTACGGTGAACTGAACTGTCGTGTGATGCCCTTTATGTTGCAAAAGGCGTCAAATGTTTGATTCTTGAACTCCGTCCCGTTATCTGATCTGATTATTCTGACCCGCTCTCTGCTGGCGTTTTCAATGCGAGTAACGAAATCCTTCAGTATCTCAGCTGTCTCAGACTTTTCTCTCAGGAAGAACACCCATGAGTATCTGGAGTAGCCGTCAGTGATAACAAGGCAATAAGACTTTCCCCCTAAGCTCGTGATGTTCACTGGGCCGAAAAGATCAAGATGGAGTTGCTGAAGAATTGTCGTTGTTCTACCAGGTGGCTTCGGCTTGTGAGACGTCTTGTGTTGTTTTCCTTTGGAACACGCAACACAGTTATCGACATGGAAAAAATCTTTCTCCGGTACCCCAATAACGTGTTTTCCTCTTACGAGTCAATTCATGTTCCTAAAGTTGACGTGACCCATTCGCCGGTGCCATAAGGTTGAGTCTTCTTCCGATGCCTTTACTAGAAAACAAGCGATCAGATTTGCTGGCTTTGCTTCCGTCATATCCAACGCATACAAGCTTCATCTTCGATGTGCACGAAACAAGATCTAATCTTCAGGTATCTTGAGACCAGGCTTCAGAATTAGACACTTGCGATCATTGAACACCATTGGCATTTGGTTATCGTAGATTTAGACATTTCGATACCAGGTTCACCTTGTCAAATGAAATTTCTCTGTTTGTTAAGAGACCGTTTCCTATTATTCTTCCGCCATACACATCTCCCCCAAAGGCAATAGAACTACCGTTAGATATTGTTTTGACATCATACAGCAAGTCCTTGTTCCCTGTCATGTGCCTGGAGCAGCCGCTGTCCATGTACCATGTGTTTACAGCTTTTCGGGTACGTCCCTCATCAGGGATGGTTTCACGTTGAATTCTACAAGCCTCTTACTTGCGTCAGATTCAACTTCGGATGAGCTCACATCAGTAACAGTTCCAGTGTCTTGAGCCTTGTCTTCCGTCAGATCATCAATTCCAGCCATCAAACAGAAGTTAGTTGGAAAGAGAGGGTCAATTATGTTAGACACGTCTATCTCTCCATCATTTGCATTCACCACAAGTGCATAGTTGGACTGGTTAGAAGACGGATTCTGAGACGAGGAGGTCCATTTGTAGTTTGTGTCTTCAAGTGATACCAATACTTTATTGCTATCATCCGATCTTTGTGGTTGTTGAGAAGATGACGATCCTCGTTGAGAGACATTTGAGCTAGTGGCTTGTGGCTTCTGGTATGACGAGCTGCCTTGTTTCTGATAAGATTGGGTACCACCACCACCCTGCTTTTGATGAGTCTGGTTACTTCCACCGAAATTGGATTGCCCGTTCCATGTCCTCGGCTTAGGACATTCACGTGCAAAGTGCCCCATTTCTTGACAGTTGTAACATTGAACTTTCGACTTGTCAAAGCCGATGTTGGTGCTTGAGGGAGCTTGAAACAGCTTTCTTCCAGTCTTCTTGAAGAACTTCCGAGTTCAGGCAGCTATCATACCCATTTGCCATTTGATATCGATCTCCTCGAGATCATCAGCAGAAATTTGGTCAAGGTCTTCTTGACAAACAGTCATGGACTCAAGACTCCCGGACATCTGAGAATTCATGCAAGCTAGAAAAGCATTGCATAAGTCGGAATCCTTGCTTGTGTTCGGTTGGGATGCTGGAGATGATTGCTGAACGAAATAACCAGTTGGAGATTGTTGCACAAAAGTCACATTTGAAGTCTGACCGGTGACAGGTGCGATGACAACTTCAGTTGGAGGAGGAGCTGGAATAGAAGTAGTGGCAGGTGGGCTTTGACTTGCAGGAACAGAGAATTGGAACTCATCATCTAGGTCGGGAGCAATGAACACAACATTAGGAGCAGTCGAAGAACTCCTAACAGTCACAATACCCATGAGAGACTTTCCATTGCGCTCAACGACTCGGACTTCATACTCACGAACCTTGTCGATCAAATCCATGTAGTCGGCGGTAGAAAGATCATTACTGTCGAGCAAGTAAGTCACATATGAAGCGAACTCTTGAGGAAAGGGGTGAAGGACCTTCTTGATGATGGCACTATTTTCAGGCCGGATGTTCTTTGTCGTCATCTCAGTGATAATGTGGCAGAATCGATTGACATGAGTTTCAAACGATTCGCCCTGCTTGTGAGAGAAAGTATTGAACGCCAACTTGATCTTTTCCAATCTTCTTTCCTTAGTAGCCAGGTTGCCTTCATATTTCTTTTCTAATCCTTCCCAGATTTCATGAGCCGATGTGGTAGCACAAAATTGGTATTGCAACTCATCATTGATAGCCATCTTAATGCACCCAAGTGCACGCATGTCAGTTTTCAATTGGACCTTTTCAGCAGCATCCAACTTGTTTCGTGGTTTCGTAATCATCTTCTTAGGTGGAGGATCAGTACCAGTAGTGATAGTAGTAGTTCCAGCAATGGTGGCCTCTTCCACTTCAAACACAGCAGGACCTTCGACTACAGAAGTCAACATGTCAAAGTCAACGAATTCCAAGTAAGTTAAGAATTTCGCCTTCCAATCATCGAAGTTACTTGCCCCACTACTACAAAAACTGCTTTCCTTGACACGCGAACGATGACACTTGATAATTCTTGACGTGCAAAAACTGAAGTGTCAAAATAAAATGTCAATTATTGGTAATTCCTAAGAATTCATGACGCGCATTTTTGAGTGTCAAGAATTTCTGTCATATTTAAAAAAAAACACGGAGGACACTTAAAATGTGAGCGTCAAGAATTTTCCGTCGTTTTATAAAAAATTTCCCGCCAACATTTTCCCCTGAAATTCACTCTAAATTCCCCCCACCCACCAAAAATCTTTCCAAATTTTTTTTTTCCCTAATACCCAAAATACACTCCCCCGCCTCCTTCCCTCCTCCCCACCGATTCCCTCCGCTCAAATCTCTCTATCTACGATTCCTCGGCCCTAATTATCTCGAAATCTGCTTCTTCTGTAGTTAGAAGGCCACCACACGACTAAGGCGACCTTCTACAAGCACCGTCGACTGTTTCTTCTACCGCCTATCTAGCCCTAATTGTTCCTCCATTCGTTGCTTCTTCTACCGTCGATCTAGCCCTAATTGTTCTTCGAGCTTCCCCACCACACGACTAAAGCGACCTTCTACAAGCACCGTCGTGTTGCAGTTTCTGTGTGTTTAAGTCTAATGAGCGTTATGGGTTTTCTCTACATATTCACAACTCTTCCGTTAAATAACCCTTGAGCTTTCTCTGTAGTTGAAAAAATTAGGGTACGAATATCCGCTTGCCCTTTTCATTCTCGAAAACAATTTTGTTTCTTTTCCTTTAATTTGGAGAAACTGGATCTGATTTGTTGATTTTATCACTGATTTGGTTTTAAAAACCTACAGGCTTCGTGTTTATCAAGCTTCATTCGGTGCCATTGCTGAAAGTTTTCAAGGTAAAATCATTAAATCTCCATCGATGTTTCATCATTCATGTTCAGTTCTACACGATTCATCCATCTAAAGTTAGGGTTTATCGAATTAGTTTGGTTTTGAGATGCTTTTCTCTTAATGTCTCTGAAATTAGGTTTTGATTTTTGATGCTCTGTTCATATTATTTCTGAAGTTAGTTTTGATTTGAGAATTGAGATCATCTGTTACTATTATCTCTGAAACTAATTTTTGATTTGGGATGCTCTTCTCTCATTATTTCTGAAATTAATTTTAATATTAATTTTACAGACTTGTGTGTTTGAAGTTTAATTTTGTTGGTTTTCTTTTTCCCCTGTGCTTAAATTTGCAGGGTCTTTTTTTTATTCGGATGGGTGTTTCTCTCTAGCTTTACTCATTGTTGCTTCTTTTCTTATGTATTTCATGTTTTGGTGGTTTATGCCCTCTAGGTGTTTGTAAAAATGCCTCAAAGTAACACACACTCATAGTTATATGGTAAACACACAACAAGCATAAACATATCTTCATTATCTTTATTGTTTTGGTGAAACAGGTTTGAGAATCTTTTTGTGTTGGAATAGAATGAAAACAGTTTTAATGTAGCCATTGTGGAATATAGATAGCAATACAGCATGGCATCTTATATTTGCTTCTATTAGATGTTATGAGTTTGTTGGTTTTCATTGGATGATTAAAATAGCGCGTTCATAGTTCATACATTAACTAGTGAACTTATGCTATGAAAGTGTAATGTACTTACTCACTTACATATTATATATATATATATACAGGCCACTAGAAATAGAACACCTGGGGGCTAGTTAATAAAACTACGTTAAAAATGATGACTCGACGTCGACAATAACCCCTAGTTTTCCAAGCTAATGATGCAGGTTTGATTCCTGGCTTCCCGCTACTCGCTCTATATCCTTATACATTTAGTCTATTATCTTACTGAAATAAGTTACTAACTTATTAATTAAAATTGACCAAAATAATCCATATCAATAGATGAGTACGTCATCGATATGCTCGTGCTTGTCTTCATGTATTTTTCACTTTTTCTAATCACGTTTGGTTGTAGATTTTATGTTGGACTATAGCGTGTGTTCATAACTTGTTTACTTTGTACTTTGAGTTAAAAGTGAGATTGAAATGTGAATACAGGATCTGGGGTGAGCAGGGGCAAGCTGCACATGAGAAAGCTGGTATTTGTTTGCTTAATTGTGGACCCACAGGTTCAGAAACACTCACAAACCTTGTTCTTAGTGGTATTGGAAGTATTACTGTTGTTGATGGTTTTAAAGTTGAAAATGGAGACCTTGAAAATGGAGACCTTGGAAATAACTCAATTTAGTAACCTACTTTACATTTTTTTGAACAGAGTATTGCTCAAATGACTCAAAGGAGGTTTTAAAAAGCCTTTCTAGGCATTTTGAAAAGCCATGGCATAATCATTTTACTGCACAAATACTTAGATACATCATTGTAGGTTTACCAGATATTAATTTCTTACATCATTGTAAGTTTACTGAGAACATCAACTTAGATACATCTGATCCTGTAGTCCATAAACATATCCCATACATTTTAACTCTTGTCAAGATAGCAGAGGAGTGGGCTAAAAACCATGGTGGAAGGCTGCCATTGAGTAGGAAAGATAAAAAAGAATTCAAGGTTGTTAGTTAATTATCCATTTTTTTAATGAATTTATGTTTAAGTAGTAATTTTAGAATTTTTAGGAATTAATAAAAGCGAAATGGTTGCAACGGATGAAGAAAATTATAAAGAAGCTATTGATGCCTCATTCAAAGTTTTTGCTTCACCAGGAATCATTAAGTACATGAAAATACTGTAACATAGTCATTATGTATCAATTATTATATTATGAATCAATGAATCAATTTTTTTTATCATTTTATGTTTTATATGCTATGGGGAAATTGTCGAATAAACGTGGACTTTATTTTCAAGAATCCTTACTTTTTTGCATGGTTAAATTCTTTTAACTTTAAAAATGTAACAAATGCTCATTTTTAATCACAAATAAATAAAGTCCATGGACTTCTATGCAAGTTCAGAGATTATAGGCGGTAAGCAAGGGCAAGCAAATTACAGCAGACTTTATTGGAAATAGAATTAACAAGTCAACTTTCTTCTGATTCACAAGAACATACCTTAACTTCATGTGCAGGCGAAAACAAATGCAAAAAGAAAACAAATTTCAACAATTATAAAAACACAGCAGTCTACACTACATGTTTTAAAAAATAGCCCTCATGTTTTAAAATCCTAAAATTTACAAAAAGTCACTACGAACAAGAAAAGTTTGAAAATATTCAGAGCCATTTTGGTGATATACAGAAAGCATTACAAGAATTAGATGATGCATGGTGGGGTTGTAAAATGAGTATCAAATTCTGTTGTTATCTGCCTGGCTGTGACCTAGCACTTATCATATGATGCTTATAAGAAGCTTCAAAGTAATATATAAATTAAATAAGAAATAACAAAAGTTGTTTATAGATATTTGAATTTGTCTCTACAAATAAATTTTTTAAACCTTGTTGGGCTATATTATTAAAGGCATGAACATTAGATATGGGCTTGAAGATTATTGGGCTTTTGGGCTTATAATAGTTTACTATTGGGCCATGTGGGCCGGTTTTGAGTTTATGACTGGTTTAGGGTTTGTAAAGGGGTAGTATATAAACCCTTATAGTTTATGATTAACTAGCTTTTGAATTTACGATTTTGGTCTCCCTTGTGTGTTTACGATCAGATTTCATTAGCTCAAGAAAGTTGTGTTCTTCATTCAAGATTTGATCTTCTTTGTTTAATCAAGTCTATTTCATCTACTTTCTTCTCGAGTCAATCACTAACGAGGATTCCGCACTCGTTTGTGATATCGATACCGTGGTTGGTTGATTTTTCTGGACCTACAATTGGTATCAGAGTCAATAATCACTGATTCGAGGCTCTCACGGTATTGGATTCGAGTTTTCTGGAAAAAGTTCGGGTTTTTGAAGGTTTGAAGGCTGTTCTTCGAGTTTACGATTCTGCTGCTGCTGTTTCTGGGTTTGTTTAGGTGTTTGCTGTTTCTTGAAGATAGTGATCGGAAACTTGATTACGAGTTCAAGATTCATTTTTTACATGATTACGACTCAAAAATTGTTGTTTACGACCTATTCTGTTCGGAATCGGGTGTTTACGATTCTGCCTTACCTGAAACATACATCGTAATCGGCGTTTACGATTTGCTCATATCGTAATCAGTGTTTACGACCAGAGTTTACGATCCGGAGCTAATTGTTATCGTAATCGAGTGTTTACGACCGGAGTTTACGATCCGGAGTTATTTGTCATCGTAATCAGGTGTTCTCGATTGTAATCAGCCATTTACGATCGTAATCTCTGTGTTTGGACATTTGGACTTTAGAATTTAGTTTACCTAAGCTTGCGTTATGGATTTCGAACCAAATATGTATCAGAAGTTGGATTTTGAGATTGGATCCATCACTCGTCCACCAAGACTCACATCGGCGGATAATTTTCTGGAATGGAAATATAGGTTTGAAAACCACTTGAAGAGTGTTGATTTAAGAGTATGGAGAGCGGTAATTCATGGGCCACACACGCCTACACATGCAGAAGGAACCAATGCGGGTAAAGCTAAACGGAAGACGAATATGATGATGATGATTGGGAAAGATGCAACAAAGCAGAAAGGGCATTTGCTATTATGACCATGGCACTTACACCAGATATTGCACAAGGATTTAAGCATTGCAAGACCGCCAAGCAACTCTGGAATGCTTTGATAGTGGCTTATGAGGGAAATCCGGACATTAAAGCAAGCCGTAAGCAAATGCTGAAGCAGAAATTCAATCTGTTCAACCACATTCAAGGTGAATCCTTCGAAGAACAGGTGCAAAGGTTCGTGTCTCTGATGGCCGAAATGTCAAGCTATGGTGTTGAACCGGATCTGGAAGATAAGAATCTGAAACTGCTGAATAGCTTGCCCAAATCCTGGAATACAAACATCTCCATCATTAAGGACAACAACAAGCTGAGTGAACTATCTCTTGATGAGATGATCAACAAATTGAAGTCAAAACTTATTGATGACAAGCAGAGAGAATTGAACCATATAAGCTCCCTTATTTTGGGGGGAAAATTGAACCAAGCCCTGTTGTCAGAAGAAGTGGATTCTAAACAAGATGGAAAGTCAGCTGGAAGTGGACCAAGCTCTGTCGCCAAGTCAACTGCTTTTGTGGCACAACCTCATGCAAGTTCAAGTGGATGTGTCAGCCCTGATGCTACAAATGATCCTAACTTTGCCCTCGGAATGGGCTTTATGAACAACTATCATGCTCTCATGGGAGGAACTTTAGTGCCTACTGAGATGCTGTCAGGGGAGCTAAATCAGATAAATCCCGAAGATGTAGAGATGTTGGATGTCTCTTGGCAGATGGCAATGGCTGTTTTCAGAGCAAAGAAGTTCATGGCAAAGACTGGGAGAAATGTATGGAAGGACCAAGATAAGATCAGGATGGGGTTTGACAAGAGCAAGCTGAGGTACTACAACTATGACGAGTATGAGCATTTCGCAAGAGAGTGCACAAAGCCGAGGAAAGAAAGAACAGAAGAAAGGAAAGCTGGTGATGGCAAAGGAAAGGCAGAGTCAAGTGCTTTGGTTGTGCAGGAAGGAGGTGGATATGACTGGACTCCTCAGTTAAAAGAGTTCAGCCTGTCACATGCAATGGTTGCTGCTATGGAAAGGGATGAAGAGGAAGAGCATGCATTTGTTGTAACTGATGAGAAACCTGAAGAGATTCAGATAGAAGACAAGGAAGCCTTTGCTGCTGAGGTTGATAACATCAAGGTATGTCCTGATCCCACTTGTGCTCGTATAATTCCTCGACTTAGACAAATCTGTAAAAATTATCAGCTAGAACTATTTGAGATAAAATGTGAAAGGAGTTCTTTTAAGGGTAGATGGCAAAAGAATGAAGAGAAGGTAAAAGCTCAGAAACTAGACATAGTGAAGTATCAAAAACTGGCAACTGAGAAAGCTCTTCTGTATGACAACGCTAAGTTAGAAATAGCTGAGCTTAGTAAGCAGATAGATGAACTTAAGCATAAGAACAATGAGTTGCAAGTAAAACTTGATATGAATCATATGAGAAGCAAAAGAATGTTAGAGGCTAGTAAATCTTTGAACACGTGCAAAACTGAGGTTAGAGTAGGTAAGGACAAAGGTGGAATAGGGATTAGCTTCTCAGAAAAAAACAAGAATGATGTTCCTCAAGATAAGACTAGAGACATAATAGGAATAATCCTTGAGGAGGATCAGGTTGATAGATCTGAAGCAGGAACACATGAGATAGGACCACCCTTAGATAGTGTTCTAGTAGGAGTGACACCTATGACTGATCAGGAATTTGAAAATGAGAAACACATGATCTATGGGTTGGGTAATCAGAATGAAACAATGCCATCCACAAGTAAATCAGGTCCGTCCCATGAATCATTAAACAATAGTGTTGAACCTGCTGATGGCTTTGTTTCATGTGCAGATGAAGTAGGTATTGAAGATGTGTCGGGGGAGGATGCTGAATGTTTGAAAGTCAATGAATGTCATGTGTCTAGTAGTTCTAGTCTTAATTTACCTAAGGATGATGTTCTGGCACATGTGTCAGAACTTAATACGTCCAAGTCAAAACAAGTAGTTGTATCTTTGTTATCAAAACATCTTTCTAATTCCAATGAAAAAGTTGATGGTTTTAAAATTCGTGTGCCTAACACTAAAATAGGTTGTGAGACTAAGCCCAAAGATTTTGTTGCTTATCCCCAGGTTGTGTCAACTTTCAATAGAACAAACAAATCTAAATCAGAGCAATTTTGTTTAATTACACACCCGGAAAAAGATACAAAACGTGTTATACACAAATGGGATGATAAGCTCGAGTGGAAGTCGTCTTACCCAAGACGTTCATACCTCTGTAGTCATGTCAATGGGCCTAGGCTTATGAACTGTTTTCAATGTGGAAAGCCAGGACACTTTGCTGCTAATTGTGTGAATAGACCATTTCAACCATACTATCCGCAAAACCCACGGACTAGTATGTTGGAGAAATGATGACAGGAGAAAAGCAAAAGCAAAAGCAACAAGCTTTGTCTCGGGGGAAGCAGTGTTTGGAACCAATGAAGACTCAACAGTCTAAGGTTTCAAACACAAAGGCACCAGTGACAAAGCCTGTTGTTGAAAAATGGAATGTGGCCAAAACTCCAAAACCCACTTATGCATCTAAAGGAGTTTACAAAAGAAATGATAAGATAAAACCAGAATTTGTTGAGAAACAAGTGGCTAATGTCAAAAGAGTTAATAAACCTGATGGCAAAGCGAAGGTTGAGCAACAGGTTTTAAAACAAAAAGATGTCACTCAAACAAAACAACTGGTTTACACAAAACTGAAACTTGAGTGGACACCTGTTAAAAAGCCATCTTGGTAAAAAGGCCACATCTCCGCAAAAGAAACCTGTGTCAGTCAAGAGCGCACCAAATGTGTTGAGACCACAGAAAAACACCACCTGGAAACCAAAAGTCAACATTCAAAATGTGAATGTACCTGAATCAAAGCCAGAAATGACCCTCCAATTAGTTAATTACATTGATTCCAAAGGTGTGCCCAGATCTGTTATGGCCTGGGTACCTAAATCTCACTGATCTCTGATTTGTGTAGGGACAGCCAAGAAGATCTATCAACAATCTCTGGTACGTTGATAGCGGTTGCTCCCGACATATGACCGGAGACTTATCCCTTTTGGAAGATGTGGAAGACTTCAATGGGGGAGGAGTATCATTTGCAGGTGGTGTGGGTGGAAGAATAAGCAAGAAAGGAGTGGTGAGAAGTGGTAACTTATCGTTTTCTGACGTACATTATGTGGAGGAGCTGTCACACAGTCTGCTGAGTGTCTCTCAGATTTGTGATAGAGACTATTCTGTGTTGTTCAACCGTAAGGAGTGCATTATTCTCAAGCCTGGTGTGAAGATTCCAGAGGAGTGCATCTTGATCTGTACTCCGAGAAGAGCAAACTCTAATCAGCTTAACATGGGTCAACCTCCAATTTCAGAAGAAGCCTGTCTCATATCCAAACAAAATGAGAACTTAGCTCTATTATGGCATAGGCGTCTGGGGCATGCTAACATGAAGAATTTGACCAAGCTTGCAAAGGGAGAACATGTCAGAAAGCTGCCTATCAAAGATTTCTCTACTATAGAAAAATGTGTGGCTTGTGCGAAGGGGAAGCAACACAAGTTGCCGCACCGTCCAAAGATAGCAAATTCAATGTCATCCGTGTTACAACTTCTTCACATGGATTTATTTGGGCCAATGCAAGTTCAAAGCATCAGCAAATTCTCTTACTGTCTCCTGATTGTGGATGACTACTCACGATTCACTTGGGTCTTCTTTTTATCCAACAAGTATGAAACTCCGATCTTAGTGAAACAGTTTGTCACACTTATAGAGAATCGGCTGAACGAGAAGGTCAAGGCTATCAGAACGCACAATGGAACAGAATTTAAGAATGCATAGTTAAATATGATCTGTGGAGAGAAGGGGATAGAGAGACAGTTCAATGCACCCTACACTCCGCAACAGAATGGAGTCGCTGAGAGAAGAAACAGGACACTCATTGAAGCAGCAAGGACAATGATGTGTGAAGCTAAATTGCCAATCTTCTTCTGGGCTGAAGCAGTTAATACGGCTTGTTACGTGCAAAATCGTGTTCTTTTAAACAAGCGTCATGAGAAGACTCTGTATGAGATTGTTTACAAAGAGAAGCCAACAGTAGGATATTTCAAGACATTCGGGTGTCCATGCACGGTTCTAATTCAGTCCGATGTGGGGAAATTCGAAGCTAAGGCGGATGAGTGTTATTTTGTTGGTTATTCAGCAAATAGTGCTTATCGTGTCTACAACAAAACCACAAAAGTTATCATTGAGGCATATAACGTAGTCTGGCTTGATGACAATCCTACAGATGCAGGGAGTGGACCAGATTGGATTTTTGATTATGGGTCGCTGTTTGAAGGGTTCAATTTTTCAAATGTTTTCCATCATTTGGGAGAAGAAGAAGACGTTATTCCACAATCATCTGAATCAAGACCTCATGTTGAAAAAGTTGGTGAGAAAGCACCAGATGCAGTTCCCACAAATGTCAATGCAGATGCTCCGGGATCTTCGGGAACTAAAGATGATGATTCAGAAATTTCTCAAAACCAAGGTATGAGTGATAATATTGTTAATTCTAACCTGCCTGTTTCTATTTCTGTGCCAGATGTTCAAGTATCAAGGATCAATAAAGACCATCCAATCAGCAATATACTTGGACCAGTTTCAGCAGGTGTTACCACTAGAAGCCGCACGGGAGACATTAATTTTTGCATGTATTCGTGCTTCATATCCCAGATTGAGCCTCCTAACGTGATGGTTGCTCTCAGAGATCCATGTTGGATAGAGGCCATGCACAATGAACTTAATCAGTTTTCTAAGCTGGGAGTGTGGCTCCTAGTCGAAAGGCTAGAGAACAAGAAGGTTATACCCACACGTTGGTTATACAAGAACAAGAAGGATGACACGGGTATAATTGTCAGAAACAAAGCAAGGTTGATTGTTCAAGGCCACAGACAAATTAATGGAATTGACTATGATGAGGTGTATGCACCCGTGGCAAGATTAGAGGCTATCCGGATATTCCTTGCAGTTGCATCATATCTAAACTTCACAGTTCGCCAGATGGATGTTAAGACAACATTTTTATATGCAGAAATGAATGAGGAAGTTTATGTGACTCAACCACTGGGGTTTGTAGATGAGGAGTATCCAGATCATGTGTATCTTCTGGATAAGGCTTTGTATGGACTACATCAAGCTCCACGCACGTGGTATGAGACACTATCAACTCATCTGGTGGAGAATGGATACTCAAGAGGAGTGGTTGATCAGACTCTATTTAGGAAGAAGGTGAAGGATGACATCATCATGGTGGAGGTCTATGTAGATGACATCATCTACGGGTCAACAAACGAAGAGTTATGCACCGGGTTTGAAGAGATAATGAGAAAGAAACTTGAAATGAATGATCAGGGAAAGATGAGTTTCTTCCTAGCCTTGCAAGTGAAACAGGTTGAATCTAGGATTCTTATTCACCAAGCAAAATATGTGAATGAGATTCTAGAAAAATTCAAAATGCAAGATTCCAAGCCAATCTCAACTCCCATGGCTTCCCGACCTCTACTGACAGCAGATGCAGATAAGGAGCCAGTGAGTGAATTCATGTATCGCTCGATGATTAGATCACTTATGTACTTGACAGCAAGCAGGCCAGATATTATGCATGCAGTGTGTCTGTGTGCCCGCTATCAGGCTAATCCTAAACTTTCACATTTAATTGCTGTTAAACGTATCTTTAGGTATCTGAAGGGCAGGCCTAGGCTTGGACTTTGGTACCCAAAGAACACTGATTTCCAATTGTTTGCATATACTGACAGTGACTATGGAGGCAGTGATCTTGACCGGAAATCAACAACTGGTGGATGTCAGTATCTGGGAGATCGACTCATTTCTTTGCAGAGCAAAAAGCAGCATACCGTCTCAAAGTCAACTTCAGAAGCTGAATATGTGGCATCATCCGCTGGATGCTCACAGGTAGAATGGATACAAAATCAGCTCACTGATTACGGTATGGAATTCGTTAACACTCCTATCTTTTGTGATAACGCTACTGCTCTAGAAATTGTGAAAAACCCCGTTCATCATTCAAAAACAAAGCACATAGACATCAAGGTGCACTTTATTCGTGATTGTTATGATCGGGAGTTAATTCAGCTTCAAAAGGTGAGCTCAGACCAAAATGTGTCTGACATTTTCACAAAACCCTTACCTCGTCCCAATTTTGAAATGTGTGTCGAAGGCCTAAGGATGATTGCCTTCGAGGAATGATCTGATCAAACTTTCTTGTAAATATCTTTTAAGAAAATTACAAAAATTAAAAAAAAAATATGTGTCTATATTTCAAAAGCCTCATAAAAACAGGGGAAGAAATATTGGTGTTTCTGAAAAGCTAAAAAATACCTGTTTGAGGTTTTTATGTTGTCTTTTGTTTGCCTTGAGTTGGTAGGAAGTGATATAAATTTCCAAGACAATCGGAGACTGACAAGTGTAAGACTGAAGTGAAAGACGACTCAAAGATGATGTTTCGGTAAGCTAAATCAAAAACTATGATCATCCAAGTAAGTGCAGTAACTTAACTTCTATATACGTTTTGGTTTCCATCCTGGTTTACATAGTTTAAAAGACTGAGCCCCAGCAAAAACGGGTTGAGAGTGGTATTCACCTAGTATTCACTCTGTCACACGCCATGTTCTGCTGCTATAAAAGAAAAATGAAAAGAAAAAGATCAAAAAATATATTAACAAAAAAATGAAAAGAAAAAGAAAAATCAATAAAGTAATTATTTGGTTTGGTCTTCTTTGCGTGCTTATGCGGCCGACCTGATCACCAACTGATAATTAAGAAAATAAGTGTTTGTCATGACGGTGTTGCACGGTTCCTCAAGTTGGGGGTTTGTGAATCCTCAAAAAACTCTGAGGTTGGGTAGGTTTTGCTATGAACGATTGGGTGTGGGGACTGTTAAACATGACAGTAATTATGTACCATATTTAAGCACTTTAAAATGTTTTAACTGGATGTGAGTTTATGTGATTTCAAAAAACTTTTAAGTAATCGTCTAGAGCGTCGAGTAACGGAAGCTGAAAAGGGTTCCTCAGTTAAAGATTTGTCTGGTTTGATCCATGAAAAACATCAATCTCAAGGTAAGTATGTTTTTTTCTCGTTTTTGTCTCATTTTTAGATTATCTTAATTTTGTGCATTTTCAATTTTTTTTTTGTGTTTAAGGCTTTAAGTGTTTGGATTTTTTTTATTTTTTATGATCAAGATCAGATACTCAGAGTTAAGTCTGAGGGGAAGCTTCGTAAAATTCTCAAATTTTTCTCAAAGCTAACACTTTTTAAGAGAATTATTATTTTTTAAAGGTTTGGGAGGTGTTTGAAATGTCTTTGATCCTTGAGGGGGCAAAATTGAAATTTTTCAAAAGGGGTATATATATTCATTTCGGTTTACGATCCAAACACTCCCTTCCTCTCTCGTTTACGATTCCCTCTCCACCGAAACCCTACCCTCCGCCCCCTCCTCGCCGGAAAAACCATCTCACTCGCTTCCGATCATCCACTGTGAAATCAGACCACACCACCACTCTCGCCTTTCATTTCCGACCAAGACACCACCTTCAATCGTCTGTAACAACGAGTTTTCATCAATCGATTCTCGGGTTTCTCGTTTCGAGCCCTAACTCAAGTTCCTTTTCACCATTTACTATTTTCGAGTTGATTTCTCGAAGATTTGAAGTCGGTTTTGTGTTAGAAACTGTTAAAAGGTAGTGTTGGTCGCTCATTGTTTCAGATGGCAGAAAACATGCTTGATGAGGAAATTCATTTTGAAAGGGATCACTGTATACCTACATATCTTGATGACCCACCAGAGAGGCACATGCAGCTTTTCTACTCTTTGGTGGCTGGGCTGAATGTTTGCAAGATTAATCATGCTTTGCAGACAAGTGTGCTTATCGATGAGCAACTTGTAAGAGAATTCTAGGGAGCAGCCAGGGCAAATGCTGAAAAGACAAGGATCACAGCAACAGTTCAGAATCGTCAAATTGAGATACTCGAAGAAGACATCCGTCAGGGATTGAACATAAATGACAGAGCTGAACATCCAATAGAGTACCCACATGCTCGTGTATTAGAAGTTGCTCAGCTGATGGGATATGAAGGAAAGTTCCCTCCTATCTTCAAGAAATTGTTGCCACACTACTGGAGGTGCTTGGCTCATTATTTGCAGAAGTCCTTCTTGGGGAAGAGGACAAGCTTCGATCAACTTAACAAGATGCATGGAACAACTTTTGTAGCACTTGCCTTAGACTGGAACTTTAACTTCTCCAAAATGATGCTGATAGATTGGGTTGGGAATGCAGTCTTAAGTGCGAGACATCAGTTTCTTATGACTCCAAGGTTCGTACAAATGGTGGTGATGAAGAAGTACCCGATGATCGATGAAAGAATTAAGAAATTGGACATCAAATTCATGGATAGTGGGGTGTTTGCCCTGCAGACACAAGATTGAAAAGGAAAGAACAGCTTTCAGGGAAGGATTGAATGGGCAAAAAGAGGTGCCTTTCCTGAAGTTGCTAGAGAGCAGGTGATAGAGTCAGATCCAGAGGCTGAACCTCAACCAGATGTGCCGACTGTGAATGTGACTGTTGCTGAAGATCACGATGTGACAGCACCAGTTGCAGTAAATGTTCTAGATCAAACAGAAGGTATACCCTTTAATGAAGAAAATGTGATGGACGACATCTTCGCTGATCAAGGGAATGTGGATGATGATATCTATGGAGACTTGGAACCAATCAATCTTAAAAGATCAAGAGATGTCCTGAACTCGTCTTCTAGTGGTGACTCCATCCCTCAAGAGTTGGATACTCAATTCAATGTAAATGAGATGCTTGAAGAGCATGTCCCCTTTCGTGAACCATCTCCCAGGAAGAGGAAAAATCCAAGAAGTGTTAGGTTCAAGTTCACAAAGACTAGCTCAAGTCTATTGATGGTCCATCCAGCAGGGTCCAGCTCTCAAAGTCAAAGTGTTCAAGAAGATACACCGGATCAGAATGTTGAAGATCAACCTGCCTAGGTTCAGACTGAAATTCCTCTTCTGAATGAACGTAGCCCTGTTCATGAAGAAAGGCAATATCTGGAGGTTGATAACACTGTTGTTGTACCCAGCCCTCTTAAAGTGACTGTCTCTACTGGGACAAGTCTGCCACCAACAGTTATCCCAAGTTTTCGCCAATTTCAAGCTGCTGAACTGCCTATTGAGATGAGGATAAGTGCAGACCCTCACATTAACTTTCTGATGTCTCAGAACAGAATTAGAGAGACTGAGATAAAAGCACTCCAGGATGAGAACAGAAAGTTAAAAGACAAGGAAGTGGCTGACAAAAATAGGTTTAAGTACTTTTATGAGGCCTTAATGGACTTGAAAAAGAAATATAATGAATTGAAAGGAGCTGCAGTGTCAAGTGCTTCGGGTGACCCTGGTCAAAGCTCATCTTAGGCTGTGCATCGTACAGAGACTATGAATGAAGATGATGGAGATGACACCATTGAGATGTCGGACTATGCACGAAGTGGAAGGGTCATCTCAAAAGCGCCAGAAGGTCACGACAACTGGTTCAAGGAATTTTTCCAAGGACCAGCCCCCACTCAATACACCATTGATGTTGGTGCAAGCTCAATCGACAAAATGGGGAGTCGTGAAGCAATTCTGTGCTGGCACTATGACTCCGAGAAGAAGCTGTTTGCTGTTATCCGTGATGGCTACAGTCCAGTGGAGTATTACAGAACACGAACTCAATTTCACTCCTGGACTGAGCCTGAGATCAGAAGCTTGTTGAGAGCTCCATATATAAACAGATGGAGTAGCACAGAAGGAGACCTAATTCGGAACAACCTGTTGAGTCACTTGGCCGAAAATTTTGTGAACTTCGATCTGAGGCAAGTGAGATGGGTTGAAACTGGAACTGACCCAGTGACTGGTGATCCAATAGGAGAAGCAAGGCGACCACCTACCAAACGCACAAGAGTGATAAACATGTTGGATGAAATTGAAGACGGTACCTTGGTCAAGAATTTTAACGGTTGGTTTTATGATCCAGCAACACATGAGGTAGTGGTCCTCTGCAAGAAGATGAGGCAGTTCCGATTCTATGATCCGGTTGACCTGCTTAGGTTTGGAGAAAAAGATATCAAGCTTCTCGCCTCCCAACCAATTCTCGGTGATGAGAATGACCTTGAGAATGCTATACGGGTGGGGATCTTCCATGGAACAGCAAACCGGATTGTAGCAAACGAATGGTGGTCAAGCAATGTGCAGAATACGTTCAGATTTGATTTGCTGCTGCCATAGACGAACTAATGGTTCATGCCTAGGGGAAGATTGTTGGGCTATATTATTAAAGGCATGAACATTAGATATGGGCTTGAAGATTGTTGGGCTTTTGGGCTTAGAATAGTTTACTATTGGGCCATGTGGGCCGGTTTTGAGTTTATGATTGGTTTAGGGTTTGTAAAGGGGTAGTATATAAACCCTTATAGTTTATGATTAACTAGCTTTTGAATTTACGATTTTGGTCTCCCTTGTGTGTTTACGATCAGATTTCATTAGCTCAAGAAAGTTGTGTTCTTCATTCAAGATTTGATCTTCTTTGTTTAATCAAGTCTATTTCATCTACTTTCTTCTCGAATCAAGCACTAACGAGGATTCCACACTCGTTTGTGATATCGATACCGTGGTTGGTTGATTTTTCTGGACCTACAAACCTAACACTAATCATGAACTTGTTAACTCATTATTAATTGTACGATGTGCAGGTTGATGCAAGCACACTTGTTACTATAAGAGGACTAACACCCGCTGACCCATCTGTCACCGCGTCAACTGCCAAGACAAGCATAGTTAGACCAGCAATTGTGAAGCTGCAAACCAGATTCCAATGAAACAACCCATGAAAGACCAAGGTAACTTCATACGTGATAGAAAACATCCAATACTCACAGCCCAAAATTAGTCTCTTTGGATAATAATTTGGTTTTAGGATTCCGCCACTGGTTAAACATTACTATACCAGATTTGAGCCCCAAATTCTTAATATTTGACATGGCAGATTCAGGGGTAAAGCGCCAGAGAAGAAAAAATAACGTTTAAAGTTTTTATTACCTAAATATGAGTCATGAAGGCAACCTGCAACTGTAAGCCAAATAGAAATAAGGCTTCAGCTATAATATTTATTTTTAACCTGCATTTAACAGATTACATAGATATACGCATTCTGATTCAAAGTCAGCTGCGTTGCAAAGATTAGTTCAGGCAGCAGTAAGCATAGTAAGCATCAATTTTTATCCACAAGGAACTCAATGAGTCTAATCTCTACTTCATATTCTAGTTGATTATAACACTTGCACGTGTGGTTCCTTGGGAGAAAAATGCAAATTATGCTGCTTCTGAGTATGCTTTAGGAGTCGGCAACTCCTCCTGGGGCTGCCCTGATGATATTAGATGAAGATAAAATGGTTCCAGAAGCTAGTTCTCGCAATTAAACTCTAGATAGAGTCATGACATCATCATAGTTTACATAATCATCTATATATTGAATAGTATAAATTTTCAGGTTGTGATCAACTTTCCAGATGATCACAACCTGAAAATTTAGATTGCACATTCAAATTTTCTCAAGTTGTTGTATTTTCTTGCAGAGTAGGACTAAGCACAGGTTGCAGATTTCAAGAGCCATAGATTGCACATCCAATTTGTAAACTTATGTTAACTTTGTAATTTTTACTATATATATGAAGTACATTATTTTGTTGTAAGTGTATTGTATTTTGTATTGAGGTTAATTGCCATTTAATGTGGAAATTAGTGATTTACAAACAAATAAATTTTTTTTAAATTTTTTAAAAGCATTCTTGACGTGAAAAAATGCGCGTCATTGTTCGCGCGTCAAGAAATTCTTGACACGCATTTTGCGCGTTAAGAAGCTTCTTGACCCCGGCTTCCTTGACGCGTATTTGCGTGTCAAGAAGACCCTTTCTTGACACGCATTGTGCGTCATAAAATGCGCGTCAACGTTCGCGCGTCAAGAACTTCTTGACACGCATTTTGCGCGTCAAGAAGCTTCTTGACCCCGGCTTCCTTGATGCGCATTTGCGTGTCAAGAAGACCCTTTCTTGACGCGCAATGCACGTCAAGAAAGGCAGTTTTTGTAGTAGTGCCTCCATGAGTTTAGGAGGCCTATTTTTGCCTTGTGTGGTAGGAGTGAAGTGATCCGACATGTTGAAATGATCAACACTAGTAAATTTCGAGACAAAAGGAAGCTAACGGGTCAAAGTGGTTGAAAATTGGTTCACTTGCTTGAGAAGTTATAGAATGCTTGAAATCACCCAAATCCTACAAAATAATCAATGAGGAACACAATTAGCCTCATACAACTGATAATTAATCACAGAATTGAAAAAGTCAATTTTCATCACTTAGTCAAAAATTTCATCAGGATGTTCTTGGGGGGTTCAAGATCAAGAAAAAATCAAGGTTTGTAAAAATCAAAATTGCTTCTGCAACAAGTTTAGAAATCAGTATAGAAACCAAAAACATAACTGGATCAAGCTCCAAAAATCACTCTAAGTAGCTCAAATCCAAGGATTTGTGTGTATATGACAAGAACACTAAAAACTTAGAAATTTGCCTTTAAAATCCTCAAAATATGATGTTTTTGAGAGAAATCAGTTGCAACAGCTTTAGTTTCACTAGTCTAACACAATTTTAGAATCAATTTGATGAAAGAAACACCCCAAAAATAAGTTTGATTTTCAAAGTATATAACAGTGGTTACGTAGAACGTAACCCTGTTTTGACTAAAATCAGAAATTTGACCCATTGAATGGAGTTTATTACAGAGATTCAAGCATGGCAATGGAATCCTTGAGTGATTTCTACCAAAAATCAACTCAAAGTTCTAGCAAAACAACCAAGATTAATAACTCAAATGATGGATTTCTTCATTTTGAGACAAGAACTTAAACTTGAAATTTGGCTCTGATACCAAACGTCAGGACCGATTTCAAGCCAAAGATCATCATTTGATTCATCACACGAGTGCGGAAATCACGTGTGATGATCATCCTTGGATGGATCAGCAACATTGCCTTGCCATTGTTGAGGAAATCTCTGAAACTCAAGAACACCAAGAACACACACACAAAACACACAGTGCTCCTCAGGAGGTTCTCTCAAGGCGTGTTTAGGGTTTCCTAAGAATTCCTATATATAACCTATGATGGGCACAAGTGTCTATGCACAGAATACAATGAGAATCACACATCACATCAAGGAATCATTAAATTCGTCTAACACTTATTGTCAGATCGTTAACCACAAGGGGCTGATCGCTAAGATACACAGATTAGATCGTTAGCCACATTGTGATCACACAGCCAGGTCGTTAAGAACAATTGTATCTGATCGTTAAGGCTCCTTCAGACTAGCCAGGTCGTTAAGCATATCATAGGCAAGTCGTTAAGGTTTCACCAGATCGATAGATTGGTTCTTCAGGTCGTTAGTAGTCATGAGGAGGCAGGTCGTTAAGATGAACAATGTCAGATCGTTAAACATATTTCACATGCAAGTCATTAAGGCCAATGTACCCAAGTCGTTAAGACCTTTGTCAGGCAGATCGTTAAGCACAACTAGGTCAGATCGTTAAGAGTAGTTTGGCCTGATCGTTATGTACAACTTGAGCATGAATATATTCTAAGTGATGAACAACCAAACAGACATACAAACACAAGAACAACACAAATGTAAATCAAGCTGAACCAACATAAGAGAATAAACAAACATTCAAAGTAAATATTCAAAGTTCAACATTAACTAAGTTATTACAAACCGAAATGTTCAAATACATAAATAGCAAAATACATGTTGGTTCTCCAGCTTTACCTTTGATCTTGTCCTTGTGTTCGTGTGTTCGCGTTATCACCAACCTCCAGGTTCCAACAATTCCCCCTTTGGTGGTAATGCGAACACATGAACACGAGGACAAGATCAAAGGTAAATCTGAAGAAATTTCCCCCTTTGGTGGTAATGCGAACACACGAACACGAGGACAAGATCAAAGGTAAAGCTGAAGAAATTTCTCCCTTTGGTGGTAATGCGAACGACCTCCATCATCATCATCTTAACTGTCCAAGAAGCTTTAACAGGAAACGCCAGTATCTTCTCGCCAACCTGTTATACTTGCGGTCATAGCAGTAGATCTGGGTTTTCCACAGCATCCAAAGATCTTTTCATGCAAATTTCTTCAGATCTGAGTAGTGCCACATTTCAAAGCTCTGATACCATTTGTCAGGACCGATTTTCGCATCAAGAATCTCGATCTTGAGCGAGAACGAGGATCGGATTCGAAAACCCCTAAAGAAGATGATGATCGATGAATCTTGGATAATCAAACACAAGAAAGATGATGAACTAAGTCGAACGATTTCATTGAACCGAATGATTACAACACAAGAAATCATGACAACACTCTCTCTCTAGAAATCCATGACTCACTCTCTCTCTCTAGAATGGAAATCTCACACACTCTACAAGAAAATAATCATCTCCACATTTGGAGACTCTTTTTTTTCTTGTAATGGGCACCCTCACTATATATATAGTGAGGGTGACTAACAACAGAAAACATAAATGAACAAAAAATTACAAGTAAAGCAAATAACATAAAATATTAATTAAATAAAAGTTGATTTAATTAATCCGAAGTTTGACTCGCTCAAATCGATCTTCCGTTGACTTTTACGTTGACCGTTGACCCGAATGGTTGACTTTTCCAGAAAACGGTCTTTGGTCCAATCTGCAAGCCTCGAGCATCACAACCCAGTCTCTGAATGAATTCACATGGATTCTTCAGTCGAATGCTTCGGTAAACAGATTTGATGGCGTCAGTCACACAAATTTTAGTTCCAACATATTCCCCCTTGACTGATGTTTTCAATTTGCTCAACTGCTGAAGAACTGCTCTGCCGTACATCTTCAATGAAAAACTGATAAACCCGAGACAATCTGTCTTAGAAATTCCCCCTCTGAATAAGCTTCTTCTGTTCTCGTTTCTCCAGTTAAGATCCAAGTGTTCCGCTCACTCGGTTCACATGGTCGGGTACAATACTAAGAAAATGCTGAACATCGAAGTCATAACCGCAACAAACCGAACCTGATAAACCAGTCAATCATCGAACATGCTCTAACTCCGGATAATCGACCCAATACTCCAGTTCCATATTAATTCCTCATGTTTCTCTAAATCTCTCCAAAAACATCAAGTCGGAAGCGTAACATTAGATGCGGAGAGTCGAACCGTCGCGATCGGTTGCCTAGAGAAACCAGATAAACAATCTTGAAATCGGACAATCTTGCGAAAAACCAGAAGTCAGATGCTGACAGTTGTGAATAATCCACATGACTAAGGGTTGGATATGAAAATAAAGATAAGTGTCAAATATGTGAAAATCTGAGATCCTGAGCGAAAAATAATCATAACCGGAGTCTTCGTGAAGATTTCTAAGTTAAACCGATGAAAATGGTGCGATCTGAAAAAATTCTGTCAATTTCCATCAAGTAACGGCTTTTTGAGAGATTTAACGGATAAATTCCATAATTAACTGAGATTCCAGTTAATCCGGTTAGTTGACATCCGCGCTGCATCAGCTAAAATAAAATCGTGAGACATAACGAGAAAGCTGCAAAATTAACCGGCTATAGAAGCTAACCCATCAGTGGTCGATAACTAACGTGCGCGTAACGTCAATAAACGAGAACCCTAATAAAAAAGAATAAATCCGAGACCAATAAAAAAATTTCTGCAATTCCGTTAGGCGTTATCTCGTAAGTCTCGTTGAGAAACTAATAAGAAAATACCCGTATTTAACGAATAGTGCTTAAATATCCATTGGTTTAATTAAATCTCCATAGAAAAACCATAATCTAGGCCAAATAATGTTGACCAAACAAGTTGCTCCTCAAGAAGACCATAATCCACGTGAGAAGCTATTGCCCAATCAGATTTCAGCATCAACATGATCTAACGGCGCTGAAAAAACGAGATTAATGGTTGGGAAGGCTTGATCCGTGTGAGGGTTCAGCAGCTAATGAGATGGCATCAGAAAAAACCCCTCTCAACGGTTCTATTACAGCAGGTGGGGTCCATGATGATTTTCCTTTTGCCAATCCCATTTCGACAGCAATAAAGGATGTCGGACCAGGAAAGAGAGAGAATTTTCGTCTGACCAAACAGCGCCTGACACGTCATCACGTTGTCCCACCAGCGTCTTCTACCTTCGTAAACCCTAATTCGCCGGACATCAATACCAACTCACCGGAAAAGCGTGAAAATCACATAAGTCCGTCAATACTTAACGAAAATTAACGAAACTTATGTCCCTGAACATGTGGTACGATGCTCTATAACCTTTGCCGAATAGAATCTTCTAAAAATGTCTTGAACGAAAACCCAAAAACTCAAGTCGTTAGATTAAGTTGAACGATCAACTCACCAGGTCGTTAAGACTAAGACCAAGTCGTTAAGACTAAGACCAAGTCGTTAAGACTTAAGGTCAAATCGTTAAGACAAGCTTCAAGTGAACCCAGATCGTTAAGTATATCTTCAAGACGAACTCGGATCGTTAAGTACATCTTCAAGATGAACTCAGATCATTAAGTACATCTTCAAGACAAACTCAGATCGTTAGGGCAAGCTCCAAGACAGACTCAGATCATTAAGAACATCTTCAAAACTTCAAGAACTCGATGAAAACTAATGAACACACCTGATGCAGATTCGATGTCCCAAACGAGTGTACATCACAGATTCGTGACCAATATGAAGTGATGAACCATTCACGAGATAGTTCTGGCCACAAACAATCCATAAACAGCTACAAATCAGATCGAATCAGTCCCAAATCTGGAAATCTCAAGAACATGAAGAACACCACGAAACACACAATAGTATGTGTTTTTCCAGATCTGCCAAAAGGTTTGAGATTCAGATGAAACGGATGCTTCCAATGGATCTGAAACGCGTTTTCCATCAAGATTAGTGCTTCGTTTCATCCAAATCCATCAACAATAACACCAAAAAAGCAGAATCAAACCCGAAATCTTCAAGAACAACCTAAAAACGTGAAGAACTCCACTGTTACGAAAAATCAGCTTGATCTCCATTTTTTCACAGATTTGCAGAAGTAAAATATGAAATAACATCAATTGAACTCCATGAACACGAATCTAACATCAAACGACATCAGATCTGTCCAGAATCCATCTATAATGAAGAAAAAAATAGAAAAAGTCTCCAAAAATGGGTTTTCATCATCTTCACCCATTCAAGCTTAAAATCCAGATTCGAGTGACCAGATTCATCGTGAGATGAAATCTGATCGGTTACCCGCTCTGATACCATTTGTCAGGACCGATTTTCACATCAAGAATATCGATCTTGAGCGAGAACGAGGATCGGATTCGAAAACGCCTAAAGAAGATGATGATCGATGAATCTTGGATAATCAAACACAAGAAAGATGATGAACTAAGTCAAATGATTTCATTGAACCGAATGATTACAACACAAGAAATCATGACAACACTCTCTCTCTAGAAATCCATTACTCACTCTCTCTCTCTAGAATGGAAATCTCACACACACTACAAGAAAATCATCATCTCCACATTTGGAGACTCTCTATCCTTGGAATGGGCACCCTCACTATATATATAGTGAGGGTGACTGACAAGTGAAAAACATAAAAACTGAATAGAATTACATGTAAATGAAATAAACATAAATATTAATTAAATCAAAATTGATTTAATTAATCCGAAGCTTGACTCGCTCGAACCGATCTTCCGTTGACGTTTTCGTTGACCGTTGACCAAAACGGTTGACTTTTCCAGAAAACGGTCTTCGGTCCAATCTCGCAAGCCTCGATCATCACAACCCGTGTCTCTGAATCAATTCACATGGATTCTTCAGTCGAATACTTCGGTAAACAGATTTGATGGCGTCAGTCACACAAATTTTAGTTCCAACAGTGAAGCCTACAAAATCTGTTGATCAGAAGAAATTCTTTGAAAACAGAGGTGTAGCCACTGGTAATATTATTAGTTGGATGTTCGAATCACAGCCAAATGTTATGCTATCAAGAAAGAATTTGGCATTATATACTTGAAGAACGCTAAAAAGGTTTGATACTTTACCTGTCTGTGATGTGCGGGAGCTATCTAGAAAGTCATTTATGAATTATGGTGAACATCCATCTGGCGAATTCTTCAGAAACAAGTTGCTTGAAGAATGTCAGGAGCAATTC
Source organism: Deinandra increscens subsp. villosa (assembly GCA_039602395.1). Lineage (NCBI taxonomy): Eukaryota > Viridiplantae > Streptophyta > Magnoliopsida > Asterales > Asteraceae > Deinandra > Deinandra increscens. The sequence continues at coordinate 19,046,577 of JBCNJP010000008.1, forward strand.
AGATTTTTGAATCCTCAAAGGCCGAAGTCTACTGATCATTCGACCAATATTCATCTAAAAACAGGAAGACCAATTGTGGTTTTAAAGTACAAAAAGCCTATTCAACTCAAGAAGATACCTTTGAAAAGGCTGGAACATAATTTCTTCAGGATGTTGAGGTGGTGGTACTATGATGAGTATACGGGAGAAGCAGTAATTGTTGTCAAGGAAGAAAACAAGGTGGTTAGGATTTTTGATCCTATGTGGTTGATAAATCTGTCTGAATCTGACATCAACAAGCTCTATCACATCAAAATTTTATACAAGGCTGAGGATACTGATCAAGCCTTGCAGTTTCAAAGAGTGATTAGAGTTTACTATGCTTTCGGGATTTATTCTGGAAATAACCGAAGACAGTATTGGAATGAATCGAAGACAAAAGCTTTTAAAGACTAGCATAAGACAAGCGGGGGTTTGTTAGAACATATTATGATGTCTAATGCTAGGTCTAGGTGTTTTGTCTATGTAATAGTCATTTTGTATAATCTGGTCCCAGCGTACCAGTGGACGGACCAGGTGGTACGCAGCCACGAACCACCTGGTACGCAGCCACGGACCACCTGCTACGTGGATTAATTGGTACGCCGGGCAGATTGGCATAAATAGTTTAAGCTCTGTGTTTGAGAGAAGTTGCGAGAGTTAAAGTCTTAATTGTGTGTATTATGTAGTGTTTGCTCTCTGTTCTCTCTGTACTCTTGAGCTTGGTTACCAATAAACGAAACGTTTATTTACACCGTGTTATCGAATTGAT
>JBCNJP010000008.1:19049866-19061401 GCA_039602395.1 Deinandra increscens subsp. villosa
CGGTAGCTCTTGATCATATCTTTTAAACTATGTACTTTGTGGTCTCTGTGGTTTAATACAAGCCTATTGTATTTACATCTCGTGTTCATCCTCGTTATACATTGATTTCATTACGATTAAGTAGACGATCCACCGCTCACGAATTTTCATACAACTCTAACCCCCTTAAATAAGGTTTCGTCCCAAAACCTGTTCCATTTATGAATAACTCAAAATGAGATATTGTCATTTTGTCCATTTCCTTTCTAGATAAATTCGTAATCTTTCATAGCATTCATAACACTTTAACTAAAGGAACTATCTTGCTTCTTAGCCTTCCTTCTAATTACGATCTAGAACCGAATCAAGTCTTCCTGTGTACGATAAGCGACATTTAACACGATCTCATTGAGAGATATCATTTCGACTCATTTACTAGTGGAACTTCCTTTAAAACTGCAACGATCTTTCATATGAACAATTTTGCCAACTCCTAGGGAGAGCACGTCTCCGTGAGAATTCTAATGCTCAGCTTTAACCCTTGCGTACGTCAACCATTTGTCTACATTTTTACATAACTTAATCTTCATTCTTGGACACTAGTAGTCCCTCATCGATTTATTTAATAAGTAATCTATACCCATAGATGTTACTGATTTCGTTATCCACGGTGGCCCGTAATATCTTCCTGCACGAGACTAACTCTAGTGCCACTTCGCATTGTATCTCAGGTGTATATATATAGGATGTACCAACCAGAGGTGTAATAGTACTAGTCCTGTGTAGGATGACATCATTATTCTAACCACAACAAAGTCAGTATAATTTACGACTATTTATTACTTACTTTAAATAAACAAGTTTGGACATCCTAGGTATAACCTCGATTAATGGTTTGAGTGTAAACACTACTTCTGCAACCTCTAAATCCTCGGACAATTCTCTAACATATAATGCTCATTCCTTTAAGGCAGTCATAATCTAAAGGATTCTCAATCCTAATTGATGGTCTATCAAGCAATACATAGAACCGCGCGATATAAAAACTCATACTAACATCGAAGCCATATAACATAGAAGCAGATACATCATTAAAAAGAAACGTACCTCAAATCATATCAGGTCCTTCGATAGCAGTTAGGGTATAAACTTTTCCCTTGGCCTCTGAAGCTGGAACTGCCCTTAACGGCACCGGGTTTCTCACTATCTTAGGGCAATTTGCTTTTACATGTCCCGGATTCCCACACTCATAACATTTCTATGTTTCCGGGCAATTGTTGGAGTAGTGTCCTTCTTTACCACACCTATAGCAACTGGTTACTTTTACCCAATACTCCCCATGATGATACTTGTCATAATTACGGAACTTAGGCTTGCCGTCTTTTGAATCCTTCTTTGTCTTCTTATGGAAATCTTTGTTACTCTTCTTTGAACTTTCTCTAGACTCAGTAAACTTCCTCTTTGCTTGTCCTGGTCTTCCTTCGTCACCATATTCCTCTTCATAGAGCGTATCACTAATGTCAATTGCTTCCTCGTACGCTTTAGGAGCATGAGGCCTAAATATCTTTCTTACAATAGCAGGAAGGGCCTGAACGTACCTTTTTACTTTTTCTTCGTCGGGTGTTACCAACCTTGGTACCAACCTTGACATCTCGTCGAACTTACTTGTGAACTCCCGATGGGTCATGTTACCCACCTCCAACCTTAGAAAGTTAACCTCGATCCTCTCCAACTCATTCCTTGGGCAAAACTTACTCATTACTAGTGTCTTTAGATCATACCATCGCATAGCAGCAATGGCTTGCTCATCTTGGGATTGTAAGATAGAATCCCACCAAAATAGTGCTTCTCCTTTGAAGGACTGGGCTGCATACTTCACAGCTTGATCTAAACGACATTTACTAATACCTATCATAGCTTCCATCTCTCGAATCTAACGGACAGCTGAACCTGCAACTCTCTTTCCTTCAAATGACGGAGGCCTACATCCACTAAAAGATTTGAAAGAACAACCTCGATTGGCATTTCCCTCATCTCCATCAGCACCATCAGTCGTTCCTCCAACACCAGCTCTATTGGCACCACCACAAATGGCTCTATGAAGTTGGGTTATCAGACCAGGCAAGGCTGCGTGAAACATTTAATTCATTTCTACAGCCATAGCTGCCCTTTGCTCGTTGTTAAATACATTAACTCCCGCGTTATTCTTTGGTTCACGATTTGCACGAGTACGCCTTCCAGCACTGGTTGCTCTACCGGCACCTCTACCACTACCACGCCTGCCTCTTATCATCATCCTACATTACGGGTGAGTGACATTTTAGAATTTATGTGACGTAGAGTCCCTGAACTTTTGAATACATGATAACCAGATAAGTACAGGTACCTATGCAATTATAAAGCTATGATGTGTTCAAAAACCCAGTTACTTTCATTTCTTTTCTTATCCTTACCGACAACTCTAAGTTTAAATCCAGTATTTGAATCATTTCCCTCATTAATCAAATACTTCATTATCCAATAACTTTATAGGCATTTAGTCATACAATAGTTAGGACTTAGGGTATGCTTATGTGGCTAATACCAAATTACAGTAGCTAGTTGCGATCTGGTCTCTTACATACTTCACATACTCTAGGTGCTACCTATTATGTCCCTAATGCAACCTTTTTTCTATGGGCATAAGCTTTCCTAGCTGGCATCTATATTCCTTATCTCATCCTACTTTGTCTTCCCAGAGTCCTAGTTTAAGTCTAGATACTGCATTAGTACCTAAATCTCTTAAACCAAAGCTCTGATACCAACTTGTGACACCCACTCCCAGACTTGGCACCAGGAGGGGTCACGCATCGGATTTACTCATGAACACAAGGTACAACAGAGATAATTAAGCAGCGGAAATTTAAAACTTTTATTTAATAAGCCAAGTACTACAAGTAAGAGAGATAATCTACATAAAGTAATTCTAACTATAACAACATTTTATTACTATATCTATGCCAGCTTGTCAAAAATGCTTCCCCTGATAGCTTGCCCGTCTAATCCCTTATCATAAGGGTCTTCTCCTTTCCACCTGAAGCCTCACCTTCACCTGACATACATATATATTTTTGAAAGGTCAGCTTACGCTGGTGCGTTCTATGTTCTACAAACTTTACCTCACTCTAAGGTTAAAACATTTGGACCTGGAAGATCCCCTTTTTCACCAACATTTATCAAGAATAACATATAACACAATTATTCATCAGGTAATATTCCTTAACAAGAAATACCCTCTATATAGCCATTTGTCCCTTTATCCCCTCTATTCCTTTCTATAGCCCCAACATTTATTATCAGTCTAAATCCTGCTAACATAAGCAGAGATACCATTGATCCTTACTGCCAAGTTTACCCTTATGTCCCCATTTCGGTAATCCCTATAACGGACAGTCGCACCGTTTTCCCCTCTTTGCTAACTGCCGAGTTCATCCTTCGTTGGATGATCCCTAAAACGGAAAGTTGCATTCTTTGCCTTTTGCTAACTACCAAGCTTACCCTTATTTGGGCAATCCCTATAACGGACAGTTGCTTCCACCTAAACTTCCCCTAGTACTACTACATGTCCCTAGTTAAATACCCAAGTGACTTAGGGTTATCAGTAGACAACGATAAGGCATTCATATACTGTAACAAGTGGACATCCCCCTATTTACCATTGGTGTATGTATACATGATGTACCAGCGGCGTATCCTCCACACTTTTGATATACCGAGTAACTAATACCATTATTTTTATATATAGGAAGTACCAGCGGCGTATCCACCACATAATAATAAAGCGAATGCATCACTTGTTCTGATATAATCATACATATTCACTATAACGTTTACTATTAATTCCTTTATCACTTGACTATTTAATTTCAAAGCAAGCATATCACTTATTACATCACAGTCATCATAATTGTCTAATAACACGCAATAATGATTCAAAATCATTTTCATAACATATCATATATATGAGCCCAAAATCCTTTTAACAGTTTATCAATTCAAAATATTTCACGTATAAGCATTTTAATGCATTTCCATATCGATTCACGTATATATATCAATCCAAAAACACTTTAACAATTTAAAACATTTCGTGTATAAGCACCTAAATGTATTTTCATAAGATTGTATGTATATCAGCCCAAAAATATTAGAACATTTAAAGAGTGGGGTCATAGAACTCACCTTATCTCTTTAACTGGTTCACTTGGACATAATCTCTGTTACCTCCCGATTCAACCTAATTTGCGTATTGTATAACGTTAATGCAAATTTTCATATAATAAACACTTCCTATGTTTATTTCTACATTTTATAATCTTAATAATATCTAATTATTAAGGATAACCATTTCTATAGGTCAAAATGACGAAAAATGCCCTTATAGGCAAAATATAAATTTTTAATGATAATATGAAGACACACATTCCTATAAGTAAATGCTCACGCCGAGATCGCCCAGTGAGGTGTGCCAGGTCCTAGTTGAGATTTATGCGACACTCTAGCTTTGCCAGAAACCCCAGTGTACAGGCGCTTACCCTTCCGGTCCGCACTAACTTCTAAGTATCCGATTAGCTCGGTTTTTTTCAATACTTTATTATTTATCAATTTGAAACTCATATACATTTATTATATAAACATGTTCAAATATCAAAAAAAACAAACCTCAATACCTCCCAGATTGTTTGATAATAAACAATCATCTTTCAGAACCCTAATTTCCCGTTTTTCTCGTTTCTTTATCAAAAATCATTTTTATTTCAAACCAACTTACGAAATAATCCTTTATAATATTTTATAATATACTTTAAAATATCAAATCTTAGTTCAACACCGGCTGTTTAGTTGATTTGGGCAGAACAACGTTATGAAAACCCTAATTTTGACTAGTTAAGAAAACCATTACTAAACTTTTTCCAAATCTGAAATAAACTTAGGACTTTCTTAAAATACATTATTTTAGGATTACCTACAAAAATTCAGACCCTAATACCCCCCCCCCCCCCCGATCACCCAATTTTAGCAAAACAAGCTCAAGAACCCTAGTTTTTATGCATTTTTAAAAACCATACTTAGAGATCGATTTAACAAAATCTAAAAGAGGTCATTTTAGACCATACCTAATAATTGTTGACTGCTAAAAATCAGCCTCTAAGACCTCCTGGATCGATAGTATTCGAGCAATGCATATTCTGGTGCGTGTTTAGGGTTTTTTAGGACATGAATCTCGAAATTGACAATCAATAATCGATCATAAGGTTGCTATTTATACATGTTGGAGACGTCTTGAAGTCTAGACATGTCCCATGGTGACAAATCAATTGAAAACAACCCTAGAGGGGTGAAAAAGGGGCTGGAACTTATCAAAATCGTAATCATGTGCATGTCACATTCGATGCCTCCCGCATGTGCACACTACGAACCTAGATTCGGCCCGCATCTCATGCCATATTTGGATATTTTGATAATTTTACGTTTCCAGTCCTTCTAGTTCTATCTAATGCATATTAACCCCTCAAACTTTGACATAAAATATTATTTTATGTCCTAAAACTTTCCAAAACATATTTCTAATAATCTCTAAGGTTCAGGTCACGTATAACGAGAAATATAGACACGTATCTACGTGTATAAATCATGTATTTACTTATTTTCTTTCCTGTTAACTATCAAATATATTTCATTTGTATTAAAAACATATGCATCAATATTCTAACATGGAAATAAACACGTATTCATCTAACCACATCTTTCTAATATTTTATCTCACATGTATTCATATGATTCGTATATATATATATATATATATATATACACATAGGGTTAGGTTCAAATGAGAACTTTTTATTTTGAGAACTTTTGAGAACTAAATCTCAACCACTAAATTCAGGTGGGGATCACTATAATTCATGGGGTTTTTTCCATATATATAAACTAGTGGCTTAGAATGGTTCTTTTTAGTTCTCAAACCCAATTGGTTCTCAAATGGAGAACCAATTTGATTTGAGAACTAAAAAGAACTAATTTGAGCCACAAGTTAATTTACATGTATCCCCCCTCCCATGAATTGTAGTGGTCCCCCCCCTGAAATTTGTGGTTGAGATTTAGTTCTCAAAAGTTCTCAAAAGAAAAAATTCTCATTGGAACCTAATCCTATATATATATATATATATATCTATACTACTATATAATACATATTGGTATAAGGGGTAGTTTGGTCATTAAATTCCTTAATTTTAAGATGCGTACAAATAATTATGCAATGTGTACAAGTGTTTTAAGCATTAAAATAAAGCCTCAAACTTAAAAAGTAAAAGCTGCTAAAAAAACGAGGTTAATATGGGTATTAACCAACTTTGTTGTCTTGAGCACGCTGGCAGTCCTCGAAGAGCTCGAAGAGCCCGCTTGGTTAATCACGCTACTCCATTTCAATTTCAAATAACACGCATCTCCAGCGTTCTCTCCCCATCGATTGGGCCGCGATGGGGAACGTATCATTCACTCCCTCTCTCCCCATTGATTTCTTCTCGGAAAGAGTACAAATTAGGGTTTATGGGAAAGAAAATCACTCCCACTCTCCCCATTGATTTCTTCTCCGCACCATTTCTGTAGACGACGGCTCTAGAAGGAATCCGATGGTGAAGCCACACCATTTCTTCTCCGCACCCTTAGATTTGTATATGGGAATCCGATGGCGAAGCCGGTGATATTACCTGTGACATAATCAATAACGTGGAAGCTTTGATGCTGTATAGCGATGCCAGGGATGATGTTTCCTTACTTTTAAGACTGTGGACAAGTAAAGCTTCATCTTCTATATTCATTTACGTGAAGGTTACCCAGGAAAGGATCTTATTCGTTCGTATTATTCAAGATTGTGTCTCCATCGGCGATAGAAGCTCTTCAAGGTTGTTTTATAACCAGGTAAGTTCCACATCCTATGATCCAAGGTCCAGTTACGATTCAAATGTTGGTACAACAAATGCTCCTGTCAATTTGTATCCGTGATTAACTAAGGATGATTAGGGCTTTTATTGTTTGTTTGCCTACTCCTTGGTTCCAAATAGACATTTGTATTGGTTTTTATATCTTAAAAAAGCCTTATATTTCAAAATTCCGGTATGATTGTGATTTTGTGGACTTAATTTTTTTTTATCTATGATTAACTATGGATGATTGATAAATAAGAAATTTGCTTGAGATAAAGTAAACTTGTACTTTTTGCTTGAAAGTGGAATGATTCAAATTCTTTTGTTTCTAATGATATCAGAGGAGTTGCTATGATTATCCAAATCTTTAATTCAAGTGATGCAGCAGTTCGAACTGATTATAGCTATGTTTCTTGAATTGGAATGTTAATCCTCTGTTTTTGTATTGACCCAAAATCTATGCAGCATTCAAAAATAAAGCTTTGGCCATTGGTACCTTCTTGCTACAACTAACATATACGCTTTACTATCTTCTGTAAACCCATCATTGTCATGGGTTCTTAATTAGTTTTTGAATATGCACATAACTCCCTGGACTTTTTTTTATATTATTTAATTCCTTCAAATTTATAATTTAAATATAATGTCCGTAATTTCATAGGCTTGTGTTGGAGCAGATTTCGTAAGCCTCATTGACATGACATGATGGCTTGAGAGGATTTGGCCTAGCCTTGAGAGGATTTGGATTTAGCCTAGCCTTGAGGTTCTGAGCTTTTTGGAAGGTCATCTCCAGCATCTTCATTTCAATCTTTTTTTTTCTTTCAAAAGTAATCTTTAAGCCAATTATGAAGAATTATTTGCATTGCAGGTTGTGAAACCGCTGTTGCCGGAGCGAACAAAGTTAAGAGTATGAGTATTGCAAGGTGGAGGTCGTGACGAGCTGTTAGTTGAAATTTGCCTCGAGTAGTAAGTGGTTATCTTGTGCAGATAATTGGTAGAGATGGGTCAAGGTCAGATGGGTCAGGGTCAGGGTCAGGTCAGGGTTGGTTATTCAGTTGATGATTGCTACTCATTGGACCATCCATTTCATCAAGAACTGTATATTACAGAGTCCATTTAAATCTGTGTGTTTGATTCAAGTCACTTAAGTATATTTGAACTATAAATCACTCAGATTTGCATATTATTTTATTGTTATGAAATTTTTGTGCTTTATTGTATTTTGCCATGGTGGAACAAAGCAATATCTCTCAAGAAACTGAGATATACACTAATTTCTTCTTTATTAACCAGCCTTAAATATCTGTGGTGGTGTAAGTGATAAAATATACACTAATTTGTTCTCTATTAATCAGCCTTAAAAGTATCTGATGTTTTCAATCATTGTTTCCACCTGCATAATTATCTTAATAAAGTTACGTAACATTTTATATAGAAAAATGATAGATGGTATTTTCTTCCCTTTGCAGACTCCCGCAGTAGGCTATTAACATGTGCTTGATTGGATCCGGAAGAAGGCTATTATATGGCAGAATACAGAGACATGTTGTATTCTCTAGATGACGTAGATTGAGAAGAAAATGACGATGGAGATGAAAATCTTGATGATTATGATATGGTCAGTCTAATTTCATTATTTTTTTTGCTATTAATTTTCCATTATTGCACTTGTTGAAGTTAATTTTAATTAATGTTCTCACTTTTGATATCTTGATTACTTTTAACGTGTGCAGAAATTCAAACAGAAGTCAGTGGGTGGTAACCACTATGAGTTCTTTCATAATTCAAGAGCAGTGAAGCCTACCCCCCTTCATTTTCAGGTTTGCACAACGACATTTGTTTATAGATGATATGTAATAGTGTATGTTGTTTATTCATTTTTCTTTTGTCGTTTCAAGTCATTTTGCGCTCCTCATAGGCTGCAAGGATAAGTTGCAGTTATTCGTTGAGTATTTCTCTGGTTAAATTTGCAGTTTTGCTAATTTTTTAGTTTTTATTTCCCTACTGATTTTGTTTTTTATAGCCTGCTGTATGTGACTTTGTAGGATTTTGAATCACTGAATGGAACCATGGACTAGCATGTGATTTATCTAATTAGTTCTTTCAAGCATACACATAACTTTAAACTCTTATGATTAAGTGATTAACGTGTTCCATTTTGAAGTGTGAACCTATTAATTTTAGTATGCTATCAATTCATTAAATGTACTTATTTTGCAAATGTATTTATTAAATGTTTTTTACAGCGTAGGTAGTTCTTAATTTATATCAAAACCCTGCATTTTTATGATATTATGGTAAGTTATATGATGTACTCCATTTTCCCCTTATATTACTTCTACAGGTCGTAAATAGTATATCTACGAACGGGTGCATAAGAGAAATGGTGATTTGTAGAACATGGTATGTCTTTTCTGTTTCTTAATTATGGTTTCATGTAGAGGTGTTTATAAATAGGTAATGTCTTTTTCTGATTTCTTTTCATTGTTTTAAACTTTTTTGTTTTGTTTATATATAGCCTTTATCTGTCTTGAGCCTTGGTTGTTTTCTTATGTCTAATTGGTTATTAGGATTTGGTTGTTTTCATGTCTTGAGCCTTGGTTGTTTTCATGTCTTGATCTCTTATAAAATTAGTAAAATAGTTTATAAAACAAAGCTTATTTGTGCTTTTAATTTGATCTTATTTGAAGGATTTGAAGGATTAAGACTTTAATCAATTTAGTGATGGTGCTGGACTTGTTTAGGAATTTGGAGCAAACTCATCAACATCAACAAGTACAACATCAACAGCAGCCAATGAGCTTTAATGATGGAGCTAGACCTTCAAGTCAGCACAACCAGGCAATGTTATAGCTCTTAGAGCACCATATCTTGAACAACAATATCATCATCATCATGTCTCAAAAGTAAGAAAAGGCTATTTCCTAATTTATTAAAAGTTATTGCTAATGCTGATTATTAGTTGCTAAGTCCACATGCTTAGAAGTACATTGAGATCCAGATTAACATTTTGTATATCTTACTATTTATTTTGTAACAAAATCAAATTCTAATAAGTAAGAGCATAAAATTTACTAAAGTGGGTTATGTTTTAGGTTGGAGGTGAAAGAGACAAATTGTTTGCAAATGACCAAATCAGCATGGTCATATCATAATTTTTTACATATCTTCAACTGGTAAAAAAGAATTAGACGTGCTATACGTCTTTTTGGTTTGATCTTACTAATTTTATATTTGATTGCACTTTTGATCTTACTAATTTGAATGAGGCGAGGGTTTCAATGTATGGGAAGAACAAGATAAAAATCAACTTGGGACCATGTTTTTGAAAACATCAAATGCAATGGTGGGTTGCTTACCAACTCGCAGTTTGTATCTTCAAAATGGGAAAGGAGGCGCGACTTCATCAAGTGGTCAGACAAAGATGAAATAGGTGATAGTATTTTGTATGTATATAGAAATGGCATCAACACACTGATTTGATTTGGGAATGTGGTGAAGTTATTGTACAGTAGTAGCCGCCGCTAACCTCAATGGTCATGTTTGTTGGGTTTGTAGTTGGCTCAACTCTAATAAATTGATGATTTTCCAATTATTATGTTGCAAGCTGATGCGAAAACTCAACGAACATTTATGTTGCTGCTATAAATGCCAAACACAAAAAAATAATATGCAATGTGTTTGTAGAATGGATAAAACTGTGGAAAGTGATATGGTTGTCTTAAAAGAATTGTTCAATTATTATTATTATTATTTTTTTTTTTGATAAACAACAGTTATGATAGAAGTGGTTTGTGGGTATAGTCTTATTCTTTAATTTTCTTTTAATAAAAAAAATACTTCATGCATAAATGCAAATTTTTGTCCTTTGTATTAAATGTAAATTTTTATCCTTTGTGGATATTGTATATTTGAAGTTTGAATTGATTTTGATTTGAATGTTTGAATTAATTTGGGGGTTTTTGAGGTTTCATGTGAGAGAAAAGGTGGAATGTAATTCAGTCCGTTCTTCAATATGATGTTATATTGTCTTTTACAATTATTTCAAATGGAAAGGCATCTGATGGGTTTTCATTTAAAGAAAAATCAACTTTTAATGAAATGTGATTAGTTTATATTTAAAACAAAAGCCAACAACTCTTAACTCATCTTTCTTGACAACATATTGCATATGCTTTCTTGACTATTTGGCTAATAAATTGGAATAAAGTATTTTTCGCAAGAAACCCTAGATGTCTTTCTGAAGATGACATGTTCCCGTTCAAAATATAAAAAAACAATTTTCAATTCCAGTTAGCTTTTTCTTAAACCTTAAGGTTAATACAATGCTTATGAAACATATAGACTGTACCGATGATACGAATAAGAAAACTAACAGACAAATAATACAATATATCATGAAATGATTGATAAAGTAACAAAAAAGTATCGTGTTGGTTAATTGTCACCTCTGCCACCGAACGCACATTACTGCATTATAAATTGTCGTCGCGTCCCATCGCGCTAACGGAAACGAATATCGCATTGTAAACTGTCGCTGCCGCTGCAACGCGCGAACAAAAGACGAATAACACGCTATACACTCTCGCCG
>JBCNJP010000008.1:19061901-19204380 GCA_039602395.1 Deinandra increscens subsp. villosa
AGAAACAAGGCCTTTCTTGACGCGCGAACGATGACACACGATGATTAATGACGCGCAAAAACGCGTGTCATAAAAAAACTGTCAAGAATGTAAAATTCTAAAGGTAGATGATGCGCATTTTGACGCGTCATAAATATCTGTCATAAATAAAAAACACGGAGTACGGTTTAAGATGCGCGTCATCTCAAATGTGTCGTTTTATATTTTTTTCCCCGCTAATTTTTTTCCCCAAAATTTGATTCCCCGCTCCTAACTTTTTCATTCCGCTCTTAAACTTCACTCTGCCCTAAAACTACAAACGCATCTCCCACAACTCCTTCAACACAACCGAAACCACCACAACTCCTTCTTCTTCATCTCCGACAGACAACCAGCGCCACCAACGCTCTTCTTCCACCATGTTTCTATTGCGTCTTTTTATGTGAGAGGGAGATTCTGGCCTGCTCCATCGACCACAAATCTTCGATTGCGTCTTTTTATTTTTCTCCTTTTATCCTAATTTGCTTTTCACACCGGATCTCATCCCCTCAAATCCACCTTTCAATCGGTACCTATGTCTCGTGGTAAATCAATTGTATTTGTTCAGGAATCGTGAGAGAAGAAAATTAGGGCACATAAATTTGATTTACTCTTCATTACAAAATTAGGGCAGGAGTTCAACCACCGCTCCCCCCTATGCTCGAGTTCGAGAGTGATGGTGATTGGGATTCCACCGCCATCGCCAATATAACCACCGCCACTATCACATCACCATCCAGCTTTAGAAATTCGGTTGCGACGGGGAAAATAGTAAATTGGGCTCAATCCCACTCGCTTATTAACCTAAATTAAAACCCTAACTCGCCTCCCTCCATCTCATCGCTTCACCAGTTGCAGTTTGCACCCTTTGGATCTAGGGTATGGAGTTCACTTCAATCTCTATTTATGTTTGCATTGTTTTGTGTTAATTTGATTGTTTTTGGATCAGGATCAAGATGAGTCGCTGAGTAGGAGCTGCCGGTGCCAAGGCTGGAACCAATTACTCAGCTTCTAATCAATGGAAAGATTGTTGATTCAGCCTTCGGTAATGTTTTGCTTCAATGAATTTGGTTTCTTATAATGAATTTTATATATTTTGTAAAAATAATTATCCAAAAAGTGTCTACTTTTGTAGATCTTAACATATTTCATGATTCACCTAATTAGGTCTAATTTCAACCGCTATCATGCTTCTTGGCTTCCATATCGTTGTTGGTTTCTATTTGATTTTACCCATCAGATTAGATCGTTGTAAATGTCTCAGATTTTTCCCAATCGCGTATAATTTTTTCGTTATTTCTTTAGTTTTTACATCAGTTTATTGCGTTTGTGTGTTTAGGTTTTAATTTGGGGAATGTATATAACGTGAAGCTTCTGTGGTTTCTCCTGTAACTTTTCCAGATCTGATGAAGATTTTGGCTAAATTTAGTGTCAGTTTGCACTTCACAGGCTTTGGGAATGGCTGTTGAGGCTATTATATGTTATCAGAGAGCTCTTTAGTCCAAACCAGATTATGCTATGGCCTTTGGTGAGCACACTGTTCTATTCTATGCCTTCCTTCTATGTGCACTAAGTATTTATGAACGACTGATTTTTACGATTCTCATTTTCGCTGATAATCAGCTGGTCTCTCTACCTCTATGTGTGAGCTGATACCTGATCAGTTGGTTCTTTTTGACACTTCAAACCTCTTATATGCGTGTGTGTGTCTAAACTCTAAAGAAAAAAAAAACCCACATGTCATTTACCAACTATTATATCAGCATAAAATGAGAGTTATTTGAAAGAGGTATAACTATTATATCAACATAAATGATCATGGTTTCAGTTCAATTTGATAGTTTACTATTATTATAATAGCTTAATTGTAATGCGCACGAAAGACGAATGTCGGGCTTACCACGATGCTTTTATTAGTGATGATTGTAAGTGTTCTGATATGACTTATGAAAAATATGTGTTATTATTATTTATGTATCATTTTTTTAAAATTCCAGTATACATCACACAAGTAAATTCCTCCTTTAATCATTCATGTGGTTTACAAAGTTCAAAAATAATACAAAATTAACAACAAAAACAGAAATACAACATGAAAAGTAGAGACACATATTAACTTGGAAATCCACTGCTGTTGTAATAAACTAATACAAGCCCATTCAAATTGCTTTATAGGATCACCTGCAAGAGCACATGCCTTAGTAGATATCCTTAAAACTTCACAGAAGCCCCACCATTAGGAAGTCAATTGCTTTTTGATTGTAGAACTCTTATTGTTATGTTTGATATGTTTCTTTGACTTTGTACACGTGAGGTAATTCTCTACCAGTTTGTACATGAATAGTGAACGTGGTAATTTTAGTTAAATAACGATTGGATGTTTCAACCTCTAATTGAAGCTATTTTGTAGGTGGAAGTGAAGAGCATTTTGTGAGATTAAGAGGTGAAACTTTTATATAGAACCTAGAATGAATAAACTAAAGAGAAGCAACTAACATTATTATATCTTATCTCCCATCTGTTACAGATTTGTATGATCAGAAGTGTTGGGTCAGAAGATTGAATAAAGGGCTTAATTCTATGTAAGTCTATTTAAGCATATTAGTCTTATAATGAAGTCTTATGCATTTCTAAATATTATAGAACAAAGGTACACCTAAAACCTAAGTTACAATCTTTTCACAACTATTACATATGCATAAAATCTCAATCTCATGGCAGGATCACTTCAGATGGGATCAACCTTTGCGACATCTACTACCATTGATCTTGACATTCAACAACTCGGTAGCATCATTAACAACTAAATATGTTTCTGGTATGTTTACATTTTTTTTTATCTTAGTTCAAAAATGATGCCCTTGATGTATGTAGGCCGCCTCATTTAAGATTTACAGAATTAAAAGTAGATTAAAAAACATACCCAATTGTGTAAGGATACAATTCTACAGTTGCATTATAGGAGGTCGCTTATTGAAACAAACTAACATTAGCAGAAAATAGCTCAACAAAATTATTCTGCAATTGTATCTTCACTAAAGCATTGGTGAAGCATGCCGAAATATTTTACATCAACATCATCATAAATCTGTTGGTAGAATTTTAAACAAACACACACGCACACACTCACAACAGTAGTAGATCTCTTATACACCATATGTTAATATTTCTATGCTCTGCAGTCATCAATGAACTCACTGTTAATGTTTCTATGTAATCATCATTCAGCAATGAACATCTGTTAGTTTCAGATGATATATGATCATAAGTTTATACAATTTTTAGATGATATATGATCAGAAGCTGTGTATGGATTTAAATATGCTATACTTTTAAGTGAAAATGTCATGTGACTTCTATTTATATTAATGTTTGATCAGATCCCTTAAATACATGTCAAATTCGTATGGAAGCTATATGAGAACTATTTGGAAGGTATATGCTTCTCTTAAATCCATAAGATTGCAAATAGATTCTGGTTCTCTTATATCTGGTTTTAGTAGATATATCTCAAAGAAAGTGGATGCCTAAAAAGAAATACTGAATTACGTACCATTCCATAAGTTAATTTGACCATAATGAAACTAACCTACTTATCTTTTGGTTCTATTTTATGTTATTCAGGGGAGGCATTAATATTCTTTTACTTGGTGATCTTGCTCCCAGTAAATCCCACCTCCAGTGCATACACAAATTAGATTTATTAGTTGTAGGTTTATTGTGTTAGATTTATTATTACATGTATATTGTTAGCATACTGGATGCATTTGTAAACTTTGTAATGAAATTGCTATATATATGAAATGCATTATTTTACTTTATGTGTATTTTCATTTTGTATTATCAGGATATTATCATTTAATGTACAAATTAGTGATTCTATTAATATATATATATTTTTAAATTTTGTTTTAATTCATGACGCGCATTTATGCGTGTCATAAGCATATTTATGACGGGGGCTTCCTTGACACGCTTTTTATGACACGCTTTGCGCGTCATAAAATGCGCGTCATTGTTCGCGCGTCAAGAAGCAGATGACGCGCATTTTGCGCGTCAAGAGGATTCTTGACCCTACCTTCCTTGACGCTTTTTTGCGCGTCATCTGGGCCCTTTCTTGACGCGCAAAAAGCGTCAAGAAAGGTCATTTTTGTAGTAGTGATGATAGAGCTGGTCGTTTGTTTGAACATCTATCTCATATATACCATGTCGAGGTTTAGCCTCGAAATAAAAGATATTATTAAGGTAAGCAGAAATCACATTTCCATCAAATTTATACCGAAATCCTTGTTCAAACAATGAAGAGACAGAAATAATGTTTCTGGATAAACCAGGTGCATATAAACAGTTAATCAAATTAACTACAAGGCCTGAAGAACATGAAAAAGAAAATGTTCCAGTAGCAAGTACTGGGACCTTCTTCCCGTCACCAACGATGAGGTCCATGCGGCCTCGTTCTGTCTTCTTCCACTTCTCAGGTTCCTGCAAAACATTAACAATGTGATAACCACATCCAGTATCAAATACCCATGAATCGGAGGAAACAGTGAAAAGTTCAATAACATTTATTGAAATACCTGATGAGCAACCCTTATTAGGGTTCTTGGTCATCTTCAGCTTTGCAAGATAAACGGGACAGTTGCGACGCCAGTGTCCCATTTTGTTGCACTCATAGCATAGGCGCTCCTCAGGAGGCTGTACTTGTGGTTTCTTGCCTTTGCCCTCTTTAACCTTCTTGGCTTTGGAGATCTTTGTATTCGTAACTCTGAGCACGTCCGGCGTGGTCCTGATCTTCACGTTGGGTATCAACGGAATAACCTCCTCGATCGACTGAGCCGAACAATTAATCGCAAGAATACGATAATGTTCTGGCAAAGATCTGAGTACTACATCAAGAGCCATCCCGTCAGAGATGGAGTAGCCAAGGTCGATCAGTCTGTCACGATACGCTTTCATCAGCATGACATGATCGTATGGAGAGGAGTCGTTAGCCATAGAGCAGTTCACAAATTGTGAAAGTGCATCAGCTCGCTCAGTCCTCTGACTCAATTCAAATAAATCCTTGAGTTTACGAATGATGTCATAAGCAGACATCCCCATGAAATTGTACCGATAATCCTGAGTCATGCTAGACAACATCAGGTCAGTGACGTCCTTATCATCGTCAGTGTGCTTTCGGAGCTCAGACCGCGAGTTCTCATTTAGCAAGTAAGATGGAATACTCGCGATCGGTCGGTCAATGACATAGAGTTTCCCGAAGAGCCTTAAAAGGTTCCTCAGGGTTGTCTGCCATGCGAGAAAGCCAGACTCAGTGAAGGGGTCGAGTTGTACCATTGAACTTAATGGAGGTGAGTTTTCTTTAGCCTTCTGAAAATAAGCAAAGTAAATTTAATCAGTATTTTCGATGTTTATTTTTTTTTTTAAAATAAGTTGGTAAAGTTTATTTTTAAGAAAATGAGAATTCGTTTAGACGACAATACTTGAGACCGCCAAATGAGCCTCAGGAGTAAGGCCGTGTAAACAAACTGACAACGGTTGTCAATTGTGAGACTCAACTCACAATTCTCGATATGAGGCCGCTATATACATACAATTGTATTTTGCGGTACGTTTAGCCTCATCCGTGCCCACTCTAGCAATACACATCCGTGGCGCGGTGTTGAAATACTCCAACACCACGAACATGTACGTCTAAAGCGATAGTAATCCTAAATGGTCGATTGTGATGACACGGTGTTGAAATACTCCAATGTCCTCACCTTAGAAGGTACCCTCGGCACCAAGTGCGGTGTTGAAATACTCCAACATTGATGCTCCGGTAAATACGTTCCAAGTTCGACTTGAGATAGGATGGCACGAACTATCAGTTTTATGAATTACCAAATAGGGATATTAATTACTTTTAATATTTAATTACCGTCAGACACGAACGATAAAACCCTATCACCACTCGGGACAAGTAAATTAATTTAACCTAATTAAATTACTAAGTTGTCGCGAATGGCATATTGTGTGTTAAACGGCATAAGGTCTTGATTTCGCTCGAGCCATACAAGCGAGATCATAGGGGACAAATTCAAAATAAATTAAATTAAAAATGGTGAACGATCGAGATGGCAACTCTGTGCGATCTGGAATCCTGTTCAGCTCCCACTTGCTTCGACATCCCTCTGGCGTGTGTCCAGTCTTCGACATTTGGTTACATACAAATTTACAATTACTAAAACTACTTCTAGTAAACTAGCTCTAATTTGTACAACTTTGAAACCCAAAATTCGGGTCCAATAAACCAAAACGAAATACAATCAATTGGGCCAACAACTTGGGCCAAACAGAGAAAGACAAAACACGCCAACACACATATTCAAATATGATCACAAAATATAGAGGGGTCGGCCGTAACACACAATAAAATATAAAGAATTAAAATAAATAAATAAATTAATTCCAATTCGCAATTTGGATTTAAGTCGAAATTGCGAACTACCGGTCGCGGAAAGACCGGTTCTGGTTTGCGTGCGGTGATAATGGCTCTGATGCCACTATTGGGATATATAGTGGGATCCGGGTTACCGATTTTAAGGGCGGCGACGACGTAGGGTTTTTCTTCCCTGGTATGCGACGCAGAGAGAGAGAGGGGAGGAGGAGACCAGGGTTTCGAAAACTTATTGCTTGTTCTCCACTCCTCCCCACCCTATAGGAGAATTTCGCAGACCATGGGCCCACCATGGCCTTCTGCGAATTCTCCATGGCCCACCAATGGGTTAGACTGTTAACCCATTAACAGTTTAACTCATCCGTCCATTTAATCGCGAGCCGTTTAAATATGTCATCGTAATAAATAAATAAATCAGTATTTATTTATTTGCCAATCAGTTCAATTAACTAATTAAAATAGTAATCAGTTTATTATCCATTGCCCCGGGTGTAACTCTTACGGGTCAATATCGGTCGGGTTCGTTAATTCGTCGGGTCAGGACACCTTGTTTCCAACAGTGTTGACGGTAGTTTCTATTGTTTGGTGATTACTGATGATTTTCCCGTTTCGCATGGGTGGCGTCGATGCATTCAAAGGATGAAACTCCAGATACTATTCAGAAGTTATTATCCAAGTTCGGATCAGTGTATAAATACAAAATATGTCGCATTCGTACTGATAATGGTACCGAATTCAAGAATGCTAAAATGACAGTTTTTTGTGATTCTCTTGGAATTGTACAAGAATTTAGTGCGCCATACACTCCACACCAAATGGAGTTGCTGAAAGAAAGAATCCAACATTGATTGAGATGGCACGAACTATGCTGTCTGATGCACATTTACCGATCAAGTTTTGGTCTGAAGTAGTTCACACTGCATGTTATGTGCTCAATCGTGTTCTGATTGTCAAGCGATTCAACAAGAAAAGTTATCAATTGCTTAAGGGTCATAATCCGAATTTACAATTTTTAGAGCCATTTGGGTGTTTATGCACGGTTCTCAAGGAAGGTGGGAAGTTTGAAGCCAAAGCTGTTGAAGGCATCTTTGTTGGGTATCAGTTTCCAATGAAACGAGTTTACTTTCCTTCTTCAAAAACAATTGAGAGTGTAATGACCAAGAATTGTGGCTTGTGTATTAAATAGTCATTTGGCGGACTATTCTGAAGGCCTATGCATGTGTATAGGTGAAAATAAGTTGGGTTATGGGTATATTGGGTCATTGGGCCAATTTAAACATGTTTGGGCTTAATTAGAGTATGTTTAGAGGGAGTTTAGTGGGCTTGTATGGTCCATTACGGGAATAGTGACATTTTTAGGGTTTAGGAGGATGGCTTGTTGACCAAGCATATCATCTCCTATAAATAGAACCCCATTATGTCTAGAAAGGGGTTGGTTTTTCGAAGTTGGTGGTGTTGGCAATTGTTAGAACCGTAACCTAGAGGGTTTACGGACTCCTCATTTTTAGAGTTTTTTTTTGCAACCGGTGTTCAATCAAGAAGTGATCTTCGAGTTTCAATCGGTTTGTGTGTGATTTCTGTTATTTGTTCAAATCATTATTTACTCATAATTGTGTTATTAATCTTGAATCATCCGATTGCTTGTATTCCGCACTCGTAATCGGTAGAGATATCGTGTTTGGGTGATAAATCGGGACTAACAATTGGTATCAGAGCCAAGAAACTTTGTTTCGAGGCTCTCACGATATCAGGATTCAAGAATATTGAGTTTTTCGTGATTTTTTGGTTGATTTCATGTGATTTTTGTTTGACGGCTCTCTAAAAAATTAGGGTTCATAATTGTTCTTACGTTTTCTGTCATATTTGATTCTCCAACTTTTAAATTTTATTGTTTGTGGATTTTGATTTGCTCTCTCGATCAGGTTAAAAAAAAAAAAAAGGAATCGAAATCTCCGCAATTCGAATGAAATCGAAAAGCCGTCCGTTAAAGTGAATTACGTGAATTGAATTTTCCTATTATTTACAAAAATGCCAATGGTATTTAATTAAAATATGTGGTCCACGTTAACCGGTTTTTGAAGCACTAAACGGCCACTCAATTCAAGTTGGTGTAAATTAATTTTAACGGGGTTCTGATCGTTGAATTTTTCTACACCTTGTGGAGTAATTCGTTTTTTTTTTATTTTTCAAAATTTTTGTTCCAAGTGTTTCAAGGTGTTACTAACGAATTTTGTGAGTTTCTTGTTATTGCATTTACAGATTTCGTTCGAAGCTCTTTTCAGCAACTGAAAGTGTTCGACGGCAGCCTTCTGGTTCACAGAAGGTTTTCGAGCAGTTTCAGGAGATTTTCGAGCATTACAGAGGGTTTTCGTGCGTGCTCAGGAGGTTTTCTAGGGTTTCCTGACACTTTTCGGTCCAAGTTTCTGGTTTTCTGCCGAGAAAAAGGGTGCTCGTTGACTGATTCTTCAGTCAGCGTTCAAAGTACCTGGTTTTCGATCCATTCTGTGGGTTTTCGAGTAGGTTTTCGACTCATTCTTCGGGTTTTCAAGCCTAGGTTTCGAGTCATTACCTTTTCGACCCGCGGTTCAATCGAAAACACTCGTTTTCGAGTCACCGATTGCTTTTCGGTCGGGTATTCTGCCTGATCGAAAACCCCATTTCGGTTGATTCCTGTGGTTTTCGACTTGTCATCGATTTCGGTCTTGACCGAAAACCATTTGTCTGATCGAATACCTGTTGTTTGCAGGTTTTCGACCTGGTTTTCGGTTTCCATTTCGATCCACCTGTTCGAAAACCCTGTTTAGTCTTCCTGATCGAAATCCTGCTATGGCTTTCGATATGGCTTCTCTTCCATCTAGTAGTTGCTCAAACTCTCACTGTGTTGATATATACAATTGCATGAAAGATTTTGAGACTAAATTTATGAATGCAAATCTTTATCATTCTCGAACTCAACTAGAATTAAATAATTTTAAAGATAAAGCAAAAACATGGAAAGAAAAATATGAGGCTGCCAAAGTTGATGTGTCTAACCTTGAAAGAAAACTTAGTGACTCCCAGACATATCTAGGAATAGCTAATGAAAAGGTTGAGGAACAATCCAAAGAGCTAGAAAGCCTTAGAACTCAACTTGCTTCCACTAGTCAGACCTTAGAAAAAACCAATTTGACAAATAAGAAAATGTTGGATGCAAGCCTCAAATTTTATAACTCAGACACTAGAATAAAGCACATAAAAAACAATGGGGGTCTGGGTTTTGGAGTAACTTATGATGATGAACCTGAATCAAAAGATGCATCATCCTTTCACACTATTCCCACTCCTCATATGCACAAGATGATCCCTGATCCTGAAATGAAAGAAGGAACTAGAGATGCATTGAAAGACATTGATAGAAAATTAGCTGAGTGCCCAATCAAAATTTCATACCCTTCTGCTAACTCAGATACTAATTCTTCTACTCCTTGTGCAGATAGGAATAATGGAAGTGAAAAAGCTGAAACCTCAAGTTTGAAGAGTCAAGAGTCGTTTGAAAACTTTGATTGGAATAAGTGTGGTTTTTCTGTCACAAGTCCTAAACTTGGTTTTGCAGAATCTGATTGTTTTGATAAGCTTTCATTGAACAGTAATTTTAGTTTTGGTAGTGGTGATAAGACTGAGTCTAAACCCTTGAGAAAGGTTAGGATTTTGAGAAGGGGTAAAGGACCACAGGTTGCTGGTCCCGAACCCACTTTGTCTATTGTGACTGATGATTCATCTAATGCTTCTGTGTGTTCTGATGTGCATGATAATGTGAATGTTTTTGATAATGCTAGTAATGTGCAGAACGTGCAAAATGGGCAGAATGTGCAGGAGGCTGGACCACGAGCTGATTTTATCCCATATCCTGAGGTAAATTCAGTTTATGACCAGTTTGTGCCAGTACAGCGGGAGTATGTGCTGACAACTAGGCCAAATGGCAAAGTTGTGTGGGTACATAAAAACAATAAACCATCTTGGATATCCACAGGGAAGAGATATTCCCAGGCTCCCGCGTACCTAAAGAAGCAGTCTTGCCATGTGTGTGGGAATCCTGGACACGTAGCAAGAAATTGCTTATACAGGCCATATGAACCCTACTACCCTAAAACTCATTTGAAAAACAATCAAGGGCAATCATATGGTGGCACAAATAGCAAACCTGTCCCCAGAAAGGTAAGTTCTAAGCCAAAGGTACCTACATACCCAAAGGTACCTAAAGTGACCAAAGAGTCTGCACCTTCACACCCTAAGGTGCAGAGACATGTACCTTCACAACCAAAGGTACACAAGGTGACCAAAAAGCCTGCACCTTCAATCCCTAAGGTGCAGAAGTCTGTACCCCTGCAACCAAAGGTACAGAAAGTTGACCAAAAGCCTAAGTCACCTCAACAACCAACCAAAACTGATTTCAAAAAACCTAAATTGAATAATTCTGTTAACAAATCAGTTTCTGTTTTAAAACCCACTTGGGTTCCCAAACATGGTGGTCTCTTAGAAAATAATCAAGAGAAGTGGAATGTGCAGAAGGTGGTAAACGAGTGTTTTCAGCCTAAAGGGGTGTATAAAAAACATTCCAAACAGTTTGCTGAAGTTAAAAGTAAAAATGCTAATGTTTATCAAATTCCACCTAAAAGGGTTCAAGCTAAAGGGAAAGAGAACCACCAACCCACAAAGCCCACACCAATGCCCAACAAAAGCAAGAAACCCAAAACAAAGGTTCCCACACCCTCAATCCCTGATTTTACAAAGGGAATGTGCCTCAGAGAAGTGACCTTTATTGATTCATCAGGTCTACCCAGAACCACAATGGCCTGGGTTCCAATGGCAAACTAATCTCTCATTGTGTGCAGGAACAGTCAAGGAGGATTTTCATTAACATTTATGTTTGTGATAGTGATTGTTCCAGGCACATAAAGGAGGCATCTCTCCATTACATGGCATGCAAAATCTTAATAGTAAGGATGTTCTCCTTGTGAGAGGTAAAAATGTTTTATATCAGCAAGGTACTGTCTGGATTGATTGTTTCTTGACTAGATGTTTGTGAGATACGGTTCTGCATAAAACAAAACCCTGTTCTGAAAATTTTTCAAAAGGAAAACTTTGAAAGTTAGCTTGGCCAATTTTGTCTTATAGTGTGTTTATTAAAGTAAAAAATAAAAATTAAAAAATAAAAAATAAATATAAAAAAAATGTGTGTGTTAAAAATCAAAAAGCAAGGGGAAGAATAGAAAAGATGAAAATGTTGACCCCTCAAAAATATTGTGCTTTTCAATTTTTAATCATTGTTTGTGAAGGTGGGAAATGAAATAAATTTCCAGGCGTTTGGTGGCTGACACGTGTAAGGTGGATGCGAAAAGCAACGTCTCTTGGTTGATGTGCTCGGTAGGCTCAGCTGCAATTGATAAAAAGGTATGTCTAGTCACTACAGTTGAAGATAACGTATGATGCCTGATAGGAAGCACACACTTAGGTTAGTACTGTTTTCATTTGACTGTTTGTTAGGAGTCCTGAGACACACGCCCGAGTACTGGGTACTGATGCTATGCTCAAAAATCCCATCCCCTCTGCTTTGCGTGAGCAATGACCTGGGGATGTTGTACGTGAGTCAGGCCTCCTTTGTTCGGCGATGGCTGAGACCTGGAGACTCCCTGATCCACGTACCTCTTAGATCACATTGTATAATATATTAAAACCAAAAAGGATGCCAAAGCGCACAAATCAAAAGAGACCCTCAAGTGTCCAAAACCCTGAAAGCCCTGTCACTGATGAGAGCGTTAATGAAAATGTCTCAAAAACTCAGTTGACGCTGTATATTATCCCCAAAAAATCCCCGTGATCTATTCTTTCTTTTCTCAACCCAGTCTGGAGCATGGTGTTAGGCTTAGGAAAGGTGTCGTGAAAAATGTCATGGGAAACTTGATGAACTTGATGAAACGTACAAAATATACCTAGGACTTATGTGTGTGGATTTAATGGTACTCATAAATAATTGAACCCAAAAGATAAATAAAGTGACAGTCTGCTCGAGTAAGAGAAAGCGGCATGAGTTTAAAGTGGACATCTATACCGGCAATCACCAGAGCGTGTGGAGTAGCTGAAACTGAAAAGGGGTCCTCAGTCCCAAAGTCATGGTATCATCCCTAATTTACCTTCTCATGTGTGAATTATTAGATAGTTGTTTTATCTTAATTTGTGTGGAGTGAGTGTTTTAATTTTCTTTCTTGAGTTTATAATTTGGCCAGGTTGATTTGACAAGTTTTAAATAAGTTTTTATGGGTTTGTGCAAGAACTTATGCCCCCTCTCAAAAGTGACCCCTTTTTTAGGGGGAGAAGGAGAGTAATTGTGAGATATGCAGTATCTCAGGGGGAGATATGTAATGTCTCAGGGGGAGTGAGAAGTGTCCTAGGGTTCAGGGGAAGTATTTAAAGGAAACCCGTAATCAATGTTAGGGTTTATGTTAAATAATGATATGTCTCCTGCTAATCCGATAACCAGTTATCATGTATCTGGTTAGTGTTTGTTCCTTGTTGTGCTTAACAGGTTAAGTGAAAAAAGACAACTCATGGAAAAGAAAAGTCAAGGACACAGGTCAAGCAAGAATTTTGCTGCTGCTGAGCAAGTTGAATAACCAGCCGGAAAAGGACTTACCCTGTGCTTAGGGGAAGTTTGTTGGTTGTTCAAATGAAGCTTCCAAAGATTCAAAAGACACCGGTTAAGTGTTTAGGGGAAGCTACATTAAGAATGTCAAGAATGCCAAGATAGGGGTTTTTAAATTTCTTTACCCCTGAAGACAAGCAATTCAAGTCAGTTACCGATGATCCAGCGAGAATCTAAGTTTCTTTCAAAGAAGAAGCAAGTTTATGAGAATCCTCCTCTCATTACTTGTTCAATTCAAGAAGTTCAAGCTGTTGCTGATAAAGAGAAAAGCCATTGACAATTCCCATTGCTGCCCAATGAAGATTGTCCAAGATAAAGATTCTTCATCAACCCATGTTCAAGCCAAGGGGAAGACTACAAGTCTGAAGATTGAAAGAAGAAGATATTTAATAGCACAAGCCAAGGGGAAGATTGTAAGGACCAAGAATTGTGGCTTGTGTATTAAATAGTCATTTGGCGGACTATTCTGAAGGCCTATGCATGTGTATAGGTGAAAATAAGTTGGGTTATGGATATATTGGGTCATTGGGCCAATTTAAACATGTTTGGGCTTAATTAGAGTATGTTTAGAGGGAGTTTAGTGGGCTTGTATGGTCCATTACGGGAATAGTGACATTTTAGGGTTTAGGAGGATGGCTTGTTGACCAAGCATATCATCTCCTATAAATAGAACCCCATTATGTCTAGAAAGGGGTTGGTTTTTCGAAGTTGGTGGTGTTGGCAATTGTTAGAACCGTAACCTAGAGGGTTTACGGACTCCTCATTGCATGACTATGGTTTGAATACCAATTCAGGGGGAGATATGTAATGTCTCAGGGGGAGTGAGAAGTGTCCTAGGGTTCAGGGGAAGTATTTAAAGGAAACCCGTAATCAATGTTAGGGTTTATGTTAAATAATGATATGTCTCCTGCTAATCCGATAACCAGTTATCATGTATCTGGTTAGTGTTTGTTCCTTGTTGTGCTTAACAGGTTAAGTGAAAAAAGACAACTCATGGAAAAGAAAAGTCAAGGACACAGGTCAAGCAAGAATTTTGCTGCTGCTGAGCAAGTTGAATAACCAGCCGGAAAAGGACTTACCCTGTGCTTAGGGGAAGTTTGTTGGTTGTTCAAATGAAGCTTCCAAAGATTCAAAAGACACCGGTTAAGTGTTTAGGGGAAGCTACATTAAGAATGTCAAGAATGCCAAGATAGGGGTTTTTAAATTTCTTTACCCCTGAAGACAAGCAATTCAAGTCAGTTACCGATGATCCAGCGAGAATCTAAGTTTCTTTCAAAGAAGAAGCAAGTTTATGAGAATCCTCCTCTCATTACTTGTTCAATTCAAGAAGTTCAAGCTGTTGCTGATAAAGAGAAAAGCCATTGACAATTCCCGTTGCTGCCCAATGAAGATTGTCCAAGATAAAGATTCTTCATCAACCCATGTTCAAGCCAAGGGGAAGACTACAAGTCTGAAGATTGAAAGAAGAAGATATTTAATAGCACAAGCCAAGGGGAAGATTGTAAGGACCAAGAATTGTGGCTTGTGTATTAAATAGTCATTTGGCGGACTATTCTGAAGGCCTATGCATGTGTATAGGTGAAAATAAGTTGGGTTATGGGTATATTGGGTCATTGGGTCAATTTAAACATGTTTGGGCTTAATTAGAGTATGTTTAGAGGGAGTTTAGTGGGCTTGTATGGTCCATTACGGGAATAGTGACATTTTAGGGTTTAGGAGGATGGCTTGTTGACCAAGCATATCATCTCCTATAAATAGAACCCCATTATGTCTAGAAATGGGTTGGTTTTTCGAAGTTGGTGGTGTTGGCAATTGTTAGAACCGTAACCTAGAGGGTTTACGGACTCCTCATTTTTAGAGTTTTTTTTTTTTTTTTTTTTTTTTTTTTATCAGTAATGGTATTTTTATCTTGAATTCAATAGCTGCTACAATATAATTTTACAGCATGTGAAATCCCATGAAATCTCTTTGTATCACAGGCCTACATTCAGGAGCCAAAAAGGAAGAAAAATACGAGCACCGGACTACAACATTTGTTGTGTAATCAGCAGCACTGTACTTAAGAGCTACACCCGGACTTATTATACAAACGTTCCCAAAAAAACCAACTCAAACTGAACTATCTATTCGTGCGTGCCAAAAACATGTCATTTTCGTAGTTAAGTTTGAGGTTTTTAATGATCATGGGCCGGATACCTTACTTGAAATCAACTACTGATATAGTCTATGTCTTCTTTTTCTAGGTGCATCTTTCCTTTGTCTCTTCTTGTATTTGTTCTATTTTGCTCGGGTTGACCTCGCTTTCTCAAGACATATGCCAAATACAGAGCAACATCAGTTGCATGACTATGGTTTGAATTTCTTTGACACTACTATTTATTGTGATAATTCTGCTGCTTTACAAATTGTCAAAAACCCTGTCCAGTTTTCTAAAACAAAGCATATCGACATCAAAATTCATTTTATTCGGGACTGCCATGATCGCAGATTGGTACACTTGGAACAGGTGTCGTCGGATGAGAATGTGGCTGACATGTTCACCAAACCCCTTCCCAGAGCTAGCTTTGAAATGTGTTTAAAAGGCCTTCGTATGATTGCCTTTGAAGAGTAAACTGACACCTCAATTTTTTGTACATTTTTAATGTTTAAGAAATGCTTTTATAAAAAATAAAAAAAAAAAAAAAAAAAAAAAAATTAGAAAATACAAAAATAGTGTCAATTTCTGTATAATGGAATGAGAAAATTAAAAAGCAAGGGGAAGGAAAATGAGCAACATCATATGATGTCCCCCAAATAATATGTGCTTTTAAATTTTTCATGTCTTTCTGGCTTTCTTTGATCAGGTAGGGAAATGAAATAAATCTCCAGGCGTTTGGTGGCTGACACGTGTAAGGTGGATGCGAAAAGCAGCGTCTCTTGGTTGATGTGCTCGGTAGGCTCAGCTGTAATTGATAAAAAGGTATGTCTAGTCACTACATTTGAAGATAACGTATGATGCCTGATAGGAAGCACACACTTAGGTTAGTACTGTTTTCATTTGACTGTTAGTTGGGAGTCCTGAGACACACGCCCGAGTACTGGGTACTGATGCTATGCTCAAAAATTCCCATCCCCTCTGCTTTGCGTGAGCAATGACCTGAGGATGTTGTACGTGAGTCAGGCCTCCTTTGTTCGGCGATGGCTGAGACCTGGAGCCTCCCTGATCCACGTACCATTTAGATCACATTGTATAATATATTAAAACCAAAAAGATGCCAAAGCGCACAAATCAAAAGAGACCCTCAAGTGTCCAAAACCCTGAAAGCCCTGTCACTGATGAGAGCGTTAATAAAAATGTCTCAAAAACTCAGTTGACATTGTATATTATCCCCAAAAATCCCCGTGATCTACTCTTTCTTTTCTCAACCCAGTCTGGAGCATGATGTTAGGCTTAGGAAAGGTGTCGTGAAAAATGTCATGGGAAACTTGATGAACTTGATGAAACGTACAAAATATACCTAGGACTTATGTGTGTGGATTTAATGGTACTCATAAATAATTGAACCCAAAAGATAAATAAAGTGACAGTCTGCTCGAGTAAGAGAAAGCGGCATGAGTTTAAAGTGGACATCTATACCGGCAATCACCAGAGCGTGTGGAGTAGCTGAAACTGAAAAGGGGTCCTCAGTCCCAAAGTCATGGTATCATCCCTAATTTACCTTCTCATGTGTGAATTATTAGATAGTTGTTTTATCTTAATTTGTGTGGAGTGAGTGTTTTAATTTTCTTTCTTGAGTTTATAATTTGGCCAGGTTGATTTGACAAGTTTTAAATAAGTTTTTATGGGTTTGTGCAAGAACTTATGCCCCCTCTCAAAAGTGACCCCTTTTTTAGGGGGAGAAGGAGAGTAATTGTGAGATATGCAGTATCTCAGGGGGAGATATGTAATGTCTCAGGGGGAGTGAGAAGTGTCCTAGGGTTCAGGGGAAGTATTTAAAGGAAACCCGTAATCAATGTTAGGGTTTATGTTAAATAATGATATGTCTCCTGCTAATCCGATAACCAGTTATCATGTATCTGGTTAGTGTTTGTTCCTTGTTGTGCTTAACAGGTTAAGTGAAAAAAGACAACTCATGGAAAAGAAAAGTCAAGGACACAGGTCAAGCAAGAATTTTGCTGCTGCTGAGCAAGTTGAATAACCAGCCGGAAAAGGACTTACCCTGTGCTTAGGGGAAGTTTGTTGGTTGTTCAAATGAAGCTTCCAAAGATTCAAAAGACACCGGTTAAGTGTTTAGGGGAAGCTACATTAAGAATGTCAAGAATGCCAAGATAGGGGTTTTTAAATTTCTTTACCCCTGAAGACAAGCAATTCAAGTCAGTTACCGATGATCCAGCGAGAATCTAAGTTTCTTTCAAAGAAGAAGCAAGTTTATGAGAATCCTCCTCTCATTACTTGTTCAATTCAAGAAGTTCAAGCTGTTGCTGATAAAGAGAAAAGCCATTGACAATTCCCGTTGCTGCCCAATGAAGATTGTCCAAGATAAAGATTCTTCATCAACCCATGTTCAAGCCAAGGGGAAGACTACAAGTCTGAAGATTGAAAGAAGAAGATATTTAATAGCACAAGCCAAGGGGAAGATTGTAAGGACCAAGAATTGTGGCTTGTGTATTAAATAGTCATTTGGCGGACTATTCTGAAGGCCTATGCATGTGTATAGGTGAAAATAAGTTGGGTTATGGGTATATTGGGTCATTGGGCCAATTTAAACATGTTTGGGCTTAATTAGAGTATGTTTAGAGGGAGTTTAGTGGGCTTGTATGGTCCATTACGGGAATAGTGACATTTTAGGGTTTAGGAGGATGGCTTGTTGACCAAGCATATCATCTCCTATAAATAGAACCCCATTATGTCTAGAAAGGGGTTGGTTTTTCGAAGTTGGTGGTGTTGGCAATTGTTAGAACCGTAACCTAGAGGGTTTACGGACTCCTCATTTTTAGAGTTTTTTTTTGCAACCGGTGTTCAATCAAGAAGTGATCTTCGAGTTTCAATCGGTTTGTGTGTGATTTCTGTTATTTGTTCAAATCATTATTTACTCATAATTGTGTTATTAATCTTGAATCATCCGATTGCTTGTATTCCGCACTCGTAATCGGTAGAGATATCGTGTTTGGGTGATAAATCGGGACTAACAGAGAGTCATTTGAATGTGGATTGTCAAAGACACACTTTTCTGACACCCAAATCGGTTGATATTCTTGCATTTGATTACAAGACTTTATTTGATTCTTTCTCGGCTGCACATAATGATTCTGCTGATGAGCATACTGAAGAACTTCTAGCTTCTGCTATGTTACATTCCATACTTAGTCCTGGATCATGGATTCCAAAGCTTCCGAGTGTTTCTAATTCTGCTTCATCTAGTTAGAATGCTTCTAACTTAGAAACAATGAGTTCGTCTGATGATGATGAGAATACTTTTCATGAAGCTGAATCGACACCAGTTGATGACCCGATAAGCTTACCAAGTACAAGTTCTTTAGTGCCGGTTTCTTTACCGATTGGTGATCTTTCAAGCTCAGAGGAAGAAGATGGAAATTTAAATAATCTTGTAGACAATATTGAGGTTCCTGATTCAACTACGCTTCGGATTCATAATATACATCCTCAAGAAAGTATTATTGGAGATCCGAATTCTGGAGTGCGCTCACGATATCAATTGGCTGATTCTATTGATGCTTTAATTTGCTGAAATTAGGGATTCCGGTGTTCAGAATGAAGTATTTCACTCATGTTTTCTGTCTCAAGTTGACCCTACCAATGTTGATCAAGCGTTGGAAGATGCTTCTTGGGTAAGAGCGATGCAGGATGAATTGCAGTAATTTTAAAAATTAGGAGTTTGGCATCTCGTGGATTTACCCGCTAATTCTAAAGAACCTAGTGGAACTAAATGGGTTTTGAAATGCAAAAAGGATGATTGTGGTATCATCGTCAGAAACAAAGCTCGATTAGTGGTTCAGGGTATCTCTCAGATTAAAGGCATTGATTTCAATGAAGTATATGCTCCTGTAGCAAGAATTGAGGCTATTAGGATCTTTCTGGCTTTCGTGGCACATCATGGATTTATAGTATATCAAATGGAAGTCAAGAGTGCTTTTCTCAGTGGGAAAATTCATGAAGAAGTTTATGTGAAGCAACCGCCTGGTTTTTATGATCCAGAGTTTCCTGAACAGGTGTACAAGCCAAACAAAGCTTTATATGGTCTTCATCAGGCTCCACGGGCTTGATATGAGACTCTCTCTACACACCTGCTTGAAACATGGATTTAAATGTGGCAAAGTGGATTGTACACTATTTTCAAAGAAGTTTGGGACGGATCTGCTGCTTGTTCAAGTTTATGTAGATGATATTATCTTTGGAAGCACTAATGACAAATTATGCGAAGAATATGAACGTGTCATGCAAACGAAGTTCGAGATGAGTTCTATGGGGGAGATGGGTTTCTTTTGGGTCTTCAAGTTCATCAATTTGCGAAAGGCATATTTTTGCATCAAACAGAATATGTGTCCGATATTTTGGCTCGTTTCAAGATTGGAGACGTCCGGATTCCAAGTACACCTATTCAGGTTTCACATGGCCTTGAACCAGATGAGTCTGGTGACAATGTTGATTGGACATTGTTTCGTGCCATGATAGGTTCCCTTATGTACTTAACTGTATCTCATCCTGATATTATGTTTGATGTGTGCTTGTGTGCTAGGTACCAGGCAGCTCCCAAGGCTTCACATATGCTAGCAGTAAAAGAGATTTTTGCTTATTTGAAGGGCAATCCGGATCTCGGTATCTGGTACCCTAATGATAATAAGTTCGAGTTATCAGCGTATTCTGTCTCGGACTACGACGGCTGTAAAATCAATTTCAAGTCGACTACCGCTGAATGACAGTTTTTGGGGGAGAGACTCGTGTCATGGAAATGCAAGAAACAAACTTCGGTTGTAACGTCTACTGCTAAGGCGAGATATATAGATCCTTCCAGTTGGTTTTCACAGGTTTTGTGGATACAACAGCAGTTACGCGACTATGGTTTGAATTTTCTAGACTACTCACATTTACATTGATAACTCGGCTGCTATTTCCATCATGAAAAATCCTGTTCAACATTAAAAACTAAGCACATTGACATAAGATATCACTTTATCCGTGATTGCTATGAGAAGAAACTAATTGATTTGCATAAAATTCACACGGATTTTCAAAGGGCTGATTTATTCACTAAAGCGTTTGATAAAACTCGCTTTCAATTTTTATTGCAAATCAATGGGGTTACTCGGTTGAATGTCAAGTAAACTGATTCAGTTGATCATTTTTTTTAATTTTTTTTATGTTTCTTTTGTTTCTGCTTTTTAGGGGAGAATTATGAAAAAATACAAAAATAATGTGTTTTCTTGTATTAAAAAATGAAAAAGCATAAAAAATGGAAAAATTAAAAATTGAGATATGTGATCCAACCTCGTGAGAAATGATAGTACATCAGTGAATGTTACTGACCATGGATAAAATAGGTTGAAAGGCTGTAGGTTCTTCTTTATTTCATTGAATGTGTCAATCAATATCTGATACTTGCTAGTATGATATAAACATAATGCTTGCATGACATCTGTGGTGTAACATGATTCTTGTGGTTGTGTAATCTAGATATTAGCTGAATAATACAAAAAGAGAATAAGTGTTCTAGTGTATGCATGCGTTCTTTTGAAAGATTTAAACTTGTTTGATTTTCTTTATTTTGTCAAACGATCAGACTTTCTCTGCGTATTGAAAGATCGACCTGATCATTGTTCATTTGACGTTCTGCTTTATTTTTCTTGGTGTTTCGTATAACTCATCGGACTGTCTCTACGTGTACGTGAGTACCGACCTGATTGTTGTTGAGTTATACAATTTCAACTTGTTTTGCTTCCTTATTTTCCTAAACAATCGGACTTTCTCTGCGTGCTCACAAGGCCGACCTGATTTTTGTTTGTTTATGGTTCTGGTTTCTTTTTGAATGAAACACTATGAACGATTTATATCTGTAAATATTTTGTGGTGAATAAGAGAAAAATAAAAAATATCATAACTCAGATTCTCAATTACTTGAATTGTGGGTACCATGATTTGTGTGCTTGATAAATATAACTAATTCATATCAAAGCAGTAAAAATTGATTTGATTTGACTGAAATACACATGAAAATGTTGTATTCGTGGACTACTTGGCTTGCATGTTGATTAGATTGAAATTAAAATGTGTTAAGTGCATCTCACTGGTATGATCTCATGTTGCGATCTTTCTTACAAAAACATAAATTATTGCATTTATATTTCTGTTTTCTGTTGTTTCATTAGAAAATTTCAAAAAGATTTTTGGTGTGTTATAGCGTAATTTTGAATAATCAAAAAGATTTTAGTGTGTTTTGATATAAAGTTGCTAAAATTCAAAAAGATTTTATTCCTGCTTTATTTTTGATCAACTGAATACGGGAACGGCAAATTTTTGTCGATAAAACCGCAATCGAAGCTTGAATTGGCTCATCATGTTTCAATTTGGAAAAATTTGGATTTTTGGGGGTGTAATGTCAAATTTAAAGGTTTAAGGGCAAAATGGTAATTTCACAGGAAATGTGGTCCGGACGTACCAGGTGGTACGCCCGGTGAGCCACTTCGCATATAAAGGGGAAAATGTGGTACGTCTTCTGCATTACCTGCGTACCACATCCAAATTCTTTCTGCGAACCCTAAACTCTTTGTTCGATTTCTCACTGTATAACGAACCTTTACTCGAGATTTTGTTGCTACAGGTAGGTACGAGGATGGCGCGTCTTCTCATGGTCTTCAATTGCATTTTCATGATCTCAATCTCATGATTTTTGGATTTGAAGCCTCGGTTTTTTGCGAAACCGAGCACTAGGGTTGGTTAACGGGGTTAAAGTCTATCTCAACTAGTTTTAAATACATAGTCTTGGTCGGTTTTTGGTAAAGAATAAAACCTCGGTGGTAAATTTCATCAGAAACACAATTTTGAGAGTAAAAATCGCGATTGACTCTTCGAGTGAATTGTTCTTCCGCCGTACCACATGGTACGCGGCGTACTAGATTTTATACGTGGTCCAATGTAGTCTGTATCTGGTACGTTTGACTTATCTGGTACGTGGTCAACATTTCTGGTCCGTCCCGTACCAAATGTGGTCCGACGGACCAAAGTGGTCCGTGACGTGGTCCGTTGACAATTTTTTTCAAAAGTTCATCGTTTGAGTATTTCAAATCAAATCAGAGTCGGTTGTAAGCGGTTTTAATGATAATTGGTGTTTGTGAATGTTTCAGAAATGGGAGCGTTAAAGTCTAACGACGAACACAACATTTGTGCTTATCTCGGGGCGTCTGCAAAATGGCGATCTCATTTTGGAGACATATTTGACTTTTTGCGACGATCGAGAGTGTATTATGCTGCTACTCACGAATGTACACTGTACAAAGATCTTCTCACTATGTTCTGGCCTTTTGCCCAAGTGGACTGTTTGGTGGTACCTTCAATGATTCGTGCAAGGATTCTTCAAACCGATGTTATATCTGAAGACGATGTTATGAGAGTTTTGAGATTCAATGATCGACCGGCATTTCCAAAAGAGTTTGATCAGATTGACATGGTTGCATTGCTAAGATGGTGAAGTATGATGGCAATATCTATGTTTCCTGGTTTCTTAAAGCGAATCTGAGTCCAACATATAAGTATCTGATGCACGTGATAATCAGGTATTTTGGTAATCGACTGAGGGGACATGAAGAATTTGATAGGAAGGTTTTGTCTTTCTTTACTACTTTGGTGATGAATCGTGAGTTTAACTTTTCTGGATGGATATTCGACTACATGAAGGAGAACATTATGTCGAAGCAAAACAAGAGTGTTATGTATCCCAGGTTTCTTCAAATGATCTTAAATGACCTGCATCCTAATTTTCCAAAGAATCCAGATGTTGTCTTACTATTAAAGCACATGAATGCAGTTGATGTGGGGAAGTTGCCAGTTTATCAGAAAAGTAAAGGAAAAAATATGGCTCCTCCGGTTAAAGGATTGGTTGGCCATTTAGCAAAACCAAACTATGTGGCACTGGCTGATGGTGCTCCAACACATCCTGATAGTACTGATGAAGAACTGGAATATGACGAGAATGGTAACCTAGTTTAGGAAGATGAAGAAGATCACCAAGATGTGCCTATTCAACAACCAGTAGAACAATAACCTGCTGCTTCTGTACCCATGCAACAACAACAACAATAACAATCTGAGCAAGTTCAACAAGATCTAATTATTCCTGACAGAGAAGATGATATAGCTGGTTCAAAAGATGTTTCTGAAGATGATGATGAAGAAAGTTCTTCTGATACAAATTCTGATTCTGGAGAGTATCTGGAAATATTGCATTTTTCCAGAGGTAATATGGTGAAGAAAGGTTCAAAAGCTCATCTGGCTTATCTGACTTCCAGAAATGAAGATATTTCTAGATTTGAGCATCTGTCAAAACGGTCTGCTGATAGAGAAGATGATGATGATCCATCTTATACTCCATCTGTGGAGGAATCAGCGCCCGATTGTTTCTACTGGCAAGCGTATGAATCATATGTCTAGGCCGAACATGATGGTGAAACAGGACTCGTTCGTTGTCGATGCTAGAAACGCTAGTAGCAGTCCGCCTAGCAAGAAGCAAAAAGTTTCTTCAAAGTCTTCTATTCCAAGTCAACCAACAACAAAAACTGCAAATGTTCAAAGTTCTAGTATTCCATTTGTTAGAAGGTTGATTGTCAAAAATTCGTCAAGTTCTACTTCTACATCAACTACTGCTTCTCCTACAATATCAACAATTTCATCTACTGACTTAAAGCTTGCTTTGCATCAAACTAGACTTGATGAATTAGAGTCTACAAATCGTCAACAAGCTAATGAAATTCAAGGATTGAAGAATACTGTGAAAGAGTTGATATCTTGTGATCAGTCAGAGGATCGTGAGATTGCTCGACTTCAAAATTATCTCTTTCTCTGGGTGAGCAGCTAAACCGATTGTTAAAAGCTTTACCTCATCAGGGGGAGATGAGACCAAATCCTGAAGAGGTTTGCGTAGAAGATGTCGATGTATCAAGATATTTGAATGATACGGATGACCCAGAAGGAGGTGTTTGTGGAGATGGTTCTGGTGTTTCTGGTGCAGCTGGAACATCTGTTGCTGCTGGAACATTTGTTGCTGCATCTTAGGGGGAGTCGTCTGGTAAAGATGTATATGAAGTGACTCCAATTACAAGAGTTTTTATTGAAGAAGGAGAATTTTTGCATCAATATTCAAAAGAGCAACTTGCTGCGATATATGATCTAAATATTGAAGATGTTGATAAAGTTCCTTTCGCTGAACCTCACAGAGAAGAAGATTCAGATGATGAGTTTTTATATGAAGAGGAGCATGTAGAAGTTGAAGATATGACTACAGAAGAATATCCAGATGATCCTAAAGTCTATGGGAATTTTACCGATAATGATCAGTCTGGAGGATTCAATTTCTTTGCAAGAGATGATGAGGAAGAAGTTGAAAAGGAGTTAAAAAAGAAAGAAGCTAAGAAACAACCGGAATCTGCTGAAACTGATAAATTTTCAGAAGAACAAGAGAAGACGAGGTTATTTGATGAATGGATGAAGGAACAAAGGTCGAAGAAGATACCTGTGGTGAAACCTACAAAATCTGTTGATCTAAAGAAATTCTTTGAAAACAGAGGTGTAGCCACTGGTAATATTATCAGTTGGATGTTCGACTCGCAACTCAAGTGTTATGCTGTCAAGAAAGAATTTGGCATTATCTACTTGAAGAATGCAAAAAGATTTGATACATTACCAGTCTGTGATGTGAGGGAATTATCCAGAAAGCCATTCTTGAATTATGGTGAACATCCTTCGGCCGAATTCTTCAAACACAAGTTGCTTGAAGAATGCCAAAA
This sequence comes from Deinandra increscens subsp. villosa, assembly GCA_039602395.1. NCBI lineage: Eukaryota > Viridiplantae > Streptophyta > Magnoliopsida > Asterales > Asteraceae > Deinandra > Deinandra increscens. The sequence continues at coordinate 19,087,029 of JBCNJP010000008.1, forward strand.
GCGATTCAGATTTTTAAATCCTCAAAGGCCGAAGTACATTGATCATCCAACCATTCATCCAAAAATGGGAAGAGCAGTTGTGGTATTAAAGTACAAGAAGCCTATTCAACTCAAGAAGATACCTTTGAAAAGGCTAGAACATAATTTCATCAAGACTTTGAGATGGTCGTACTATGATGAGTATACGGGAGAAGCAGTGATTGTTGTCAAGGAAGAGAACAAGGTGGTTAGGATTTTTGATCCTATGTGGTTGATTAACCTGTCTGAAGCTGATATCGACAAGCTCTATCACAACAAAATTCTATACAAGGCTGAGGATGCTGAGCAAGCCTTGCAGTTTCAAAGAGTGATCAGAGTTTGCTATGCTTTTGATATTCATGCTGGAAATAACTGAAGACGGTATTGGAAAGAGACGAAGACAAAAGCTTCTGAAGACTAGCATCAGACAAGGGGGAGTTTGTTGGAACATTTTATGATGGCTAATGCTAGGTCTAGGTGTTTTGTTATTGTATTAGTTGTTTTGTAAGTTCTGGTCCCAGCGTACCAGTGGACGGACCAGATGGTACGCAGCCACGTACCATTTTGTACGTGGGTTAATTGGTACGCCGGGCAGAACCATATAAATAGTTTAAGCTCTTGTGTTTGAGAGTATTTGTGAGATTTGAGTTCTTAACTGTGTGTAATTTGTGGTGTTTGCTCTCTGTTCTCTCTCTGTAACCTTGAGCTTGTTATCAATCAAACGGAACATTATTTACCTCGTGTATTACCGAATCAATCGTGATCATGCATTAGTAAGATCTATCTCTGTGTTTTACAATTGTTGTGTTTGTAACTCAGTTTTTGATGAATCAATCACAGGTGTTTGTGATGATGAACCTACATTTTGAACCTTTTGAAAAATAGGAACAAAACGATTTTGATTCCGAAAGAATGTAGGCTCACATTCATCAAAAACTCTGCCTTGTTCATCAAAGATCTTCGGTTTGGCAGGTTTACTAAAAACTACTTTCTTTTGAAATCTGGGATCTGAAACAATAGGAGTTGGACAATTTTTTGCCATATGTCCTTGTTTACGGCAAACATAACAAATACGTTTAGTTTTGTCCAACCTTTTGGGTGCCTGCATAGATTCACAAACATGAATATCTCAAATATGATCAAAAGAATTATTATATACCTGATTCCTGTGATCATGAACCCATTTTGATGTTGGGCTTCGAGAATAAGAACCATCAGAAGAAAATTTTGCATTCTGAGTCTTCAAGTTTGGTGAAACATCAGCCTTCACAAAAACCACGGAAATCTTTTGTGCATCCACGCAGTGAAGTGGAAACTCTTTGTCGGAGAAAATTTGTTCCGAACCCTTGAGTTTGTAAAACTGTTTGGGTTGAACCTTCTCAGCCTTGAAGACCTCTTACTTCACTTGATTCAGCTTGATTTTCTTCAGATTTTGTAATTTTGAAGTTGGAACCTCCTCAGCTTTAACATTCTGTAACTTGGAACCTTGACCTCCATCATTTGTAGCATCCTTTTGTTGAAAACACAGACGAACATTCTTTCCAGAGATCTTTTCCTCAGAACTTGAATTCCGATGACCATTTTTCGCCAATCTTGAAAATTCAGCTTTGACATCACTAATATTTTTCTACTCATAGAAAATCGTCTCATCAAAGTCAGGTTGAGAATGAATTTTCTCACTTGATATTACTGATTTTTCATTCTCTGTTGAAGATGAACCATGAAAAACTTGTAGAACTGAAGGAACTTCAGATTTCTTTCCCTTCTTCTTTTTAGCTTTCTTGTTTTTCTTCTTCTTCACTATCTTCTCTTCATCTGAAATTGATCATGAAGACTTTGAATAATCAAAATATTCAAACCTTCTCTTTTACTTCTTTGAATGCTTCTTTGATATTTGCAGGGGGTGATGCAGTTTTATCAAACATCTTTTCAAAATTTGCATCATTTGCTAAGAAGCTAGTGAACAATTGCGAATTTGAGACGTTATTCAGCAACGTATTAGCATCAATAACTTGAATCTTTAAATTAAGAATTTATTGTTGAGCTTCAGCTAACTCCTTTTCGGTATTGATCGATCTTTTTGCAACCTTATGAGTTTCAAATATTTGCAACCGATGATTCTCCAGCCCTTCAAACAATTCTTTCTTCAACTTAACCTCATTACGCTTTTGGATTTCCAGATTTGCAGTTTGCACTTTGTTAACACTAACCAACTCTCTTTTCTCATCCAACAGCTTCTCCATATCAATTTGATAAGCCTCAATCTTAGCACATATTATTAAACATTCGTTGTTAGCAAATCAAGCTTGATTTTTGATTTATCAAACAAATTTTGAAAATCATTAGCAGGATCTTCTGCTTCATCCTTCCATTTCTTGACTTCTTTAACCAATTCCTCCTTTTCTTTTATCAATTTAACATTTCGGTCTTCACAATTCCTTTCATTCTTTTGAGACATGTCCAAATCATTCTTACATATGAAGAACTTTGCTATACAAGGTAATCTCCTTTTCCAACATATCATTCTTCACAGGCAATTCTTTCTCGTTCTTCTTAAAAACTTCCAAATCTGCTTTAACCAATTTGAATTTATCAATAAGTTTTTTGACCTCATCCATCAAAGATTCATTTTCTTTCATCAAACTTCCAATTTTTTATTTAAAATTTTCATTTTCAGTAGCTTCATAAGAACTAGAATTAGAATAATATTCATCTTGCTCATGTGTGACAATAAAAGCAGATGTATCAAACTGTCTGCCCCAGCCATAAACACCATCATTCTGAACTGTTAAAGCCTTCTTGGTTTAATTGCTTGAAGATGGTTGAGAACATGTATTATATGTAAAACCAGGTTTGTTAACATGAGCCTGTTGAAATTCTCTAGGAAAATGTCCAAGCTTTGAACATTTATAACATTTCAATTTAGACTTGTCAAAACCTAATCTTCCATTAAAATCAGAAGTAATCCTTCCATTTTTCTTGAAAAACCTCTTTGATCTTTGACCCAACATAGCATATTGCCAAGATAAATCCAATTCATTTAATTGATCATCATCAAGTTCATCAAGATCATCCCTTGTGATTTTTGCATCAACAACATTCTTGATAACTAATCCAAAAGATGATGAAATCAAAGCAGCAATCATTTTAGCACAATCTTCCGTTGTGTCAGCAGAAAAAACACTCTGGTTTGATGATTCTGGAATTGTAAAGCTACAACCCCGTGATAAATTACTATCAGAATTTCCAGAAATATTTCCAATAAAAGCAGTAGACGGTGCAGAACTCAGACTTGGTTAAGTCTTAGCCGTCATACTAGCAGCATTCTCACCAGGATACAATTCAAGATTTTGCATATTTGCTTTGGACTTGTTGGAATTCATCATTTCCATCTCACGAGCATGAAGTTTACCAGTTAGATCATGAAATGTCAATGTGGAAAACTCTTTATCATGTTTGTAAGCAACAACACATAATTCTCCCATTTTTCTGGTAACGCCTCCATAATCTTTTCTTTTAACTCTTCATCAGTCTTCTCAATTCCCACAATCTTTAATTCACTTATAAGATGTGACACTTTAGATACAAGAGCCGTGATGTTTTCATTCTCATAATGCTGAAAATTATCAAATTCCTTACTCAACACCTTTTTCCGACTTTTCTTGTATTGATCATTCCCTTCATACCTTGCAGATGACGCATCCCACAACTGTTTTGATTTCTTGCAAGTACTAAATTGATGTAACAACTCAGTTGGCAATGCCATTGTAAGATAAAAAAACACTTCTTGTTCAAGCTCATATGATTTTCTTTCAGCAATGTCGAAAGTATGAACTTCTTTAAAATCTCCTTGATCAGTTGGATGTTGATAAAGCTTCTTAATTGGAATCCACAAATCGATATCATTCCTGCTTATGTAAGCAGAAAATTGTTGCTTCCAATTTTGATACCCCCAACTTCAATAGCTTGTGAACTTTCTGACTTGTTCCAATTTCGTTGTCAAAGTTCAACATTGTTTGCATTGCATTCTGCATAGCCGCAAACGCTTGAAATTCCGTTATTTTGAGAATTTTAAACTTGATTATCCAAACTTTATCCTAACCTTGATCTGTAATCCGAACTCTATCCAAATCTCTTCCGAACCTTCTCCAAACCTTTACCGAACCCGAATCTATCTGAACCTTGAACGAACTCCAACTGAACCAGAAAATATCTGAACCTTAACCGAACCCTTTCCAAACCTCTTCCGAAAGACAGCCGAATAAAATTGAATCCGAACGTTAGATAGACGAACTCGATGTTCAAAACGGTTACTCAGAAGAACCATAGGTTCGGACAATTGTAGATCCGAACAGAAACTTACTCGACACAAAATTTTTGAATTTGGACAGAATTTGACGAGATTTGCAACTGTTGATCAGAAAAAAGTGATAAGGAAAGATTTAGGAGCACAGTTGTCACAAAATACTCGGTCGAAATGATCAATAACTCACAAACACACTAAAAAACAACACATTTTGTTTCAAAAACTCCAAAAAAGCAACCACAGATCAGTAGAATGAAGCAGATAGCTCTGATACCACTTGAAAATGCGTGAGCATCGGATCGTCTACTCGATCTAGCTAATTCGGATACGAAACAAGTAATTAACCGATTGTTTCATTAATAAAAAAGATCAATTACAACCAGTGAACACTCAGAACCGAGACACAAAAACCACCTTGACAAACACACACTTAACACTTGATCTTACACGCTCAGTCCCTGATTACAAAGACATAACACCTATTTATAGCGACTGGCCGAACCTCAGGCAAACCTGAAGTTTGTCTGATCCAAACCTCAGGTTCTGACGAGGTTCGGCTGGCAGCTACCATTGTCTTGATCTTGGTATTGTCTTGACTTGATACTTCACACGATGCACAGAACTTGTATCTACAAATATGAAGATGTATCGGCGAACCAAAGATCAACGAACCAACTGTTAAAGATTACCTAGCGAACCAACTAGCGAACCAACAGATTCATCCAACGAATCAATAAATTCAACCGGCGAACCAACACAGTTTCGCCTGATTTTTGCAAATTTGGACGTTTTGGACTGTGAATTGCAGTAGTAGGCAACGAAAACACACTAGAAATGTTTTAAAATAAACTTTGACATCAGAAACACTTGGTTTTCAGAAAATTTGATAAACATGATCAATAACCCACTTTCTCTCTTTAGAAATCTAAAAAATCACAGAATTTGATCAGCAAATGGAACCAGAAAGCTCTGATACCACTTGTAGAGATGTGGAGCGATGGATCGATTGCTTATCTAGTGATATTGAGATTGATACGAGATCAAAAGTAAATACAAATGAGATTTGTATTGATTGAAAACTTGAAAGCAACACACACAGAATGTAGAGATATGACAAGAGTTCTACACATTCTAACCAAGTGAACCTATTTATAGTTGGCATCTATCTGCCCAGCGAACCATTCAATGAACCAATGGTTCATTGGCTCCTAACCATTGGTTAGGACCATGGTCCGCTGCTCTATGACTCACAAACATGTTCTCACATAGATACAATACACGAGACACTCTGTAGCATAGAATTATGCTCTAACAGATGGTACATTGGCTAACGCTGTCTGACTCGAGAATAAAGTAAATGAAAAAGCCATAAGATCATTGTTCGATGTGCTAGGTAGGCTTAACAAATCAGAAAGTATACAATTGTGATATACACTAAATCTGATGCTTGACCTAGTGGACAACATCTTGATGCATATTTTAGAATATATAGATAAAGATATGTGAAAAGAAAAAATGAGAAGTCACTGTGTAAACATGTGTTCATTTTGAAAATATTTAAATTTGTTTGATTTTCTTTACATTCTCAAATGATCGGACTTTATTTGCGTATCGAAAAACAAACTAATTTGTTGTTTCGTTTGAGGTTCTGCTTTATTTTTTTGGTGTTTCGTATAATTCATCGTACTTTCTCTGCGTGTCCACAAGACCGACTTGATTGTTGTAGAATTATACAATTTCAACTTGTTTTTATTTTCTTATTTTGTTAAATCCAAGGCCTTATCTGAGTATCAAAAGATCGACCTTAAGGTAGACGATTTAACGTTCTTATTTCTTTTTGCATGGAAGACAGTTGACTATATCATGAATTCAATCACTATGTGTTAAATCCCAAAGTGTGATAAGGACAGCGTATCTAAGTATGTCCGATAGTGTGCGGTACACTGGTCAAAGCAAATCTAATCAATACCTTAAACATATCCAGATGTTATGAGTATGTTTTGCCTAAGTTTAAAGTTGGACAAATTATTTGTGCAATCGACATGGCTTATGTGCTACAATAATTGAAATTGAAGTGTAGTTCAACATGTTATGATCAATATAATCCCAAGTTGTGATATTTCTCGTAAAAGACAAAAATAGTATTTGATTCTGTATTGCATTTACTTTTCATATCAGAAAATACCAAAAAGATTTTGTGTGTTTTGATGTAAAGTTTCTATTAATAAAAAAATTTTTATTTCTAATTTCTTTTTGATTGATCAACATGGGATACGATTCAACTTTTAGAATCTGATTTTCTTGTAGTCTCAAAGAGACGTTTTTGTGCCAAGATTATTTATGTTGGCAGGTACTAAAATGGAAAACAAATATCACAACTTCAAGTATTCTGAAGCTGTTGATAAAGAGATAACAAGCACTACAATATCAAAATATTCAAGATCAGACTAAACATCAAGTTGAGGGGGAGTTTGATAGAAGATATAAGTTTATGTGGAGAGCAGATACTGCACAGATACTGCATACATTGAGGGGGAGTTTGTTAGAGAATATTCTGGTTCGTCGTGTGAAGTACCAAGTACAAGACAAAGTTACAAGATTGTTTGTGTCCGAAGTGACACGAATTGGGTCCCGATCTGACCCGAAGTGGTAGTTCGGGTGAGCCCTAGTTCGGACAGCAATTACCAAGTATAAATAGCTTGTTTTGTATAGGATTTAGAACTTCTTGGTCCAATCTACTGTGTAATATTAAGTGTGTAAATTCTCTGTGGTCTCTAATATAGTTCACTTTCTATTTACCTTCTCGAGTCATGTTTTACAACTCGAATTACGTTGATTTCTTATTTATCGAGTAGACGATCCGCCAATCACGCACTTATAGATTGTCCTACTTCTGCTGCTTCATTAAAAGGAAATGGAAAATTATCATCTCTCTGTAAAGCTGCCAAATTCATTGATCAACATGGCAGAGTCTTTGATGAACCTAAATCTACATTTTTCAAATCAAAAAGAAAATATTTTTTCTAAACCTGAAATTGTGAACACTGTAGGCTGTGGGTCCACTTCAAAAGTGGATGATTCATACCACAAAAGGATGGAAACCTAAGGTGATTTCTAAATGAAACCAAGACATTAGCTAACAGAAGCAATTAGGTTCGGGTCATTTATAAACTAACGTGTTTGACAAGTGTGCAGGTACTTCTAGAAGACATGTCGGTGATTCCAAAGTTGCTAATAAATGAGTACTTTGCGTATCTTAACTTAAATTCCATGATTCGATTTTCAAAACTGAATTTTTTCTGAAACGAAAAAACTGAAAGGGATGTCAGAAGGTCAATTTTCTTTCTTTACTTTCCGTATGTAGTTTAGGGGGAGAAAATTGAAAAACCAAAAATAGTGTCTTTATGTTTTTGTTAAAATAAAAAATCTAAAAAATAGAGTTTTCATTTTGAACATTATGAAAAATACAAAACATTGAAAAATAAGAAATTGATCCGACATAATTGGGAAATGATAGTACATTGGCTTACGTGTCTGGCTCATGGATAAACAAGATGAAAAAGCCATAGGATCATTTTTTTGATGTGCTAGGTAGGCTTGGCAAATAAGAAAGTATACAAATGTGATATACATTAAATTTGATGCTTGACCAAATGGAGAACATCTTGAAGTGTATCTCAAGATACTGCAAAAAAAAAAATATATGTGTGAAAAAGAAAATGAGAAGTCAGTGTGTATACATGTATTCATTTTGCAAAGATTTAAATTTGTATGATTTTCTTTATTTTCTAAAATGATCGGACTATCTCTGCGTATACGAGAGTATCGAACTGATAGTTGTTAATTTAAGGTTCTGCTTATTTTCTTTAGTGTTTCGTATAATTGATCGGACTTTCTCTATGTATACAGAAGTATCGACCTGATTGTTGTTGAATTATACAATTTCAACTTGTTTTATTTTTCTTATGTTGTAAAATCCGAGGCATTATCTACGTATTGAAAGATCGACCTTAAGTTAGATGATTTTTTATATCTGCAGATGGCAAGATGCTGGACCAGACAATGTTTTGAAGAATTCAAGATTTCAAGTTTTCCTGTTGGCCGAACACTGTCCGAACCCTGGCCGAACTACAGCCGAACGGTAGCCGAACTGCAGGTTCGGACAAGCAGTTAGAATTCGGATAGTAGAGGTTATATATATATAGGTCGATAGATTTAATTTTTTGATAAAGCTTTCTTATGTGTGTGTAAGTGAAAGTGTTTTGTGCTCTGAGTCTCTGTAAACTGTTCTTGCTTACTGAATGATATTGAGTATTATATTTACACGTATTGTTCATCATTTTGTTTACACAATGATGTTGAGCTGATCACGATCCATCCGCACACGCTCTTTCACGTGGTATCAGAGCATTCTGGTGCTGCTTAGCTCGTTTTTGGACTTTTGTGTTGATAAACAATCCGTTTCATCTCATTTTTCATCTTCTAAACATTCGATTTTGAAAATTTGCTCATTTCACATCATGTTTCACGTTCAAAAACTGTGTTTCGAGTGTTTTTTGATCTTTTGATCATCTAGTGCTCGTGAGATTCAGTTTTTCTGGGTGTTTGAGAGTTTCGGAATTTTCGATCGTCCGAACTTGAGGTTCGTCCCGATAATCGCTCCGAACTTGAAGTTCGTATCGGTAACCATTCCGAAGTTGGAGTTCATTTGACGTTTATTAGAATTTATGTTCGTTGAGAGTTCGTACCACGTTCGGAAAGAGTTCGTTAGAGGTTCGGAAGACATTCGGATAAAGTTCGGTACTGTTCATAATGTTAGGTTTGGAAAGAGTTCAGACACTGGGAGTTCGGAAGGAGATCGGACAAGGTTTGGAAAGTAAGAGTTCGGAAGAAGTTCGGAGATAGTTTGGTTTGTGTAGTTAGGTTCGGACATAGTTCGGAAGACGTTCGGACAACTTACTCGAGTTCGTTAAGAGTTCAGACAACCAGTAAAATTCAGATTTTCAAAATGTCGGATTTGCATGCTTTTGCTGCAATTCAATCTCAGATGCAAACGTTGTTGAATTATGACAACGAGATTGGAACTACACAAAAGCTTCCCAAGTTACTCAAACTTGATGACTATCACAACTGGAAGAAACGATTTGAAGCCTATATCGGAACAACGGAATTGTGATTTATGGATTGCCATGGATGTATTGTACGATTATCTAGTTGATAACAACAATGTTCCTGTTATCCAAAGAAATATGGATCTTATACAAAAAGCTGATTACATGAGAGAACAGAAAGCCTATGGACTTCTTACTCAATCTTTTACCTAAGGAGCTTTTACATCAATTTAAAAATTGCAAACATTCTCATGAACTATGGACGACTTTGAATGAACGATGTGAATGCAATGATTAGTACAAGAAAAGTAAGAAGAAAGTTTTAAAAAAGGAGTTTGGCAATTTCAAACATTTTGACGGGGAAGGTGTACCTGAATTGATCTCGAGATATTGTCCTCTTTTATCCGAGATGTATACCGTTCAAATAAAAAAGGATGATGATGAACTGTAGGAAAAATTACTCGAGGGTCTTCCGTCAAAATGGGAACCGTATGTGTTAATGCTTACCAATGACAAGGATTACTCAACTTTAACTTTTGTGAAATTATTGGGAAAGTTACAAGCCATGGATTTGGAAATGAAGAATGTTAACACTACTCCTGCTGAGGTCCAGAACCCTGATGTTTATTATGGTTTGAATGTTGTAACAATTCGGGAAAATCTGGAAAGGCAACAAGTTCTACTCCGGCGACTGCATTTGTGGCTGGGAATTTGTCTGGAAATGTCTCAAATTCAGGGAATGGAACAAATTCAGAGAATTATGAATACAACTATGGATCCGGAGGGCGTACAGTGTCAATCCCAGCAAATAACATGATGAATACAAGCAAGATTGCCATGTCTGTTACCACAACTGAAGATTATATGGCCTTGGTATCTGCTTTGGTACCGTCATACTATGGAGTTATTACTGGAAAGGTGAGCAATGAGAAATTAACCGAATAAGACTATGACCAAGTTGATCCAGATGATTTAGAGCTCATGGATATCAATTGGCAGTTTGCTATGCTTGCTTGAAGGGTAAAGAGGTTTCTAAAGAAGAGAGGAAGAAAAGATCTTAATTCTGGTGGTCGAATTGGATTTGATAAATCCAACGTGAGATGCTACAATTGCTCGAATTTTGGACACTTTGCACGGGAATGCTCTCAGCCCAAAAAGCAGGAATATCAAAATTTGCTCCTAAGTCAAATGCTTCTGGAAACAACAATGCTACAAATTCACGGAGTTCCTCGAACTCAAACAACCCTAAGTCTGAAAATTTTAAAGCTTTAGTGTCTCCAGAAGACAAAACATACAATTGGGGTAACCAGTTTACTGATTCATCTTCTTTAATTGTTAAACATGTGCAAGATTGAGATGCCATGACTGAGTCTACACAAGACGGTGATGAAGCAAATGATGAAGCAAATGGTGAAGGAAATGTTGAAGAAAGTGATGAAACAAATGCTACAACCTCAACTGATGAAGTTCACTCAAAGCTTAAAGAAAAGTTTGCATTTATGGCAAATATAATTTCGGAACAAGTTGAGTCTGATGAAATTCTTTTGTTGAAAAAGAAGATTGAAGTTTTAACGGAAAAAAAAAAGAAGCTTTGGTTAAGGAGGTTGAAGCTGCAAAAGCTGGTGCATTAGATATAGCAAATGATTTTGAGAATTTGTATCAGAAAAGTCTTCCGTTAAAGCAACAATATGACAAGGCTAAACAAACTGCTTTGGAAGTAGCTAATGAAATGATTGCTTTACAAAAGGAAATGCAAAAGCTGTCAGATGAAAATACAAGTCTCAAACAGGAGAATGGTGCCTTGAAAAGAAATAATATCAAATATTCGGTCTCCTTGATGACCTACACCTCAAAGGTAGTTTCTTCTCCTAGTTTGTGTAAGTCTTGTGATCAATTTGTTACTGCTAAGAGTACTCTCTTAGACGAAAAGACAAAGTTGAATGATCTTTTTTCTTTAGCAAGAGCTGATATGAAAATTTATAAAACAAGGTGGGAAGGTACCACAAAGAAGCTAATGTCGGTACACGAGCAATTACGTCTTCAGAAGTATGAGTTTGTAAAACAGTCTGAATTACTCGTGTCCACACAAAAGGAATTGGCAAATAGTCAAAAGGTGGTGTCTGATCTTAAAATTGAAAATTTTGAATTAAACAATAAAATTGACACTTTTCAAATTCCACCATCATTTTCAAACTTTCTCTACAACACTGGTAATGAAAATGTGTCTGGAAAGTTTAACAAAGTTCCTGCTCCTGTGATCATTACAAATGGTCCTTCATCTGCTAAAGTTGATGAGAAGGTGGATGTTACATCTTCGTCCACAAAGATTTCGGCTACATCTCATGATGAGAAACTTGATTAGAAATCAATTGATCAAAAGTCTGATAAAAATTCAACTGGAAGAACAGTTTTGGATTCCATTGTTGATGAACTGTTTTATAATGCTTCAGACTTCGACAAAATTGATGATCTTGTTTCTGAACCTGAAATTGAGAATTCAAAACCTATTCTTCAAAAAGTTTCTAAGCCAGATCATAATGGTTTGATTTTAAACCATGATTTTTCTACCATTAAATCTGAGCTTACGAAACTAAGTGCATATGAGCAAAAACAGAATGCGAGAGGTAAATCTGGTGGGGGGGGGGGGGTAAGAAATTAAAGAATGGTGGAGTTGGATTTGTACCTGAGTCTGTCAAACCAAAACCTAAGGTTTTTGAACCAGGTTAATCTTCAAAAGTGTCGAATTTTGAAAAGGCAAAGGTTGGCAATCCAACTCAAAATGCAAAATTTGACAAAACCAAGAAATGGACAACTTATCGCTTGAAGAGTTCAGATGTTATGTATAGCGATAAGGACTTTCTGTTGAAAATGGTCAATCCAGATTTAATTGATAAGGTTTTTACGGGAGGTTTTGGTCCAAACGAATGTGAAAAGTGTTCCCATTAGGAGGGGGGATGGTAAAGTTATCATACCAAAGGACACACTTGATTTGGAACATTCAGATCATAATTCTGATTCAGGGTTGGTGAAACGGGTGCAGAAATCTGTGCAAAAGACACCAAGTACTTTCCAATCACCAAGGGTTTATCAGAAACAAAATTTTTATGAACCAGCTACACCAAATTTCAGAAAACCGCCAAATTCATTTTTTAAGAAATCTCAATTTGTTCAAGATGATGGATTTTATGATCATTTTGGTTATGGACCAAATCAACCTGTCTATGGAAGGGGTCCAAGGTGTGTTGATCATGGGTTTAGAAATAATGTTGGTCCAAGGCATGGTGGTAGGAGGGGTAGGTTTCAGGATTATGAAGACCAATACTATTCTGGAAATCCACAATTTTGTAATCAATATTGTCATGGTGGTGATGTTCCAAATAGTTTTACTTGTTATGATTCCGGGTTTTACGATGATTTCAGTAATCATCGTGTTTCTATTCGAAAGGTTTTAAAATCAAAGAAACAGAAACCCGTCATTGAAACCGGTATGGACGAGGACACGGTCAAAGAGTTTGTCATTGACAAACGAAAATGTTTTAAATGCAAAAACCGGGGTCATACAAACCGGAATTGTCCTTTGAAGAAGGATAAAGCTGATAAGTCTGAAGCTGAAAAATCTGATGAGGCTTCTGAGGGTTATCAAACAGAGACACATGTTTCTGGTGTTTCATAAAAGAAAGTAAGATTTGTGGATTACATAGGCAGAGTTCATTTTTATTATGAACCATCTGAATTTCACCAACATCAAAATGATAAGAATTTAGATTGTGTTTTTGATAATATCAAATCAATTTTAAAGAATTCTGAATCTGGATCCACAAGCACTTCAACTGACAAGTGGAAACCTAATGGTACATCCATAGCTGGTAATGACTTTGTCGAAGATGACGGTCGACCCAGAGCTTCGAGCTTGGCTTCGTCCCGAAACTAATCAATTTGTTAATTTATGCAGGTATCTTCGCGACAGCCTATGGATAATATTTGGGTTGTTGATAGCGGAGCATCTAGACGTATGACCGGTGACATCTCCATACTACATGATGTTAAACATTTCGATGGAGGAATAGTCACTTTTGCTAGAAATAAAGGTGGTCAAATTACTGGAATTAGTAAATTGAGTAATGGTGCTATCACATTCGACAGAGTGGAATATGTCAAAGAATTGGAATACAATCTTCTAAGCGTCTCCCAGATTTGTGATAAGCAATACACCACTGCTTTCACAAGGAGTGAATGTCTGATCTTGAAACCAGGATACAAGATTCCAGAGGATTACATTGTGATGAGAGCACCACGTTTCTCAAATATTTATGTTCTTGATATGAATTCAGCAAGATCGAATGTTGTGGGTCAGTGTTTCCTTTCAAAGGCTTCTGAGAAAAAATCTTTTCTTTGGCACCGACGCATGGTTCACATTCATTACCGAAAGAGAAATGAATTGGTTCGCAGGGATCTTGTAGAATGGGTTCCGAAGCACCAGTTTGTATTCAATGATGTGTGCGTTAGCTGCAAGAAAGGGAAGCAGAAAAGAAAATCTCATCCACTGAAGAAGTACCATTCAATTGATGTTCCATTGGAATTGCTTCATATGGACTTATTTGGTCCTGTGAATCGCAAAAGCATTTAAGGAAATTGGTACTGTCTTGTGGTAACCGATGAATTTTCAAGATTCTCATGGGTCGATTTTCTTGTCACAAGGGGTGAAGCTTCAAGAATCCCTGTCAACTTAATTAATACACTTGAGTCATTCTACAAGTTGAAGGTAAGAAGGATTCGGAGCGACAATGACACGGAGTTTAAAAACAACGGGTCATGAGGATGTTTTGCTTGGAAAAGGAATAGTATATGAATTTAGTACTCCTTACACGCCTCAGCAAAATGGTGTTACGGAGAGGAAGAACCGAACAATTATTGAAACAACACGTACGATGTTGGCTGATGCACAACTTCCACTAAATTTCTTGACCGAAGCTGTCAAGACTGCTTATTATGTGCTTAACCGAATGCTTACGGTTAAAAGACTTGGGAAAACTTGTTACGAGTTACTCAAGAATCATAAGCCAAATCTAAATTATTTGGAACCTTTTGGGTTTCCCTATACCGTGTTAAAGTCTGCCAGTAAATTTGAAGACAAAGTTTTCGAAGGATTATTTGTCAGGTATTCAAACCAGAAGAAACACGTGTTCAATAAGCAGACTAGTACAGTGGAAGAACACCATCGATATCCATTTATCATCTTACTCATGTTTATATCAATTTACAAGATGATACTCTGGTTCTGCATATTGAGTCTCCGTCTACTCTAAACGTTCCTGTTGTTGAAGATTATCTGACATAAGCAACATTTGACTCCACAACTATTGCTGATGATTTATCTTCTGATGATGACAATGAGTTTCATGAAGTTGTGTCTGATCAGATTGAGATTCTTGTACAACAAGTTGCACCACAAGTTGAAGCTACTACTAGTGGTACGAGTGAAGTTGCGGTAGATAATGTTCAAACTGTTTCACAATCTGACACAAATTCAACTGAAAATGTGGGTTGTGGAAGATCATGTCCCTGATTTAGCTTAAATGGTCATTGTTCCGGTTCATCAGACGCTCCGGATAAACACCTATCATCCACAAGATAATATTATCGGTGATTTAAGTGAAGGAGTGAGAACAAGACATCAAATTCTTGATGCAGAAATTTAAATGTAACATCCTGAGTTTCGTAATAAATTGGGTGATTAAATTTAATTATGTTTTATTATGAGCTTTGGTAGAATAAGCGGACTTAGAAGGTTAACCGGGTTATTTATGAGGGATTTTTAGTTATTGAGTTAACTTTATAATAAATGGTTAAACTAAAGAGAAATAGAGGGTAAATTGTGTAAATAAAAGGTTTTAGTTAGTTTTTTCATAAAATACAAAGTTGAGGGGGCATAGGTGAAAATAAGGGGATTAAACAACTCTGGGTATCCCCCAGACCTGTAAATCGCGACAGAGAGAGAGAGAGAGGAGGGGGTTTAGCCCTAGTTTTTGAAGAATCTCCAAATTGAAGGTGATAGAGAGGCTAACTAGGAAGGAGGAAGCTGAATTCGGGTTTAGGAGGTCCCCTACACCTCAATTCCATCTTTATTTCTTGAGTTCTTGACCGAGTAAGTGAATTCTAGATGTAGGTGATTTTATGGGTTTGAATCAAAGGTCAAATTGTTGCATGAAATATGTGGTAAATGTGTTTGTGAGTTAAGTTGATGCTTAATTCCATCTTGCATGATTGATTGTATGCATGTTTAGTAGAAATTAGGTTGGGTGAAGCCCCCACCTCATAGAATTCGAAATTTATGGTGAATGGGTGATTTAGGTTGGTTAGTTGAGCTCCATGTATGCAAGTAGACTTGTTATGAGCAATTGATTTAGTATAAAAGCTGAATTTTATGTTGTATAGTGATTTATGGGTGGAATGAAAGCATGCAAGCTTCTAAAATTGTAGAACACTATGTATGCATATAAGGTGTTTGATGAAATGCTTGAATGAGAATGAATTTGTGTGTATGCTGATTTCATGAGTTGTTTAGGTGATTGGTATGATAATTGTGTGATCCATGAGTATAGAATGGTAATCTAAACAATGTAATGAATATAGGTGAAGTGGGTGGAACTACAAGTCACCAACGTGAAGGCAAGAATAAAGCTTAAAGGTAACACGTAGCGGTTAGTTATGTATATGTACTTATATGTCAGAAATTGTGGAGTGTTCACTAGATGACAATAGCTATTGACCTAGTATCTAGTGAACACCAAGTACCTAGAGACTTGTTGTTGCGGAATGAGGGACTTGGTATGCAAATGACCAAGTTGGGAAAAATAGTTGTGTATGACCCTCTTTGGGTCGAGCGGTAGAGTTGTGACGGTGTGAGTAATTGTGAAGTTACAATTCTCCAATTGTCGCAACAAGAAAGACTAAGCGGCTTGGCACAACATATGTGTGTGCCAAGATATGAGTATGTTGAGAAATTGTAGGTGGAGGTGTGTATTAGGGGCTGGAATGTGATAAATGCCTTAACGGGTCAACGGGTCGGTTCGGGTGCTAGTTGAGTTTGATTATGTGGTAAATTTGTGATTTTTACGGAAATGCATTTTAACTATAAATGATAGGTTATAATGAGTTTCTAGTGTTAAAAATGAAGTCATGATAGGTGAAATTTCAAAAGGATGAAAATGCTGAAAATTTGGTTAAGTATGGGAAAACTGGCCTGGAGCCCTGGAAATAGGGTTCCAGGCGTATCGCCTGGGACATCTGCAGCTCCAAGCGATACGCTTGGAGCTACTGTCCGGATTTTTGTTTTGTTTTCTTGAATTTGAATGGTGTATTGGGTTGATTGCTGCTGCTGGCCATTAATACTAATGTGTTACTAATGTTTTTGGCAGGTAAACAATTGTTAGCGGGTCGGGATCGAATCGAAGATATTTGGAACCGAACATCACATCTTTTGGGACCTAGATGCATATGCTTGTTATTGTGAATGTTTTGTAGTATTCCTATGAAGTTAATGGTGTCGAACACCTGATTTTGTAAATGTGTCATGGCAAAGGATGAAATTATGTTTATGTTATGAAATTTTCAAACTCTGGTTTTCGAAACGATGTTAATACGTGAAAATGGGATTAGGGGTCTTACAAGTTGGTATCAGAGCCAGGTTTGAGGGATTCAAGTGTCACGGGGGCACCTGAACTCAAACCAAGTGCTCGTGATGGGGAAAGATGTTCGGTTCAAGGTTCGATCTTCTGACCTGGTAAGTGACTTAAGTACGTGATTTAAATTATATATTGTCATATTGAATGATGAAATGTGCGGTATGGATCATTTTAAATGGTTAAGCTGGAAATTTTGAGTGATTGAAAAGCGGGAGTATGTGATTATGATGCTAACCTATTGTAAACTTTCAGTTTACTATGGAGGATGAAAACAACCCAGCTAGGGCTCTTACAGAGCCCATGATTGCAGAAGCGAAGAAGCTGATCTCAGATGAAATTGAGACCTCGGTGGAAATAGCGGTACGGACCCATGTGGGACAAATGGAAAATGCCTTAATGGAGGCATTGGAAAAGAAACTGGAATCGATGAGGAATGACCTTATGGCGGAAGGAAGCGAAAAGAAAGATAAGGGGAGGTGTACTTACAAGGATTTCATGGCGTGTAAGCCTCCCCTATATACTAGTGAGGCGGATCTGATAGCCTGTTATCGATGGCTAGCAGAAATTGAAGCGGTATTTGAGCGAAGTCACTGTGGGCCGGAGGATCAAGTAATGTTTACAACCGGGCAACTCCGGTCGCACGCAAAAGACTGGTGGGATATGACACGTGAGGAAAAGGGAAGGGAGGCCATAAAGGCCATGAATTGGGAAGAGTTTAAAGCGGTGTTTGCGGTATATCGTAGCCCTGAGTCAGAAGTAAACAAAATACAAGATGAGTTGATGCAGTTTCGCCAAAAGAAGGGACAACCGATCGGGGAGGTGATCAGTTACTTCCTGGATCGGGTGAAATTATGTAAGGAGTTGTTGAGAACTAAGAAGCAGAAAATCTACCAATTCAACAATATGCTTAATGCTGATTTTAGAGAATTCATCAATGCTTCCCGATGTTTGACTCTCGAGGAGCTAATCAATGTTTGCCGAGAGAGAGAGTTAGAGCTGAAAAAGCAGGTTGAAAGGGGTGAGAAGAGGGGTGTAGAAAGCAGTTCTACCCCAAACAAGAAGCTAAGGGTGAATGAATCACCCAAGAAAGCTAAAAATAAGAAGAGTGGATCATCCGATTGCCCACATTGTGGGAGAGCTCATAAGGGAGAGTGTTTCTTTTTAACAAAGCAGTGTTATGATTGTGGGAAGACGGGACATAGTATAGCATAATGTCCTAGCCCTGCACGGATATGTTTTGGATGCGGAAAGACGGGCCATAAAAAGAGTGGATGCTCAAACCCGAGTTCGGGGGCGGGTCAAAGCGGAGCGAAGCCGGATATTCCTCGAGCGAGGGGAAGATCTTATCAGCTGACTGTGGAGGAAGGAAAGGTGGATCCGGGGGTAGTGACAGGTATCTTTCTTGTCAATTCTATCCATGCGTATGTATTGTTTGATACGGGGGCGAGTAGGTCATTCGTTTCTTATGATTTTACCCGTCACCCTTCTTTTGTTATTAACAAGCTTTCTGTGACCTTAGAAGTAGAAATAGCAGATAACAAGAGTGTCTTAGTCTTTGATGTGTATCGTGATTGTAAAATATCTATAGAAGATGAAGATTACTCTATTGATTTAATACCAATGATGATGGGAGAATTCAAGGTGATAGTGGGGATGGATTGGTTATCTAAATACCAAGCCAATGTGGTGTGTAACTGCAAGGTGATTGAATTAAAATCACCGAGCGGGAAGCGGGTTGTTGTTCAAGGAGAAAGAAAGAATGAGATCACGTTGTGTTCAGTAATGGAAGCAAGGAAATACATCCAACACGGGTGTAAATCATATTTTGCATATGTGGTGGATACGGAACGCGAGAGTAACAAAGCTGAAGCGGTACCCGTCGTGCAAGAATTCTTAGATGTTTTCCCTGATGACCTTCTGGGCATACCACCGGATAGGGATGTGGAATTCCGGATCGATTTGGTACCTGGGGCCAAGCCGGTGGCACGAGCTCCATATCGGCTAGCCCCTACTGAGATGCAAGAATTGATGAAGCAACTGCAGGAATTGCTTGATAAGGGATTTATTCGGCCAAGTATATCCCCTTGGGATGCACCGGTGTTATTTTTGAAGAAGAAAGACGGTAGTCTAATGATGTGTATAGACTACCGTGAGCTGAATAAGCTGACCGTGAAGAACAAATATCCCTTGCCCCGAATTGATGATCTGTTTGACCAGTTACAAGGGGCGAGTTGGTTCTCCAAGATCGATTTAAGATCGTGGTACCATCAGCTAAAGGTGAGGGAGGAGGATATCCCAAAGACAGCTTTTCGAACGCGGTATGGGCATTACGAGTTCTTAGTAATGTCCTTCGGATTGACTAATGCACCGGCGGCTTTCATGGACCTCATGAACCGCATGTGTAAGCCGATGTTGGATCTATCCATTATTCTGTTTATTGATGACATCTTGGTATATTCGCGGAGCGAGGAAGAGCATGCCCAACACTTGCGTGAGGTGTTGGAAACTTTAAGGCGGGAAAAACTCTATGCGAAGTTCTCAAAGTGTGCCTTTTGGTTACGGGAGTTACAATTTTAGGGACATGTGGTGAATGCTGAAGGGGTATTAGTAGACCCTGCCAAGGTCGAAGCAGTAGCGGGATGGAAGACACCTAAGAACCCGACTGAAATTCGGAGTTTCTTAGGATTAGTAGGCTACTATAGGGGATTTATTCAAGACTTCTCCAAAATAGCCTTGCCATTGACTCGACTTACAAGGAAGGATGTGAAATTTGAGTGGGGTGAAAAACAAGAAGAGTCTTTCCGGACCCTAAAGGAAATGTTAACTCATGCTCCCGTGTTAGCTTTACCCGATGGGACGGAGGATTTGGTGATATACTCGGATGCGTCATACCTCGGCTTGGGGTGTGTACTTATGCAGCGGGGTAGAGTGATAGCCTATGCTTCGAGACAATTGAAGAGTAACGAAGTTAATTATCCAACTCATGATCTTGAGCTGGCAGCGGTGGTGTTCGCCTTAAAAATTTGGCGACATTATTTATATGGCATTCCGTGCACCATATATACTGATCACAAAAGCTTGAAATATTTGTTTGATCAGAAGGAGTTAAATATGAGGCAGCGAAGGTGGTTGGAGTTGATTAAAGATTATGATTGCTAGATTCATTATCATCCGGGCAAGGCCAATGTGGTGGCGGATGCCTTAAGCATAAAAGGAGATTACGCTCCTATTAAGGTGAAATCGATGAAGCTGGTTATAACCTCGAGTATTGTTGGAACAAAAATCTATGTGACTGACGCCATCAAATCTGTTTACCGAAGCATTTGACTGAAGAATCCATGTGAATTGATTTAGAGACTGAGTTGTGATGCTCGAGGCTTGCAAGATTGGACCGAAGACCGTTTTCTGGAAAAGTCAACCGTTCGGGTCAACGGTCAACGTAAAAGTCAACGGAAGATCGGTTCGAGCGAGTCAAGCTTCGGATTAATTTAATCAGCTTTGATTTAATTAATATTTATGTTTATCTCATTTACTTGTAATTTACTGTTATGTTATGTTTTTCTGTTGTTAGTCACCCTCACTATATATAGTGAGGGTGCCCATTACAAGTAAAGGAGTCTCCGAATGTGGAGATGATGAGTTTCTTGTAGAGTGTGAGATTTCCATTCTAGAGAGAGAGTGAGTCATGGATTCTAGAGAGAGAGAGTGTTTTCATGATTCATTGATTGTAATCTTTCGATTAATGAATTCATTCGATTGTTCATCATCTTTCTTGTTTATGATTCTATGATTCATCATCATCATCTTCTTCATTTGTTTTTATGAGTTTTTCTCATCCGAACATGTTCTTGCTCAAGATCGAGATTCTCGTAGTGAAAATCGGTCCTAACGAATGGTATCAGAGCGGGTACCGATCAGATTCATCTCACCGTGAATCTGGTCACTCGAATCTGTGATTTTGAGCTTGAATGGTGAAGATGAGAAAACTTATTTTTTAGAGACTTTTTTCAATTTTTTCTTCATTTCTGGATGGATTCTGATGATATGGATGATGGATTCGTGTTCTGGAGTTCATTTAGATGTGATTCTATCTTCTACTTGTTCAAATCTGTGAGAAAATTGAAGATCCGAGCTCTTTTTTTTCGTAACTTTGGGGTTTTTCCCGTATTTGGGGTTTTTGAAGATTTTGGAGCTTGATTCTTCGTTTTCTGGGCATTTCTTCATGGATTTGGATGATATGAGGTATGATTCTCAGTGGAAAACGCATTCTGGATCCATTGGAAGCATCCATTTCGTCTGATTCTCAACAGTTTGGGCAGATCTGGAAAAACACACACTGACGGTGTAAGTGTGTGTTCTTCGTGTTCTTGAGAATTTCCAGAAATTTGAAGGCTGTTTTTGATCCGTTTAGCTACTGTTATGGGTTGTTGGTGGCCACAACGTTCTCGTGAATGGTTTAGCTTCATATTTCGTGCATCATTACGGGTTTTCCGATCGTTCTGGGCAGATTCTAAGTTCACCATGTAAGTTCTTCAAGTTCATCAGTTTTCCAGATTTGTTCTAAGTACTTGAAGATATGAAGATTGTCCTAGCGGACTTCCCTGAGTTCTTAGCGAACTTCTCCTCTTCTTAGCGAACTTATTCCGATTCTTAGCGAACTTGTTTTGCTTTAGCGGACTTGTTTTCTGCTTAGCGGACTTGTTCCTTAGCGTACTTCTCAGAAC
Organism: Deinandra increscens subsp. villosa; assembly: GCA_039602395.1. NCBI lineage: Eukaryota > Viridiplantae > Streptophyta > Magnoliopsida > Asterales > Asteraceae > Deinandra > Deinandra increscens. The sequence goes on from JBCNJP010000008.1 coordinate 19,108,873, forward strand.
CCTTAGCGGACTTGAATCAGCTTTAGCGGACTTCTGGGTTAGCGGACTTGTTTTCTGGGTCTTCGTTCGAGACTGTTTCAGCCAATTTTGAACGTCTAGGATGATAGAGGACGTCGCTACGAGTTCAGGCATATAAAATTCGTGATTTTTGGTTGAGTTTTGAGCGAGTTATGAAGGGAATACGGTTTTCCGGCGAGCTAGCAATTTTCCGGCAAGGTCACGATTTTTTTTTTGGTCGTGTTTAGGGTTTCGCAGGTTTTTGGAGGTGACGATGACGTGGCGTCTCCTGATAGGCTGCATGAGAATTGTCTCTCTCCTACCTTCGTCGGTTTCTCAAGTCAACACAACATTCCTTTTGTGTTGTTAATGTCTGATTGGATGAAACCAGCGCGTGGACCCCACTGCAAAAGGGAGCCCGTTTTTTTTTTCTTTTCTTTTCTGCTGTCTCCTGCTGACTGGTGGAAAGGAATGCACTGGTCCCACTCTTCTAAGAGAGCCGTTGAAATGGCCTAGGCGCTGTTGGCTTTTCATTGGCAGAGAATTCTCGTGGGCCCAGTTTAATTGAAGAGAAACGCACCATTCTTTTCTGTTGTAAGATTGTAATTGGTGGAGAGTGGTGCGTGGGACCCAGACACACAAAAGATCCGTTGAAAAGTGAATTTGCTGCCTCCACCTGATTGGTGCGTTCCATCCTCTCACGGATCATGGACCCAGGCCGTAGATCACCTTAATTTCCAGCCATAGGATCTGTCTCAAAGTCAAATCTGATTGGTCCTTAAATATTGACAAGGATTATGGTTTTCCTTGAGAGATTTATTCCACTAATTAATTATTGAGCATTTTCGTTAAATGCGGGCTTTTTCTCATCAGATTTCTACGAGACGAACGAGATAACGCCCGAACGGAATTGCGAAAATTTTTATTAGTCTCGGATTTATTCTAATTTTGTTGGGGTTCTCGTTTATTGGCGTCGCGCGTAACGTTTGCTATCGATCACTGACGGGTTAGCTTTATTATCCGGTTAATTACTCAGCTTTCTCGTTATATCTCACGGTTTATTTTTAGTGGATGCAGCGCTATCGTCAACTAACCGGATTAACTGGAATCTCAGTTAAATATTGGAATTTATCCGATTAAATCTCTCGGATGACCGTTTATTGAAGACATTTATCAGTTTATTTTATTTTCGCATCCAACCTCAGTCAAGCAGATTATTCACAACTGTCAGCATCCGGCTTCCGGTTTTTCGTAAGATTGTCCGATTTCAAGATTGTTTATCTGGTTTCTCTAGGCAACCGATCGCGACGGTTCGACTCTCCGCATCTCATTTTTACGCTTCCGACTTGATGTTTTTGGGGAGATTTAGAGAAATAAGAGGAATTATTATGGATTTGGATATCGGGTCGATTATTCGGAGTTGGAGCATGTTCAGTGGTTGACTGGTTTATCTGATTCAGTTTGTTGCGGTTTGGACTCCGAGATGTAGCATTTTCTCAGTATTGTACCCGACCGTGTGAACCGAGTGAGCGGAACACTTGGCTCTCGACTGGAGCAACGAGAACAGAAGAAGCTTATTCAGAGGGGGAATTTCTACATCAGATTGTCTCCGGTTTATCAGTTTCTCATTGAAGATGTACGGCAGAGCGATTCTTCAGCAGTTGAACAAATTTGAAAGCATCAGTCAAGGGGGAAATTGTTGGAACAAAAATCTATGTGACTGACGCCATCAAATCTGTTTACCGAAGCATTTGACTGAAGAATCCATGTGAATTGATTTAGAGACTGAGTTGTGATGCTCGAGGCTTGCAAGATTGGACCGAAGACCGTTTTCTGGAAAAGTCAACCGTTCGGGTCAACGGTCAACGTAAAAGTCAACGGAAGATCGGTTCGAGCGAGTCAAGCTTCGGATTAATTTAATCAGCTTTGATTTAATTAATATTTATGTTTATCTCATTTACTTGTAATTTACTGTTATGTTATGTTTTTCTGTTGTTAGTCACCCTCACTATATATAGTGAGGGTGCCCATTACAAGTAAAGGAGTCTCCGAATGGGGAGATGATGATTTTCTTGTAGAGTGTGAGATTTCCATTCTAGAGAGAGAGTGAGTCATGGATTCTAGAGAGAGAGTGTTCTTCATGATTCATTGATTGTAATCTTTCGATTAATGAAATCATTCGACTATGTTCATCATCTTTCTATGTTATGAATTCATGATTCATCATCATCATCTTCATCATTTGTTTTTATGAGTTTTTCTCATCCGAACATGTTCTTGCTCAAGATCGAGATTCTCGTAGTGAAAATCGGTCCTAACAAATGGTATCAGAGCAAGAACATGTTCGGATGAGAAAAACTCATAAAAACAAATGAAGAAGATGATGATGATGAATCATAGAATCATAAACAAGAAAGATGATGAACAATCGAATGAATTCATTAATCGAAAGATTACAATCAATGAATCATGAAAACACTCTCTCTCTCTAGAATCCATGACTCACTCTCTCTCTAGAATGGAAATCTCACACTCTACAAGAAAATCATCATCTCCCCATTCGGAGACTCCTTTACTTGTAATGGGCACCCTCACTATATATAGTGAGGGTGACTAACAACAGAAAAACATAACTGAATAAATGAAATTACAAGTAAAGTAAATAACATAAATTGATAAATTAAATCAAAGTTGATTAAATTAATCCGAAGCTTGACTCGCTCGAACCGATCTTCCGTTGACTTTTACGTTGACCGTTGACCCGATTTTAAGTTCCAACAAGTATTCTTGATTCAATCAAGAAAGCACAAGAGGAAGCTGTGAAAGAAGAAAATTGGAAGAAAGAGTGGATAAAGGGGGCGGTGAAAGACTTAGTCCATGAGGACAATGGTCTTAAATATCGATTTGGACGGATATGGATTCCTAACACTTGCGGGGTAAAAGAGTTGCTCTTAGATGAGGCTCATAAATCTCGGTACTCAATCCATCTGGGAGCCACGAAAATATACCATGATCTAAAACGCGAGTATTGGTGGTCGGGCATGAAGCGGGATATAATAAAATATGTGGAGAAATGTTTGACTTGCCTTCAAGTCAAAGCTGAACATCAGAAGCCGTATGGTAAGCTGCAACCACTCGAGATACCGGAGTGGAAATGGGAGCATATCACGATGGATTTGCTCACAAAGTTGCCAAAAAACGAGGAGAAATTTCGATGCTATTTGGGTGATTGTGGACCGACTTACTAAAAGTGCATACTTCTTGCCTATTAGTGAGTCGTATTCATCCGAGGGAATGGCGAATGTCTACGTGGAAGAGATTGTATCGAGACACGGAGTTCCGGTGTCGATCGTGTCGGATAGGGACACCCGCTTCACGTCTAAATTCTGGCGGGAATTTCAGGAATGTATGGGTACTCAGTTACTGTTTAGTACCGCATACCATCCTCAAACCAATGGGCAAAGCGAGAGAACAATCCAAACACTCGAGGATATGCTGCGAGCGTGTGTGTTAGATTTTGGAGGAAGTTGGGACACTCATTTACCTTTGGTGGAATTCTCGTACAATAATAGCTATCATGCTAGTATTGGAATGTCCCCATATGAGGCACTTTATGGGCGGAAGTGTAGAACACCGTTGTGTTGGGGTGAAGTGGGTCAAAGGGAGTTGGCCCATAAGGATGTGGTCAAAGCTACTACTGAGAAGATTCACATCATAAGAGCACGTTTAAAGGCCGCCCAGGATCGACATAAATCGTATGCAGATAAGAGGCGTAGGGATATTGAATTCAAAGAGGGAGACCATGTGTTGTTAAAAGTGACCCCGTGGAAGGGAGTAATTAGATTCCGAAAGAGGGGAAAATTAAGCCCACGATTCATCGGGCCTTTTAAAATCCTTGCTAAAGTGGGTCAAAATGCTTACCAATTGGAGTTACCTGGAGAATTGAGTGGAATCCATGATACATTCCACGTGGCTAATCTGAGAAAATGTTTAGCTGACGAGGCTGCCTATGTGCCCTTGGATGACATCGTGATTGATGACAAGCTGAATTATGTGGAAAGGCCGATTGCAATCCTTGACTGCAAAACCAAGCGGTTGCGAAATACTACCCCTACTTATTCCGGTATGTACGTGGGAGTCCTAGGAAGAGATGCGGAGATACTACCCCTACTTATTCCGGTATGTACTTCTTGTTTCGGGGACAAAACTCCCTTCAAGGAGGGTGGAGTTGTAACATCCCGAGTTTGTAATAAATTGGGTGACTATATTTAATTATGTTTTATTATGAGCTTTGGTAGAATAAGCGGACTTAGAAGGTTAACCGGGTTATTTATGAAGGATTTTTAGTTATTGAGTTAACTTTATAATAGATGGTTAAACTAAAGAGAAATAGAGGGTAAATTGTGTAAATAAAAGGTTTTAGTTAGTTTTTTCATAAAATACAAAGTTGAGGGGCCATAGGTGAAAATAAGGGGATTAAACAAGTCTGGGTATCCCCCAGACCTGTAAATCCCGACAGAGAGAGAGAGGGAGGGGGTATAGCCCTAGTTCTTGAAGAATCTCCAAATTGAAGGTGATAGAGAGAGGCTAACTAGGAAGGAGGAAGCTGAATTCGGGTTTAGAAGGTCCCCTACACCTCAATTCCATCTTTATTTCTTGAGTTCTTGACCAAGTAAGTGAATTCTAGATGTAGGTGATTTTATGGGTTTGAATCAAAGGTCAAATTGTTGCATGAAATCTGTGGTAAATGTGTTTGTGAGTTAAGTTGATGCTTAATTCCATCTTGCATGATTGATTGTATGCATATTTAGTAGAAATTAGGTTGGGTGAAGCCCCCACCTCATAGAATTCGAAATTTATGGTGAATGGGTGATTTAGGTTGGTTAGTTGAGCTCCATGTATGCAAGTAGACTTGTTATGAGAAATTGATTTAGTATAAAAGCTGAATTTTAAGTTGTATAGTGATTTATGGGTGGAATGAAAGCATGTAAGCTTCTAAAATTGTAGAACACTATGTATGCATATAAGGTGTTTGATTAAATGCTTGAATGAGAATGAATTTGTGTGTATGCTTATTTCATGAGTTGTTTAGGTGATTGGTATGATAATTGTGTGACCCATGAGTATACAATGGTAATCTAAACAATGTAATGAATATAGGTGAAGCGGGTGTAACTACAAGTCACCAACGTGAAGGCAAGAATAAAGCTTAAAGGTAACACGTAGCGGTTAGTTATGTATATGCACTTATATGTAAGAAATTGTGGAGTGTTCACTAGATGACAATGGCTATTGACCTAGTATCTAGTGAACACCAAGTACCTAGAGACTTGTTGTTGCGGAATGAGGGACTTGGTATGCAAATGACCAAGTTGGGAAAAACAGTGGTGTATGACCCTCTTTGGGTCGAGCGATAGAGTTGTGACGGTGTGAGTAATTGTGAAGTTACAATTCCCCAATTGTCGCAACAAGAAAGACTAAGAGACTTGGCACAACATATATGTGTGCCAAGATATGAGAATGTTGAGAAATTGTAGGTGGAGGTGTGTATTAGGGGCTGGAATGTGATAAATGCCTTAACAGGTCAACGGGTCGGTTTGGGTGCTAGTTGAGTTTAATTATGTGGCAAATTTGTGATTTTTACGGAAATGCATTTTAACTATAAATGATAGGTTATAATGAGTTTCTAGTGTTAAAAATGAAGTCATGATAGGTGAAATTGCAAAAGGATGAAAATGCTGAAAATTTGGTTAAGTATGAGAAAAGTGGCCTGGAGCCCTAGTAATAGGGTTCCAGGCGTATCGCTTGGGACATCTACATCGCTTGGAGCTGCTGTCAGGATTTTTGTTTTGTTTTCTTGAATTTGAATGGTGTATTGGGTTGATTGCTGCTATTGGCCATTAATACTAATGTGTTACTAGTGTTTTTGGCAGGTAAACAATAGTTGGCGGGTCGGGATCGAATCTAAGATTTTTGGAACCGAACATCACATCTTTTGGGACCTAGATGCATATGCTTGTTATTGTGAATGTTTTGTAGTATTCCTATGAAGTTAATGGTGTCGAACCCCTGATTTTGTAAATGTGTCATGGCAAAGGATGAAATTATGTTTATGTTATGAAATTTTCAAACTCTGATTTTCGAAACGATGTTAATACGTGAAAATGGGATTAGGGGTCTTACACTAAAGCTTAGGGGGGGATTGGGTCTGGTTCTGGATGTCAAGAGGATTATTTGAAGTATTTGAATGATAATCCTGACCATGAAGATCCTCAATGGAATGTTGGTGGAGGTTCAAGCCCAACCGGAAACACTAGTTTGGGTGCTGAAACTTCTACATCTCATGGGGAGTCTGATTCAAGAGATGATGTGACGATAACTACAATTCTGTCGAATCAAGCTGCGACAAGTATGGATGAGTTCAAACAGATGCTAGAAGAAGGTGAGTTTGTTGGTGAACTAACATCTGAACAGCTTCAAGCAGTCTTTGATTTGAACGACGAGGAGATGAAGAGAGCTTCTGAAGCTACACCTGAGAAATATGAATCGTCTGAACCAGAGTCTGAGGAAGATATTTTTGATGAAGATATTAAGGTTGAGGATATTACTAAAGAGGAGTATCCAGATCTATACTCTAATTTCAACAAGAATCAGTCTGGTGATGATTTGAAGTATTTCCTAAACAAAAAGGTGTTGAAGTTGATGAGAGGTTGAAAAAGAAAGAGGCAGAAAAACCTGAAGACACGATTGCTAAAGAGGCTAAGGAACAGAATCAACGATGGGTGTTCAATGAATACATGAACACATTCCATGCAAATTATGTTCCTCCTCCAAAGCCAATTAAGCAAAGAATGCATGTAAAATTCAAGGGTCAAGCATCAGGTGAAATTATCAGTTGGATGTATGCTGAAAGTCTTAGGTGCTATGGAATTAAATGACAACATGGAATTCAATATTTCAAGACTGCACGAGACTTTAATACATAACCACTTTGGGATGTTCGGGAGCTTACTCGAAAGCCTTTCTGCAATTATGGTACTGATTGGAGAGGTTTCCATTTCAAGCAGCAAATTAAGACAGAAAGTGCTTTTGGATTTTAATAAATGAATCCTCAAAGACCAAAAAGGCGTAGACATCCAACCAAGATTCATAAAAGAACCGGGAAGAAGCTGATAATGCTTACTTTCAAAACAAAGCCTAATGTAATGAAAAAGATTATGTTAATGAAGATGGAATTAGATTTCATACAAGATCTGAAGTGGTGGTATTATAATGAGAAGACGGGTGAAGCTGTGATCGTCCTGAAGAAAGATAACAGAGGTGTGAAGGTTTATGATCCAATGTGGCTGATTAACTTATCAAAAGCTGACATAGATGTGTTGTATCACAATCAGATCCTGTTTCATCTAGATTATATGGATCAGGCCTTATAGTTTCAAAGGGTGATACGAATATGCTTTGCGTTCAACATCTATGTTGAGCACAATCATCAGAGTACCTGGACTGAGATAGAGACTGGAGCTGAAAACTGACAAAGACTGACCAGCATTTGCCAAGGGGGGAGTTTGTTGATACCTGCAGATGGCAAGATGCTGGATCAGACAATGTTTTGAAGAATTCAAGATTTCAAGTTTTCCTGTTGGCCGAAAATTGCAGCCGAACTGCATGTTCGGACAAGCAGTTAGAGTTCAGACATTAGGGGTTATATATATAGGTCGATAGGTTTGAGTTTGTGATTAAGCTTTCTTAGGTGTGTGTAAGTGAAAGTGTTTTGTGCTTTGAGTCTCTGTAAAGTGTTCTTGCTTACTGGATGAGATTGAGTATTATATTTACACGTATTGTTCATCATTTTGTTTACATAATGATGTCGAGCTGATCATGATCCATCCGCACCCGCTCTTTCACAATTTGACGATCTTTTTTCTTTTTGCATGGAACACAGTTGACTATGTCATGAATACAATCACTATGTGTTAAATCACAAAGTATGATACAAAAGCATATGTGAATTATACCAGCAATTGACATGGCTTATGTGCTAAAGTAACCGAAATTGAAGTGTAGTTCAGTGTGTTATGTTCATTATGATCCCAATTCGTGGTCTTTCTCGTAAAAGATAAAAATATTTTCTAATTATGTATTGCTTTTATATTTCTTATCTGAAAAAAAATAAAAAAAATTAGGTATGTTTTAGCATAAACTTTGAAAAATCAAAAAGATTTTTGGTGAGTTTTGATGTAGAGTTTCGAAAAGATAAAAAGATTTTGTTTCTTATTTTTTTTTCAACCAATCGATAACTGATACGAAATCGTATTCCAAAATCTATATCTTGGATTCTCAAAGAGAAGTTTTGCGCCAAGATTAAATTAATTTTTGATAAATCAAAAAGAGAAACCACACTTTTGTCTTCTAAAGTTGCAGGTTATATTGTCAAGACTATAGCATGGTGAAAAGGGGAGATTGAAATTATCTTTTACAAAGGGATTCAATTGATCAAGTCCTGATCCAGCCATGCAAGCTTTATTTATAAAAAGAGAATTCAACTTAAAGATCTGATGCATTAATGTTAAAGATTGAAGACTAGAGTTTTTGTTAGAATAGATACATCACACATTAAGGGGGAATCTGTTAGAGCATAATCCTATGCTATAGTGTGTCTCGTGTGTTGTATCTCATTGAAGCTAGATTGTGAGTCTTGGTCAGTGAAGCAAGCTACGAACTAGTGGTTCATGGGCAACAAACCATTTGTTCGCTGGCAGCTTGGTTCTTCGAACAGTCATACACTATAAATAGTGTTGACCTATTTACATAGAGTGAGCTTCTTCACTTTTGTCGATTATGTATGTGTTTGTGCTAGTGAGAGAAACCAAAGAGTTATCTTTGTAATCTTCGAGTGATTAATATGACAAACTCTTATTTACCTTCTTGTTTCACTAGAATTGATTGATTCACCAATAGTAAAGATCCATCCCTGGACTTACAGATTTCTTCTCAGCATTCATGGCTTCTAACCATTTCTCAGATTTTGGATCTGGGACAGCAGCTTTGTAGTTAGCAGGTTCATTGTTAGATTCATCTACAAGTAAAACATCAGTTCCTTCCAGATAACCAATGTATATGTTGTAACATCCCACATTGGTGGGGAGGGGAACTAAGCATGCCTTTATAAGGGTGTGGATACCTCCCCCACCAAGACGCGTTTTAAAACCGTGAGGGGCGGATGCGTGAGGGCATGCCGGCTGCCAAAGCGGACAATATCTTGGTTGCGACGGGTCTGGGCTGTTACAGATGGTATCAGAGCCGGCCGTCGGCCAGTGTGCCAGCGAGGACGCTGGTCCCCTAAGGGGGGAGGATTGTAACATCCCACATTGGTGGGGAGGGGAACTAAGCATGCCTTTATAAGGGTGTGGATACCTCCCCCACCAAGACGCGTTTTAAAACCGTGAGGGGCGGATGCGTGAGGGCATGCCGGCTGCCAAAACGGACAATATCTTGGTTGCGACGGGTCTGGGCTGTTACAGATGGTATCAGAGCCGGTCGTCGGCCGGTGTGCCAGCGAGGACGCTGGACCCCTAAGGGGGGTGAATTGTGACATCCCACATCGGTGGGGAGGAGAACTAAACACTGCTTTATAAGGGTGTGGATACCTCCCCCTACGAAGACGCGTTTTAAAACCGTGAGGGGCGGATTTTGAGGGCATGCCGGCTGCCAAAGCGGATAATATCTTGGTTGCGACGGGTCTGGGTTGTTACATTTGTCAGGTTCTCAGCGTGTTCTACTGCCGAATGCTTGTGTTATTGTCTGATGGTGCAACAACAATTTGTTGGTCAAACACAGCGATCGGTTTAGGATTTTGGGTTTCTTGAATTTCTATAAGATCGACAAGGTCACTCTTCGTTCCTCGTTTTAGAAATTCTTCTTCGAGGAATTTACCGTTCCTCTTGATGGAAATATTATTTGCATCAGGATGGTAGTAGTGGTAACCATTGTTACCGTAGTAATCAACAAAAACAACCTTTTCGCCGTGAAGATCGAGCTTGTCATTAGATTCACTAGTGACCTAAGTATCGCCTTCCCATACCCTGAAATAGGACAATTTAGGTTTAGATCCATGCCATATATTATATGGAGTTTTGTTTAGTTTCTTGGTCGGTGCTAGATTTATGAAGCGAGTGCCAGACATGAGAGCATAACCCCAGAGGGAGTGCTGCAAATTAGTACTACACATCATCGATCGAACAATGTTTAGCAAAGTTTGATTTATCATTTCACTCACACCATTCAATTGTGGTGTGCCAGGAGGAGTGGGCTGGGATATTATTCCACAGGCCTTAAGATGACCAAGGAATTCTGTGCTAAGGTATTTCTATCCTCTATCAGATCGAAGTATTTTAATAGTTCGACTTAACTGATTTTGTACTTTGATTTGAAACTCCTTGATTTTCTCAAAGGTTTCATGTTTATGCTTCAATAAATAGACATAAGCATATCTGCTATAGTCATCTATGAAGGTTATGGAGTACCTTTCATGATTCCTCGTAATGGTCCTAAAGGTTCCACACACATCAGTGTGAATTAGGCCTAAAAGATTAGTGGCCCGCTCACCAACACGGGTGAAGGGTGACTTCGTTAGTTTCCTAGATAAACAGGACTCATATTCTTCGGAGGAACCTGCATTAGTGGATTCAAGAATTCCTTCAGTTACAGCTTCTTGATGCGGACCTTGCTTATATGACCGAGTCTATAATGCCATAGAGAGGAATCATTACTATCAATTTTGTTTCATTTATACAGATAATAGATTTGGTCATTTGTTTAAACATCGATCTCATATATACCATGTCGAGATTTAGCTTCGAAATAAAAGATATTATTTAAGTAGGTTAAAATAGAAACTCCATGAAACTAGTACTTAAAACCTTGTTCAAATAATGAAGAAACGGAAACAATGTTCCTGGACAAGCCAGGTGCATATAAATAGTTATCTAAAGTAACTACAAGGCCAGAATGCCATGTTAATGAATAAATGATAGTTGCAAGCACCGGGACTCTCTTGGCATCACCCACGATGAGCTCCATGTCGCCTTGTTCCAGTTTCTTCCACTTTTCGGGTTCCTGCAAAACATTAACAATGTGATGACCACATCTAGTATCAAATACCCATGTATTAGAGGTAACAGTTAAAAGTTCAATAACAAATACTTGATGAGGAACTCTGTTTAGAGTTTCTAGCCATCTTCAATTTAGCCAGATATGGGGCACAGTTTCATCTCCAGCGTCCCATTTGGTTGCATTCAAAACACTGGCGTTCCTTAAGAGGTGGTAGCAGTAATTTGGCAACATTTTTTCCTCTGCTTTCATGAGCTTTGGTCTTTGATTTGGATTTCATAACGCCTATTTCCTTGAATCTAAGCACATCTGGTGTGGTTCTAATTTAGCACTAGGAAGTAAAGTTATGTGCTAGTCCAATTGCTCCACTGAGCAATTAATCGCATGAATGCGGTAACACTCAAGGATTGAATTAAGGACTATGTCCAACACCATATTATCAGGTATGGGGTATCCGAGCTCATAAAGTCGGTCACAGTAAGCTTTCATCATTACGACATGTTCATAAGTTGAGGTGTCAGGCGTTACTTTGTAGTTCATAAATTGTTGAAGTGCATTATATCGTTCCTTTTCTTTGATGAAACTCAAATAAATCTTTGAATTTCCTTATGATGTCGTAGGCACTCATGTCATGTAAGTTGTACCGGAAATCTGGTGACATGCTAGACAAAAACATCTCAGTAACCTCGCTAGAGTCGTTAGTGTGTTTATCCAATTCTGCTTGAAAACGGTCATTCATCAAGAATGAGGGCAGATTTGGAATGCGTCTGTCCAAGATATAGAGTTTTCTAAATATCCTTAGAACTTTTCTAAGGATGGCTTGCCATGAAATAAAGTTTGTCTCGGTCAATGTGTCTATATTTATGAGTGAACTTAGTGGCTTTGAGTTTTCAATACCCTTTTAAAAAATAAGCAAAATATATTAATTTAGTATTTTCGATGTTTAGTAGTTCTTAAAATAAATGTGGTAAGTATTTATTATATATAAGAATTTTTGAGAACTCGATTAACCATTTACTAAAGGTAGATGTAGTACACAACAATAGTAATTGGGTAATGGAACTGACAGCGAGTATCAATTGTGAGAAACAGTCACAACTCTCGTTTATGAGGCTGCAATAACAACAAGTGTTTTAATGTGATACGTTTAGCCTCATCCATGTCCTCTTTAGTTATATGCATTAATAGTATGGTGTTGAAAACTCCAATACTATGAATGCATGTGAAGAAAGCAATAATTGTCCTAAATTGTCATTTTGCAAGGTACGGTGTTGAATAATCCAATACCTCCACCTTGGAAGATACCCTACGCGCCAAGCGTAGTGTTGAAGACTCCAACACTCATGTTTATGAAAATACATTCCAAGTATGTCTGGATTTAGGATTGGCATATTAGTTTTATATTACCAAATAAGGTTTTTAAAATCATATTTTAATTTATAGATCGTTATACGAGAATGTTAGATCAAGATCCTTGTGTGGCCGTTACTATACGAATAATGTTAATGTCTAAAATTGTATGTTGTGCAAATTTGCCAACGAACCAGACAATGAACCAAGGGTTTGTGAGTAACGAACCAACAGTTCGTTGCATGGCTGGTTTATTGGGCAGTAGCCGCCTATAAATAGGTGCCAGTTAGCTGGAGTTTCTGTCATTTAGCCTTACGGTCTGTGTGTGAGAGGAAAGGTTCTGTCCAACCTCTCTCAGAGCTTGAATCGATGTATACTCATTCGGTTTGTAAGCATTCGACACATATTGAATGGCAAACTTCTATCTCTATCTATTCTTGATCTGGAAATGATCCAAACTATGCTTTTCCAGAGAACGGGGACCCTATCTTCACTCAGAAACTAAATTTAAATATCCTAATAATTATAAATATCTAGGTGATTGCAAATGAACAAACAAGTGTGTTAACAACCTTTGAGGTCTTTAATCTTGCTAGAGCCTGAATAGCAAGATTAATAGGGTTAATACATATATTAAAAAGATAAACAACCACACGGCAGGTAACAAGTGTGTCTTGTGATTTTTTAGCTCTCACTGTCCTCCATATCCTTCTTGACTTCCGGTTTGGTCATTAGTCTTTAGTTTCCAAAAATAGAAAGTTTCTAAAAATAGAAACCCTAATTCTAATTTAACATATTGGAACACGAAACAACGGGCCTACCAAATCAAAACTACTCTATTAGAATAATGGGCCATTCGGTCAAAACCATAAACAACGAAACACATCATAAAATTTTTAAATAAATTTAAATATGAGGGTCGCGTCGTACCACACATAACATATATTTAAAAAAATAAAAACCAAATTATCAAATAATTTAAATTCTTGATTTGGAATTAAATCGAAAACGCGAATTTTCACCAGTGATAAAAAGACCAGCTTTGATTTACGCGCGGTGATCAGGGCTCTGATACAAATGTAGGGTTTTAAAGTGGATATCTGGGTCTCGGTTATAGTAATTTTTTTAAACACATATATATTTATTTACTCGTTAAATACAAATATAAATCAGATTATAACGCAACAAATATTAAAGACACGAATAATATAAACCGTAGCATGATCAAATCACTGAACTAACACAAACACGAAAATAATTAAATAAATTAGATCTAAAAAAATCGACTTTAGATATAACTTAGCCAGGCACGAACACCCGTTCGAGACACCGTGATTCAATATATCGTTGCTAGACTTGAACGGAACGGTTGACTCGAACGGGCAAGTCAAGTCATCGACAACTCTCGGAGGTGGCAACGGAAGCGGCAGCGATAACACCAGTAGTGGTGGCAACGGCTTTGGGTCTGTTGATACATGGTCTTGATCGTCATGTGAAGTATCGAATACAAGACGAAACATGCAATGTAGCTGTGGTCCGAAATCCCAGCGAACCTGGAGTTCGGACAGGTCCGAACATGTGGCCGAATCTCAGGTTCGTCCAGTCATGATATAGCTAGTATAAATACGTCGTCTTGTATAGAACTCATAAGCTTTTTTCGTGTAATATTCTCCGAGTGTACTATGTGGTTCTCTGTGGTTAATTCAAAGCTTATTTGTATTTACACTCTGTGTTTTACTCGTTTACATTGATTTCAGTATGACTAACTAGAAGATCCACACGCTCAAGCAATTTCAAGTGGTATCAGAGTATTTGGTTTGCTCAACTAGTCGGAAATCATTGTTTTTTGGAGTTTTGAGTTCAAATTCACGTTTTTAAGAAAATGAGTATCATTTTTGAGTTCATTTGATCATCTTAAGTGTGCTTCTCGTCAAAAATTCATTTCTAGATTGTTCATTTTGAGATTATCTGAATTCCTGTCAAAAATTCCAATCCAAAACACTGAAAATCGAGAAAATGGTGTTGAGTGAAGTTTGCCTCGTTTGAGGTTCGGACACGTTCGATGTAACCGCTCCGAACTTCAAGTTCGAACGGAGATCGGCCACTTTCTTGGTTCGGTGAGATTTCGGTGCAAGTTCGGTGAGAGTTCGGTCTTCATTCGGAGCTAGTTCGGTGTTGATTTTATTCTTTCGTCCGAAAGTCAAGTTCGGCCAGAGTTTGGCGAAGCTCAAGTTCGGAGGAAGTTCGGCGAGAGTTCGGAGGAAGTTCGGAGTGAACACTAACCAGTTTTTTCAAAATATCCGATTTTCAAGCGTTCGCGGCTATTCAAAATTCGGTTCAAGCTATGATGCAATCGATGATGAATTATGATAACGAAATCGGAAGAAGTCAAAAAGTTCCTAAATTGTTCAAATTGGAAGATTATCATAGTTGGGTTACACGGTTTGAAGCGTATGTCTCGGCGAATGATATTGATATGTGGTTATCATATTTTGATCAATATGTTTATCCTAAGGGAGAAGATGGGGAACCAATTCTTCAAAGGAAGCTTTCCGATGAACAAAAGAAAGCATATCAAGCTGAGAAGAAAGCCTATGGTACTTTAACGATGGCATTACCTACATAATTATTACATCAATTTTCAAGTAACTACACAGCAAAGGAATTTGATAGTTTTAAATATTATCAAAACGAATCAATTCCAAATCTGATCACAAGATTTGCTCATTTAATGAGAAATTGGTGAATCTTACAAAAGATGAAGCTGATAAGAAAGATAAGATCATGGAAGCCCTACTAGAGAAATGGGAGAATTATGTGATGATGGTTTCTCATGATAAAGATTATTCAAAAATGTCTTTTAATGATCTGATTCAACGAATCTAAGCAAGGGATATGGAGTTAACGGTGAACAAGTCACTTCCTGAGCAAGTTC
Source organism: Deinandra increscens subsp. villosa (assembly GCA_039602395.1). Classification (NCBI taxonomy): domain Eukaryota; kingdom Viridiplantae; phylum Streptophyta; class Magnoliopsida; order Asterales; family Asteraceae; genus Deinandra; species Deinandra increscens. Next base: position 19,124,264 of record JBCNJP010000008.1, read on the forward strand.
AAAATCCTGCAGTGTATTATGGTAATAATGATTCAACTTTGAATGCTGGGAAATCGAATATTCTTAGTTCTGCACTTCCTACAACATTTATTGCAGGTAAATCTGAAATTCCAAGTTATTCTTCTACTGGTTGTACTGTTTCAAGTCTTAGTTCTTCAACTCAAAGTGCATTGTCTGTTCAAACTATCAATGATTATAATGCTTTAATGTCTGCATTAGTATCTTCATATTTTGGTGTTATCACTGGTGTTGTGAATAATGCTGAATTAGCCAATAAAGATTATGATCATATTGATTAAGATCATTTAGAGGAAATGGATCTAAATTGGGAGTATGCTATGTTGGTTCGAAGGACAAAGACATTTTTCAATAGAACTGGTAAGAAGAGACTGAATCAGGAAGGGAAGATTGGTTTGGATAAGTCAAAGGTGAAATGTTATAAGTGTTCCGTTTATGGTCATTTTTCTCGAGAATGTCCAAGTTCTGCGGAAAGTAAATTGAAGACTGGTCAACATACACATTTAGTTTTTCATCCATCAAATGAAGCTAAAAAGGTTTAGAAGAAATCTATTACTTTTGCTCATGATTGGACCAATACATTTTTGCACTCAAATGAATTTGCATGGAATGCAGATTCAGAAGTTACAAAAAATCATGTTCCCAATACTATTGCTTTGACTTCTCGTCATGCTGATGATGACAGTGTTCTGACTGATTCTGATTCGTATTCGAGTGCTTCTTTGGTTCAAGATGATTTGCCCAAAGTTTCTGATAGTTCAAAAGTTGTCACATTTGAATGTCTTTAATGTAAAAAATTACTTAAGGAGGTTGCGGGTTTTGAACAAAGATGTCAAATGTCAACTGAAGAGATTGTGGTGCTCAAGAAAGAGTTAGAAGATTTTCAATAGAAGTATTATGAGTTGGTTCATGAAGATATTTTGAAGGAAAAGTCTTAATTGGCTGAAGAATGTGAAAAAGCTAAAGCTGAAGCTTTAGATGGAGCTCAAGATTTTGAGAATTTGTTTGCGAAAAGTTATCCAGTTCAGCAAAAGTATGAGGAATCTGTTGCTCTTATTGCTAAAACTGCTATTACTGTTGAGAAGCTTCAAAATAAGATTTCTATGCTTCAAGATGAGAATGTTCTCTATCGTGATAAAAATGAGGTCTTGACTAAAGATGTTGAGATTTATAAGCAAAAGAGAGAAAATGTTCTTGAAGAACTATATGCAGAATGTGAGATTCGAAAGTTACCAACTTATGAATATGATGATCTAAATGAAAACTTCATCAAGTCACAGAAAGAGGTGTTTGAGGCTCAACAAAAGATCAATGATTTGAAATTGGAAATTTTAGAGCTAAAAAGACAAGTGAAGAATTGCAATTTGTCTCCGACATTGCCAGACTTCTTATACAAACAGGATCAGAGTTCAGAAAGTTCTCAGAAGGAGGATGTTCACTCGGTTCCTCAACCAGTGGATTTGATTGAAGTTACTTCTGCTCAAATTGATCCAAAAGCAGAATTACATGATTATTCACAATTTGCTACTCCACCCAAGAAGAAAAAGTCCAGATCTAAGAAGACAGCGAAGTCTTTGGGTGAAGCTCCAAAATTTGTTTCAAAGTCTGTGTTTTTGGAAAATGAAAAGGTTTTTGATAAGGTTGCTTCAAGTTCTTCATCCGTAACTGAAGATGAAAAAGGGTTAATTGAGAAGAACAAGCTGAAAGATATCAAAGCTAAATTCACTAATGAAACTAAGTCATGAGAGGCTTCAAGTTCTTCTTCTAATTCTTCAAAGAATCAAGGATCTAAACACAAAGGTTTGGGTTACAAAATGAAGGAAGAACTTGTTGAAGCTAAGTAACCAGTGAAGACTGAGAAGGTTCCTAAAGCAAAGGTTACAAAGAAATCACCATCTCAGAAAGAATTTTCTTATTCTTCTGGAAGATCGTCATCTTCAAGGAGTCCATCTCCTAGGTATGATTCTTCTGATGGTTTCTTTGATAATTTTAGTTCTGAACATTCATCTTGTTTTTCAAAGTCAAAACAATTTTCAAATAATTTTAGAGAATGGCTTTGTTATGTATGTCGTCAAACGGGATATCTAGCTGCTAATTGTCTGACGACTGCTTATATCCACAAAACCGCCAAATATGTGGATACCAAAGGTCAAATTTTTGATGAACCATGGTCTCCAACAGTTAAATCAGCTCGTAAATCGTCTTGGTCTAAACCGAGTACGTCGGTTGAATCTGATTCGGGTTCTGACTGAAAATTAAAACTTTTCCAAATTTGGAAACCGAAAGTTGTTTCCAAGGCCAACAATGACTTTGTGGAAGACACCGGGCGACCCGACGCTGTTGAATCGGGTCGATCCCACAACGACTATTGTTTTATTTGGTGTCAAGCAGGTATTTCTAGAAGATCTTTGAGTGATTGGAAAGCTGCTGTTTGTTGAATATCTGTGCTAATTTAACCTGAATTTCTAAATCAAAATTTATTTTTCAAATGCTAAACTGAAGTATTTGTGTTGGTTGATCAATTTTTTTCACTCCATCTCAGTTTGAGGGGGAGTTTGTTTTTGCAAAAATACAAAAATAGTGTGTTGTTTTTTCAAATCGTAAAAATGAAAATCTATAAATAGTGTTGTCATTTTTAGGAGGAGAAATTTGAAAAAGCCAAAAACATTGAAAAATGAGAAATTGTATCCGACATGTTTGGGAAATGATGGTACATTGGCTGACAGTGTCTGACTCATGGATAAAGTAGATGAAACACTCATAAGACCATTTGATCGATGTGAAAGGTAGGTTTGGCAAATCAGAAAGTATACAAAAATGATATACACTAAATCTGATGCTTGACCAAGTAGACAACATCTTGATGCGTATCTCAAGATATATCAAGAAAAAGATGTGATATACGCTCTGATACCAGGGGGAGTTTGTTGATACATGGTCTTGATTGTCATGTGAAGTATCGAATACAAGACGAAACATGCAATGTAGCTGTGGTCCGAACTCCCAGCGAACCTGGAGTTCGGACAGGTCCGAACATGTGGCTGAACCTCAGGTTCGGTCGGTCGTGATATAGCTAGTATAAATACGTCGTCTTGTATAGAATTCATAAGCTTTTTCCGTTTCATATTCTCTGAGTGTACTCTGTGGTTCTCTGTGGTTTATACAAAGCTTATTTGTATTTACTCTCTGTGTTTTACTCGTTTACATTGATTTCAGTACGACTAAGTAGAAGATCCACACGCTTAAGCAATTTCGTGGTCACCTCGATTTGCGGTGACAAGTGGATTTTCTTTGAGTACCATGTACGTTGGTAAACCCCGTGAACAAAACCCATTTTCGGCGGTGGGTAGCGGAGCCGCGGTGGCCGGCGGCTGAGCCATGGTAGCGAGCGATGAGGTAGTGATCGTCAAGTACAAGGGCAAAGCCCAAGAGTTTGTTGCGGGCGAAGGGGCTCTGGAGGAGACGGTATACGACGATAGGGAGGTGGCGTAAGTGGTGGCGAATATTATTAATTATTTATCTTTTATTTAATTATTAAAATACATTTAGTAAAAAAATAATAATCCACTATAAATACTAAAATAGTAATTATTCATTAGCAGTTAACACATTAATAGGGTTTATGACATGTTGACCCTAGTGTAACTCTTATGGGTCAAAGAACGGGTCGGGTACGTTAAATGTCGGGTCAAGACATACGATATCCAACAATGATAACATATGAAAATATGCGATAATGAAAACTTGATATAGTGAAAACATGATATCATGTGATAATGAAAACATTTGATCATGCAAACATGGGATAGCGATGGCGCAAGGGCCAATCACGGTAAACGAATATTTTACAAATGTTATATTGAATGACATGTTTTGAATGAATAGATTAACTTAGATCGAATGGCATAAATTTGAATAGTGAAAGTTGAATATCAGTCGAACATAAGTAAGTGCTAAGTTTGAAATCATGAATTGAATCGAATCTAAAACCGAAAGTTGAAACACGTGATTTTGAATTTTGAAATACACGATTCGAATTACCAAACCGAATATTTAATCGAATGACATCCATAACCAAATTTTGAATTCACGAGTCGAAGGTTGAAAACCACAAGCCAAGAGTTGAAAAATTACAACAGTATTCACAAATCAATGAGTCAAAAATTGCAAACCGAACTCACATATCAATTATTGAATGATGCGAGTTATAAATTTTGAATTCACACATCGTGTACCGATAACATGAGATTGAATCCATAGTTCAAACATTAGAAACCATGAACTGAGTCCACACATCAAGTATTGAATAACGCGAGTTTGGAACTCATATTCTGAGCATTAAAACCCACAAATTGAATTTGAAACATTAATGACGCTAGCATGAAAATTACAATTTAAATTAAAATGCGGAATAACGCGAGTTTTCCCAAAGATATTTGTTTGGGTCAAAATTTTGTGAAAAAATCAAAAACAGAATTTGCGTAAATTCGAATATCGCTAAAGAAAGCGATAACGAATTTATCTGGGTAAGGGCTGCAAACAGATCTATGTGTTTCACAGGAGCTCTTGGTTACCCAGGAGAAACTCGTGGCCAAGCACGATCATGGATTTGAAAGGAAAAGTCAAACATGACAGCGAGGCATTAATGCTATGTAAGTAGCATAGCTACAGGGATATTGTCAGCACGAATGCAATAAAACTGTTAGAGCATTATATGGTTCGTCGTGTGAAGTATCAGAAACAAAGACAAAGCTACAAGATTGACTACTCACGAACTGACCCGAAGTAGAAGTTTGGGTGGTCACGAACTGAACCGAAGTGGCAGTTCGTGTGGTGTCTAGTTCGGACAGTGGTAACATAGTATAAATAGCTAGTTTCTTGTATAGATTAGGACTTCTTGCCATATTATATGTGTGATATTCAGTGTGTACTCTCCGTGGTTTAGTAATACAATCTCAATCGTATATAGCTTCTTGTATTCACTTTTTTTTACTCGAATTACTACGATTTCATCATGATCGAGTAGACGACCCACCGCTCACGCACTTTTAAGTGGTATCAGAGCAAGGTTCATTCTGCTGGTCATTGAATCTCTATTTTTTGAGTTTTTGTGATAAAATGTGTCGGTATTTGACAAATTGGTGTGTTTTTGCTTTGGTTTAATCGTTTCAGATGTGTTTTTGGTGAAAATTCTACTCCTAAATCATTTCTTTCGAGTATATTTGATCTACTGCGGAAAATCTCGTCCAAAATTCTCAACATTCGCAAATTTTGATCCAAAACATTCCAGTTCGGGTGAAGATAGTCTGTTGAGAAATAACCGTCACCCGAAGTGACAATTCGGAAAAATAACCGTCGCGAAGTCATACGAAGTCACAGTTCGGATCAGTTTGCATTTCACTTCGAATCATGTTAGAGCATATTCTTATGCTACAATGCTACAATGTGTCTCGTGTATTGTATCTAGATCAGAGCTTTATTGTGTGAGTCTTAGGGTCTGCGTACCATGGGTCGTACCAGTTGGTACGGAGCCAACATACCAATGGTATGTTGGTTGGTACGATGGACTAAGTTGTTACTATAAATAGTTTATGTTAGAGAGAGTTAGCTAGTTATGTCATTTCTATCACTCTTAACTATTTGTAATTGAGTGTCTCTCTCTCTCTCTCTCTAGAACACTTTGTAATCTCTAAGTGAAATCAATAAAGAAAAATGAGCGATTTTCAAGCATTTATAGCTGCTCAGACTTCAATTCAAATCATGATGAATTATGATAACGAAATAGGAACAACTCATAAAGTTCCCAAATTGCTAAAATTGAAGGATTATCTGTTGGAACTTTTAATAAGTGTGACTGACGCCATCAAATCTATTCTCGAATAATTCGGTTGAAGAATCCATTGTGATTTGATTCAGAGACGTGGGTTGTGATGCTTGAGGCTTGCAAGTTTGGACCGAAGACGTTTTCTTGAAAAGTCAACTGTTCGAGTCAACGGTCAACGTAAAAGTCAACGGAAGATCGGTTCGAGCGAGTCAAGCTTCATATTAATTAAATCATCTTTGATTTAATTAATAATAATTATGTCATTTGTTTATTTGTATTTGCTCATTTTTATTTGTGTTTTTGCTAGTTAGTGGGCTAGTGAGCACATGGGCTCTCTATAAATAGGAAGGGATAGCTCCATTAGAAAGATGAAGAATAAGGAATGAATAATGAGTAATGTGAGCTATCATTTCTAGAGAGAGAGTCACACATTGGGTTTGAGCTCAACCCAATGTGACCATGGATTTCCAATGACGAGTTTGTAATCATTCGGTTCGTTGTAATCATTCAGCAATAATCAATGAATCGTTTGATTTATTATTTCTTGTCATTTATTATCTTTGATTCTCTTCATCCCGTCTCCTTGGTCTCACCTTCGTTCTTGCTCAAGATCGGGATTCTCGATGTTAAATTTGGTCCTGACAAATGGTATCAGAGCGGGTACCGATCAGATTCATCTCACCGTGAATCTGGTCACTCGAATCTGTGATTTTGAGCTTGAATGAGGTGCTGATTGGAAAACCCACTTTGGAGACTTTTTTTCTACTTTTTCTTATTTTTGGAGCTGATTGATGATTTCTGGATGAATCTGATGATAGATTCTTGTTATTGGGTTCATTTAGATATGATTTCATGCTTCATATGTTCAAATCAGTGAAGAAATACGAGATCTGAGGCTGAAAAACGAAGTTGTTAGAGTTTTCCCGTTTTTGGGGTTTTGAAGATTTTTTAAGCTTTGATTCTGAGTTTTTGGTGCTAAAATCAGTGTTTTTTGATGAAATAAAGTATGAATCTTGGTGGAAAATGCATTCCGGATCCATTGGGAGCATCGGTTTTGTCTGAAACGCAAGGGTTTGGGCAGATCTAGAAAACACACAGTAGTGTGTGTTTCACGGTGTTCTTGGTGTTCTTCATTTTGGTTGAAGATTGCCTTGGCGATTTTGCAGCTGATGAAGATGTTCTTGGCGACCTCGAGAGAGCATGGAGATGTACTTGGCGATCTCAGGTGAGCTTGAAGATTGCCTTGGCGATCTCGGGTGTCTTTGAAGCTTGCTCTTGGCGATTTCGTCTAAGTTCTTGGCGATTTCACAAATAACATTGGCGATTTCATGTCCTGGCGATCTCGTCATGACTTTGGTGACCTCGATTGGTCTTGGCGACCTTGTATCTTTGGCGATCTCGACTAGTTCACCAACTGGGTTTTTCTTCGAATAAGTTTCAGTGAGTTTTGATCGTTAAAATGTGTAGAAGACGGACTTTGTTGGAACTTTTAATAAGTATGACTGACGCCATCAAATCTATTCTCGAATAATTCGGTTGAAGAATCCATTGTGATTTGATTCAGATACGCGGGTTGTGATGCTCGAGGCTTGCAGGTTTGGACCGAAGACGTTTTCTTGAAAAGTCAACTGTTCGAGTCAACGGTCAACGTAAAAGTCAACGGAAGATCGGTTCGAGCGAGTCAAGCTTCATATTAATTAAATCATCTTTGATTTAATTAATAATAATTATGTCATTTTTTTATTTGTATTTGCTCATTTATTTGTGTTTTACTAGTTAGTGGGCTAGTGAGCACATGGGCTCTCTATAAATAGGAAGGGATAGCTTCATTAGAAAATGAGAATAAGGAATGAATAATGAGTAATGTGAGCTATCATTTCTAGAGAGAGAGTCACACATTGGGTTTGAGCTCAACCCAATGTGACCATGGATTTCCAATGACGAGTTTGTAATCATTCGGTTCGTTGTAATCATTCAGCAATAATCAATGAATCGTTTGATTTATTATTTCTTGTCATTTATTATCTTTGATTCTCTTCATCCCGTCTCCTTGGTCTCACCTTCGTTCTTGCTCAAGATCGGGATTCTCGATGTCCAAGGTTTTATGCTGCTGGTCTGTGATTGGCTACAATAGTTGCTCGTGGGACCCAGGCGCTGAATATAGTCGTTAAGGCTGTGATGGCTGTTTTTTTCCCTTGGCTGAAGAACTCGAATGGGACCCACCAGCTGGAATAAATCATTTAAAGGCTGGAGTGTTGGCGCAATATCATTGGCGCAGCCCCTCCCTCACAGATCTCTAATAAGCTTCGTTGGATCTCCTCTATCTGGGCCCTTGGATTGTTTTAGTGTTTCTTTTCTAATTGGCTGATTTTAAATAACGCGGATTATGGTCTTTTGTTGCTTAAATCTGATTGGTTTACGCCATTAGACATGGATTGTGCTTCTTCTTGTAGGGATTTAATTAAAACCAATGGAATTTTTAATAATTTCGTCAAATACGGATATTTTCTTATCAGTTTCTCAACGAGACTTAACGAGATAACGCCGCGACGGAATTTCAGAAATTTTTCCGTTGGTCATGGATGTATTCCGAATTATTTATTTGGGTTCAAGTTTTTGGTGATTTCAGACCACGTTAGCTAACGACCACTGACGGAATTGTTTCGCTTCTCGGTTAAGTTTGTGACTGTTTCGTTATGTCTCACTCCAAGTTGTTTAGTTGATGCTGCGCTGATGTCATCTTACCGAATTAACTGGAATCTCAGTTAAATATTGGAATATTCCGTTAAATCTCTAACGGAAGGCCGTTACTTGAATAAAATTTACGGTCTTCTCAGTTTCATTCCAAATTGCACCGTTTGACTCAGATATCTTCACGGAATATTTTTCGGAGCTCGATTTTCTTCGCCCAAAATTACGAAGACTCCAGTTATGAATAAATTTTGCGTTTATGCTCGGGATCTCAGTTTTTCACCGATTTGACATTATTTTCGCATTCAACCCAGTCACGCGGAACAAGTTCAGAATTTATGGATCATTCACAACTGTCTGTACCCGGCTTCCGGTTTTTCGCAAGATTATCCGATTTCAGGATTTTTATACCGTTTTCTCTTCGGAACTGAGCGGAACGGTTCCACTCTCTGCATCTGGTTTTCCGCTTCCGCATCGGATGTTTTCAGAGGGATCTAGAGAAAAGGGGGAACTTCTATGGAATTGGATTATCGGGTCGATTATCTGAAGTTGGAGCATTTTCAGTGTTTGATTGGTTTATCTGATTCGATTTGTTGCGATTTTCTCTCCGATGTTCAGCATTCTTAGTATTGTACCCGACTGTGTGAACCGAGTGAATTGCAGCACTTGGATCTCAACTGGAGCAACAAGAACAGAAAAAGCTTATTCAAAGGGGGAACCTTTACAACAGAAAGATTCCGGTTTATCAGTTATTCTTCGAAGATGCACGACAGAGCGGTTCTTCACCAGTATGACAGATTTGAAAGCGTCAGTCAAGGGGGAATTGTTGGAACTTTTAATAAGTATGACTGACGCCATCAAATCTATTCTCGAATAATTCAGTTGAAGAATCCATTGTGATTTGATTCAGAGACGCGGGTTGTGATGCTCGAGGCTTGCAGGTTTGGACCGAAGACGTTTTCTTGAAAAGTCAACTGTTCGAGTCAACGGTCAACGTAAAAGTCAACGGAAGATCGGTTCGAGCGAGTCAAGCTTCATATTAATTAAATCATCTTTGATTTAATTAATAATAATTATGTCATTTGTTTATTTGTATTTGCTCATTTATTTGTGTTTTACTAGTTAGTGGGCTAGTGAGCACATGGGCTCTCTATAAATAGGAAGGGATAGCTTCATTAGAAAATGAGAATAAGGAATGAATAATGAGTAATGTGAGCTATCATTTCTAGAGAGAGAGTCACACATTGGGTTTGAGCTCAACCCAATGTGACCATGGATTTCCAATGACGAGTTTGTAATCATTCGGTTCGTTGTAATCATTAAACAATAATCAATGAATCGTTTGATTTTATCATTTCTTGTCATTTATTATCTTTGATTCTCACCATCCCGTCTCCTTCCATCTCACCTTTGTTCTTGCTCAAGATCGGGATTCTTGATGTGAAATCGGTCCTGACATTATCATAGTTGGAAGAAATGATTTGAATCATACATTTTTTTTCAAGATGTTGACTATTGGATTCTGATTGAAAAGGAGTGTGAGTATCCAATGCTAAGTGCTAGAAAGCCAAAGATGATAAGTGATTTTGATTCAGAAGAAAGAAAACTTTTTGCAAGAGAGAAAAAAACTTACAGTTTTCTTACAATGGTGTTGCCTAAAGATTTTATGCATCAATTTAAGAATTATACAACTTCTAAGGAATTGTGGGATGCTATTGCAGAGAGGTGTGAGGGTAATGAGCGTTATAAAAAGATCCGAAAGAAAGTTTTGAAGAAGGAATTTGATAATTTTGGACATTGTGAGAATGATAAAGTGTCGGACTTGATCGTAAGGTTTTCATATTTAATAAATGAACTTGAGATTGTGCAAGTTGAAAAGGAGAATGATGAGTTAAAAGAGAAGTTTCTGGAAGCTTTACCTGATAAATAGGAAATTTACGTTATGATGTTAACTAATGATCCAAGTTACTCAAGTTGGACATTCAATCAATTGACAAGCAAATTACAAGCTCGTGAAATGGGAATGATTGTGAAAAAGTTAGCAAGTCCTTCTGTTCAAAATCCTAAATTGTACTTTGGAGAAAATTCTGCTACTATGAATGCTAAAGCTAAGTCAAGTGTTAGCTCAATTCTAAATCCTGCTCCAACAGCTTTTCTTGCTGGGAAGTGTGACAATTCTGGCTATTCTTCGGGTTATAGTTTTACTATTCCTAATAAATCATCAACCAATTCTATTCCTGCTAAAACCACTGCATATCTAGCTACATTGATATATGCTTTCATATGATCTTCTTCTGGGTCAATATTTAGTCAAATTGGTAAAGCTGGTTTGTTTGGAGATAACTTAGATCAGTTGGATGATGATTAGTTGAATAAGTCAGATTTGGATTGGCAGTTTGCTATGATAATTGAAAGAGGAAGAGGATTTATGAAAAAACATGGAAAGAAATATATTATTCAAGGAGAAAAACTTGGTTTGGATAAGTCAAAGCTTAAATGTTTCAAATGTTCCAAATTCGGACATTTTGCTCGTGAGTGCAACCAATCTTCATTTGAGAAGTCTAATTCGGATAAAATAGCTATGATGGCTCAAAAATATTTTCATGATTGGGCACAAAATTTTGAGTATAATATTCTAGATGAATCTGCTTTTGTCTGTTATTCTCAAGCAAATGATACTCGAATGGAAACTATGTCTAAACCTAGTTTAACTGGTGGTTCACATATAGCGTTGATGGCAAATGTGAAAGTTGAAACAAGTGATTTTTATTCTGAAGTAAGTGGTTATAAATCTACTTGAGAATTCTTTTCACAAAAGGATAGAAAGATTCGAGAATTGGTTAAAGAAAAAGAAGTGTCGATTGTTGAATGCAAAAAGAAGGAAGAAGAGTTAGAAAGTTACAAAATGAAACGTGAAGATTCTGATGAGAGTTTCAAGACAAATGAGAAGTTAATCAAAGAAAAGAGCTTGTTGATGGAAGAGTTTGTAGAATTTCAAAAAAGATTTAAAGGGATGTGTGTTGAAGATAAGGAACAGATTTTGAAACTGCAAAATAAAAATGCAGAATTGGTCAAGAATGCTAAGAAATGGGAGAACGAAGCAATGGAAGTAACATAAGATTTTGATGCGTTGTTTAGCAAGTCAAAAGCAAAATTGGATTCGCTTCAGAAATGTTATGATGAACTTCAGAAAGTTCATGATGAAGTTACTGTTATGGAAGAACAACATCAAGTGGCACATTCCAAATTACAAGATAAAGTCACAAGCTTGACGAAAGAAAACAAGTTGTTGACAAGGAATGTAGACATTTATAAGGGATATGTGGATAAAATTACATAAGAAGTGTATGATGCACATAATAATATGAGAAGAGAAACGTTTTTGTTCAACAGAGCTTCAGAACAGTTAATCGATTCAGAAAAAGCTTTAGGAGATGCTCAGTAGATATTAGATTTAAATGTTGAGGTTTTGGATCTTAACAAGCAATCTGAAGAATGCACATTCTTTCACAAGTTATTTGTGCAAAGATGATAATTTCAAGAAAGTTTTTGGAGGAGAAGAGTACAATCAGATTCCACATCTATTTATTCAAACTGATCCTTTGGCTGATGTTAGATCTTCTGATGCAAATGGAGATTATTCTGAATTTGCTACTAAAAAACCTGAAAAGAAGAAATCCAACTCATCTATCAAGAAGATGGAAAATAAGACAAATGGTGATAATACATCGGTCAAATTTGTGTCTCATGGAACTGTTTTAGATGATGAAACGATTTCTGTTGAAAAGATTGTTGAGAAAGATGAGAAGAAAGTATTCGAAGAAAAAGTTGTTGCTGAGTTAGTTCAAGCAAACAACTTAACGGGAATTAAAGCTAAATTTACTCAAGTTGCTCAAGCTGGTTCTTCTAAGTCTCAAGTTGAATTGTTAAAGCTACTGGGTTACAAGCATTCAAGTCTAGGTAGTGAAATTAATAAAGTTGAGAAGAAAGACAAAAAGAATATGTGAAAGAAGATTTGCCACGGGGGAGTTTGTTGATACCTGCAGATGGCAAGATGCTGGATCAGACAATGTTTTGAGGAATTCAAGATTTCAAGTTTTCCTGTTGGTCGAACCCTGGCTGAACTGCAGCCGAACTGCAGGTTCGGACAAGCAGTTAGAGTTTGGACATTAGAGGTTATATATATAGGTCGATAGGTTTGATTTTGTGATTAAGCTTTCTTAGGTGTGTGTAAGTGAAAGTGTTTTCTGCTTTGAGTCTCTGTAAAGTGTTCTTGCATACCGGATGAGATTGAGTATTATATTTACACGTATTGTTCATCGTTTTGTTTACACAATGATGTCGAGCTGATCACGATCCATCCGCACCCGCTCTTTCACGATTTAACGATCTTTTTTCTTTTTGCATGGAACACAGTTGACTATATCATGAATACAATCACTATGTGTTAAATCACAAAGTATGATACAAAAGCATATGTGAATTATACCAGCAATTGACATGGCTTATGTGCTAAAGTAATCGAAATTGAAGTGTAGTTCAGTGTGTTATGTTCATTATGATCCCAATTTGTGATCTTTCTCGTAAAAGACAAAAATATTTTCTAATTATGTATTGCTTTTATGTTTCTTATCTGAAAAAAACCAAAAAAAATTAGGTGTGTTTTAGCATAAACTTTGAAAAATCAAAAAGATTTTTGGTGAGTTTTGATGTAAAGTTTCAAAAAGACAAAAAGATTTTGTTTCTTATTTGTTTTCAACCAATCGATAACTGATACGAAATCGTAATCCAAAATCTATATCTTGGATTCTCAAAGAGAAGTTTTGCGCCAAGATTAAATTAATTTTTGATAAATCAAAAAGAGAAACCAAACTTTTGTCTTCTAAAGTTGCATGTTATATTGTCAAGACTCTATCATGGTGAAAAGGGGAGATTGAAATTATCTTTTACAAATGGATTCAATTGATCAAGTCCTGATCCAGCCATGCAAGCTTTATTTCTAACAAGAGAATTCAAGTTAAAGATCTGATGCAATAATGTTTAAGATTTAAGACTAGAGTTTTAGTTAGAATAGATACATCACACATTAAGGGGGAGTCTGTTAGAGCATAATACTATTCTATAGTGTGTCTCGTGTGTTGTATCTCATTGAAGCTAGATTGTGAGTCTTGGTCAGCGAAGCAAGCCAAGAACTAGTGGTTCATGGGCAACAAACCATTTGTTCGCTGGCAGCTTGGTTCTCCGAACAGTCATACACTATAAATAGTGTTGACCTATTTAGATAGAGTGAGCTTCTTCACTTTTGTCGATTATGTATGTGTTTGTGCTAATGAGAGAAACCAGAGAGTTATCTTTGTAATCTTCGAGTGATTAATTTGACAAACTCTTATTTACCTTCTTGTTTCACTAGAATTGATTGATTCACCAGTAGTAAAGATCCATCCCTAGACTTACAGATTTCATCTCAGCATTCATGGCTTCTAACCATTTCTCAGATTCTGGATCTGGGACAACAAATTTGTTGTTGATACCTGATATGTTGCGTCGTGTGAAGTATCAACCAAGATCAAGATTAAGTCAAACTAGGTCTGGCCGATCTAGGTCCGAACCTGAAGTTCGGACTGGCCGAACCTGAGGTTCGGCCGAAGCTCGGCCAGCTGGGTATAAGTATACGTTTGTTCTTTGTAACAGTTAGCTCTGGGTGTGCAATTTCTGTTAAGTGTGTGTTTCTGAGTGTGTATTCTCTGTGTCTATTTCTGAGTGATTATTGATTGTAATTGTTCTTCATTAATCAATAAATCAATCGGTTAATTACGTTTCGATGTCCGATTAACTAGATTGAATAGACGATCCGATGCTCACGCATTTTCAAGTGGTATGAAAGCTTTCTGGTTCACTCTACTGATCTGTGGTTGCTATTTCCGGATTTTTGAAGCGTTTTTGAAGTTTCACGAGTTTGCTTTTGTGTTTTTCATCATTTCTATCGGGTATTTGGTGTCAAATCTGTTTCTAAACCACTTTCTATCGGTTTTACTGTTTCATAGTAACGAGATTTGTCAAAATCAGTCCATTTTCGCGTGTTTTCGGAAAATGTGTTCGAAGTTCGGAGTTCTCTATTCAGGCTCAGAGTAACTGCTCCGAACTTGAAGTTCGGTCCTCGTTCGGTGTGTCTTTGGTGGGAGTTCGGACTTGTATCGGTGAGCTTTAGGTCTAAGTTCGGAGTTTTTCTTGGTTCGGAGGCAGATCGGAGTTATTTTGAGGTTCGGACTTTTGTTCTTGTTTCGGAGTTCGTTCGGACAGAGTTCGGACTATAGTTTTAGGTTCGGAGCAAGTTCGGAGGATAGATTTCTGAAAATCTTTCAAACATGTCGGAATTTCAAGCTTTTGCCGCTATGCAAAGCGCGATATAAACTATGCTAAACTTTGATAATGAAATTGGAACAAGTCCAAAAGTTCCCAAATTATTGAAGCTTGAAGATTATCAAAATTGGAAGAAACGATTTTCGGCTTACATAAGCACGAATGATATTGATTTATGGATTCCAATTCGAAAGTTGTATGAACGACCAATGGAAGATGGAGATCTTAAAGAAATTCAAGACTTCGACGGTGATGAAAGAAAAAAGTTATGAGCTAGAAAAGAAAGTTTATGGTTATCTTACTATGGCTTTACCTACTGAATTGCTTCATCAATTTAGCACTTGCAAGAAATCTAAGCAATTGTGGGATGCCTTATTCGCAAGATGTTAAGGAAATGCTGATTATAAGAAGAGTCGAAAGAAAGTCTTGAACAAAGAATTTGATAACTTTCAAAATTATGACAATGAAAACATTACTGCTCTAGTTTCAAGATTTTCACATTTGATTAGTGAATTGAAGGTTGTTGGAATTGAAAAATCTGATGCGGATTTAAAGGAAAAGATCATGGAAGCATTACCTGAAAAGTGGGAAAATTATGTTTTGTTACTCACTCATGACAAGGATTATTCTGCAATGACATTTCATGAGCTTACTGGAAAACTTCATGCTCGAGAAATGGAAATGTTAAACTCAAAGAAGTCAACCGCTACCTTGCAAAATCCTGAATTGTATCATGGTGAAAATAGTGCAAGCATGAGTGCAAAGTCTAAGCCAAATCAGAATACAGCACCAAGTGTTGCTTTTATAGCTGGAGCTTCAGGAAATTCTGATAATAATTCTTCAAGAGGTTGCAATTTCACAATTCCAAATTTTTCAAGTCAAAATGCTTTTTCAGCGGAATCAACAGATGATTGTGCCAAAATGATTTCTGCGTTGATTTCATCATCCTTTGGATTGATTCTCAAAAATGTTGCTGATGCAAAGTTAACCAGTGAGGATCTTGATGCTCTTGATGATGATCACCTACCGAATTGGATGTATCTTGGCAATATGCTATGTTGTGTCAAAGATCTAAAAGATTCTTTAAGAAGCATGGAAGGAATATTTCTGGTGATAAGTTGGGTTTTGACAAGTCCAAATTAAAGTGTTATAAATGTTCACAACTTGGACATTTTGCTAAAGATTGTCATCAGGCACATGCAAATAAGTCTGTTGTTCCTGTATCACCAAAGCCTGGTTTTACTCAACCATCTACTAGTAACACAAGCAAGACCACAACTTTGATTGCTCAAAATGATGGTGTATATGATTGGGGTCAACAGTTTGTGTCACACCCCCAAATTACCACTAACGGAGTTTATACCGTTAAGGGGCGCGACTAGACCAGGATCCACAACCATAGTTACAAATACTAAACGAATCAGGGTTAGTTCAAACACAAGTTATAAATCAAAGTCTTTAATTACATACGCAGCGGAAAAATAATATTTGTCTCAGCACTAACCACGTGCTTTACATAAACTTTGTTTTAAATTCCCAAATAGTTCAATTAAAATAAAGGTCTTCACGTGCCATGCCAACCTGCTCCGGATACTCCTTAGCGATCTGCAAAAGTTTAAACCACGCAAGTGTCAACCTAACAGTTGGTGAGTTCACAGTGGGCTTGTCATGCATTGGCCCGGTCTCATAATCATAATTCATGTCAAGATATACTTACAAAATATTCATTTGTGAAAAAGCAATGCTCGTATTTAATTCTCAGTTTATAAATGGTTTGTCCGTGACCACGTCATCGGGTATGTACTAGTTCCGTAAAGTTAAAGGACTCAACCGATATCGCGGGTAGCTAATCCGTTGTTCCATGCTCTAAGGAAGTTTGTACCAAAGCTGACTTATTTTGTGGGGGCCGAGCCATCCCGTACGGTGCGGACCTAGTCATCGCGGTTTCTGCCTCCCCCGTGTCCTCTCGGGATCACGGTCAAATAGGCTGATATTGTTCCTCCGTGCACTTCCCGTGCCACGGGGCGGAGTTTGTCAAACTCCAGTAGATCTACCCAACATCCCCTCGCTTTCACAAATTAATGGCACAATTAAGTTGAGGACTTTTAAGTTATAAGGCATCCTTAGAAAACATGTGATATCATATGGTTTAGACTTTAACCTACACTAGCCATATTAAAATGTTTTCAGTTTTGTTTCAAAAAGCGATTTGATCAGAGTTCACAAGTGTTCCCATAAAACACTTCAGTTCATCAAGTGGGTGCCGAGCATCCCGAGTTCTCAAGTTTATCAGTGAGGTGCCTAGCACTCTCGAGTTTGTCAGCATTGTTTTTCGTTAAATTGTTCGGTGTGGCCCAACGGACTCACGGTAAGCGGGTTAGTGACACTCACCTTTGGTTGCACTGCTACTCTTCAAGTAATCCAAGTATTGTTGTTTAACGAAGACCTAGAACACGTTTAGGTCTTAGGTATTAGTTTCGTGTCTAATCTTTACTTAACGTCACTATGGCCCATAACATAGCACGTTGCAACTATGACTCGACATACCGACACACGACACCAATGGTTGATCATAAACAAGGGTTCATGTGAATCAGATTCACGCATGTTTCATCATGGTATAATCATGTAAGTCATGGCATAACACTTAAGCAAATTTCACAAGTTTGGTTTTTAGGTCAGGTCTTAGTTTCGCTAGCATAGTTTCGCTAGGCAGTTTCGCTAGGTGCACGGGCAGCACTTTCGCTAGGCAATGCCCGGTAACACAGTTTCGCTAGGCTAGTTTCGCCCGAAACTGCTGACGCAGTTTCGCTAGCCTAGTTTCGCAGGGAAACTGGTTTGAACTTTCGTTCAGGTATTTCGCTCGATAGTTTCGCTCGAGCTGGTCTGGTCTGGTTCCCGGCGACACTATAGTTTCGCTGGTCAGTGTCGCTGGAAGGAGATATAATTTCGCTACTTAGTTTCGCCCAGAGAACACACAGTTTCGCTGGTCGCGAAAAACATACGGATTTGCCTAAAAATCAACCTAACAGCTTCTGATCATACATGCAATTCATTATCTATCATTCCTAGGCATTTACCAACATAAATCAAGCAGCTTTAACAAGTTTAACATGCATTTTGATCATCAAATCTCTAAAATAGGTTCAAAACCCTAAAGTGACCTAAATTGCATAAATCTCTAACATGGATGGATTTCACACGTAAAGTTATCAACTTTAGTACAGATCTAGCATCCTAAAGCATATAGACAGAAGATCAAGCAATTACATGAAGATTTGAGCATGCTTTAAGAAGAAAACATATAGAAAAGCATAAAACATAGTTTTTGGGACTCACGGTTCGATCCCCTAGCTTGGTAGATGATGGTTTGGGGCTGAGGTCTCGGTTTCTTGATGGTTTTCTCGGCTGACCAGTTTCCAGAGAATAGTGTGTGTGTTTGTGATGAAATGAGGCAAATGGAGAAACTAGGGTTTATTAGGTTTATTTATATCAGGGGCTAGTTTCGCTGGCAGTTTCGCTGGCCAGGCGAAACTAGCTCCGGTCACGAGTGCATTAATCAGTCTAGCCTGCTACCGGGCGAATCTGTAGTTTCGCTCGGTAGTTTCGCTGACTACCAAATTTAGGCAATTTTCACATAATCAAGTATTTACAATTAATCATGCTATTCACAATAATAAGTCATGTATTTAAATCACATTGCTCGTAAAGACAATCAATGATGAACACATAACACATATGGACGGGTTCGGTGATCAACCAAAGGTCGTGGACGTATTCGGCCTAGTTATGCATTAGCTACTTATAACGTAACTAACGGGTTTGTCTAACGGAAGTTAACCTTGAAATTCTCGGGTGTCACAGTTTGGGTATGATTCATCTGCGTTGATAGTTACTCATGATCAACAAGAAGATTTTTGTTCAGAAACTAGTTCCGATACTAGTTCAATTCCAAGTTCTTATGAATCTGCTGGAAATTTGGAGAGTCTGTTAAAAGAAAATGCTTTATTGATAAATAAAGTTCAACAACTGTCTGAGGCGTTTGATGTGATTAATTCAGAGTTGGAGATTTCTAAAGATCATGACAAGAAGTTGACATTAAAGAATGAGTATTTGACCATGGAAATCCAAACATTGAATGAGGTTTTGAAAGTTTTGAAGCAAGATAAAAAGAATGTTGAAATTTCAAAGGATAAGATTTGTGAAGAACGGGATGAGTTGGTAACAGATGTAAAGAAATGGAAGGATGAAGCTGACGATACAGCTGCTGATTTTCAGAATTTGTTTGATAAATCAAAAGTCAAACTTGATCTGCTTACAAAGAATGTTGAAGAGTCCACTGCTAAGATTGAAGCATATCAAGTTGACATGGGAAAGTTATTGGAGGAGAAGCGGGAGTTAGTTCGTGTAAATAAAGTTCAAGCCGCGAATTTGGAGATTCAGAAGCGCAACGAGGTTAAATTGAAGAAGGAATTACATGAGGGACTTGATAATCTGCGTTTGCAAAAGTTTGAAACTCATAAGGTGGCAAAGCGATTGATTGCTAAAGAAAAAGAATATGCTGAGGCACAACAGAAAATTTCTGATTTGAAGGTTCAGGTTCTTGATGCTAATCAATTGCTTAATAATGTTTCAAATTCTCAAGTCTTCACAAGCTTTTTAGCTAATGATGAAAATTTTGAGAAGATGTTTGATAAAACTGCTTCACCCCCTACTCATATCAAAGAAGCTGTCAAAGAAGTGAAGGAACAAATTGAAGAATTTGATTATTCAAAGGTTTCGTCATCTACTGCTGAGGATGCGAAAGTTGTGCCGAAGAAGAAGAACAGGAAGAATAAGAAGAAGAAGGAAAAGAAATCTGAAGTTTCTCCTGCACCAAAGTTTGTATCTGGATCATCATCTGCTGATAATGAGAAGTTAGCTACTTCTAGTGACAAGATTCTTTCTCAACCTGAGTTTGATGAAGAGATTTTTTATGACCAAAAGAATGTCACTGAAGTAAAAGCTGAATTTTCTCGATTGGCTAAGAATGGTCATTCTTCACCTGAGGAGAAAATTTCTGGAAAGCATGAAGGATTGGGTTTTCACAGGATGAAAAACAACGCTGAAAAGGTTCAAGCATCTTCATCTCCAGATTTGAAGAAATTAAAGATGAAACAAGTGAAGAAGGAAGTTTTTCAAGCTGATAAAATTCAACCCGAACGTTTTTACAAACTCAAGGGTTCGGATCAATTATTTTCTGACAAAGAATTTCCACTTCATTGTGTTGATGCTCGGAAGATTTCTGAGGTCTTTGTGAAAGCAATCATTTCTACTGAAAGTTCTCAATCTCTAAGTCCTACGTCTAAATGGGTTCATGATCACAGGCATCAGGTATATGATTCTCATTCTGATCATGTTAGAGATATCCATGTGTGTTCTTCGCAGGTACATCAAAGATGGGGCAAAACGACAAGAGTTTGTTATATTTGTCGTCGCCCAGGGCATATGGCAAAAGACTGTCCATCACCTGCTGATTCACCCAAAAGGTTTCATAAGAAACCAGTTTTTGGTAAATCTGTCCAAACTAAGTTCTTCGATGAACAGGGCAGAGTTTTTGATGAAGTTCAACCTACATTTTTTCAAAAACAAAAACGTTTTGTTCCATTTGTTTCAAAAGCTCAAAATGTAGGTTCGTCATCACAGTCACCTGTGATTGCTTCATCAAGAACTGACTTACCAAACCAACAGCAATGGAAACCTAAGGTGGTTTCTAAGCAAAAAAAAGGACACTGGTCGACCAGAAGCGATTCGCTTCGGGTCAGTTTTGGACTAATTAGTTTCACCAGTGTGTAGGTACTTCTAGAAGACCTATCGACGACTGCAAAGTTGTTGATGGAGGAGTATTCTGCTTAAGTTAAAATTCATGATAAATCTTTCTAACCTGCAAATTTTCTGAATTCTAAAATTGCATTGTATTCGTGTTGATTGATCACTTTTTTTTTTCTTAAACCAAAACCCAAAAATAGAGTCATGTTTTTGTGTAAAATGAAAATACCAAAATAGTGTTTTCATTTTAAGGGGGAGAATTGTAAGTAAGGGTGAGTAATTGAGAAAAAGCATGTTATAAGGGTGAGTAATTGAGAAAAAGCATGTTATGGGGAGAAAGTGAATAAATGCCAAATATATAATGAAGGAAGGTGAATACATGCTAAATATAAAATTGTGAGAAATTGATCATTGGGAAATGATGGTACATTGGCTTACGTATCTGACTCATGGATAGAGTAGATGAAAGAGCCATAAGATCATTGTTTGATATGCTTGGTAGGCTCGGCAAATCAGAAAGTATTCAGATGTGATATATACTAAATACTAATGCTTGACCATGTGGATAACATCTTGATGCATATTTCATGACACAAAAAGAAAAGTAAGTGTGAAATTGTTGGTCCTCACTGATCTTTATCAGTGCAAATGAAGGTGTTTTGAGAAGAAAACCAAAGAAATAACAACAATAGATGATTCTCAATAGCTAAAATGGTTTTCTAGCATTGAACAATCACAACATGAACCAAAGATTGATAAGAGATGATTACAAGCTACAATAATAGCAAGAAATGCTCCTAGCCGTCACCAAAACTCACCAATAAACGATTTCTTGTATTAGGGTTCACCAATGTTGAGAAAGTTACAAAAGGCCGCACATAGGCGGCATATATATACTGTCCAGTGAACAGTTTCGCTGGCAGTTTCGCTGGCCAAGCGAAACTGTCACTGAGACAGTCTAAACTAGGTACCGAGCGAAACTACAGTTTCGCTCGGTAGTTTCGCTAGCCTACCAAAAGACAACATTACAAAGGAAACTAAACTATACAAACAAGCTAAACAAAACAATGAATTCCTCCCTACATTGATCTTCAATATTCCCCCTAGGGAGGGATTCAGCCTCTTGATCTTCATTTGTCAGCTCCGGCTTCAGTTTGGTTCGGCTCTTTGTTCAGATCTGTTTCCCCCAAAACATTGGACACTTCAGCTACGGGGATTTCAGTCTCTGGTGCCCCTAAAACGGTTGACATGTCAGCAACGGGGACTTCAGTCTCTGGTTCCTCCACAACAACTGGCTCATCAGCAACCGGAACCTCAGCAGGCTTCACAACCTTTTCAGAAGATTCTCCAAGTCCGCTCCATGTTTTGTTCATTCTGTTTGCTAGATCCCTGTCCTCTTCCATTCTCTCTTCACCTTCCTTGACTTTCTCTGCTAAATCCCGTATCTCTTTGATAATCCCTCTGGCTTTGTTGGCTACCCTCACAAACAGGTTAGCTTCTTCAACAGTGTCGTCTCCTGCCCCACATCTGATAGGATTTTCACAGAGAGTCTTCAAATCATCATTACTGAAGGAGAATACTTCCATGGGGTCAAACAATCTAATCTCATCATTTTCTCCTATTCTTATCACAGCTTCCCCAGTTTGGTTGTCATAAAACCACTTTTTGAAATTTTGCAGCCTTGACGGTTCTTGATCTGGTATTCTGATCCTGCTCATTGTCTTTGCTGGATTGAACTTTAAGGAGACCTTCGGCTTCCCAGTAACTTCATCAATTTCAGTTGTTGACTTCATCCTCTTCCCCTTCATAAATCCAAACGACACAAAGTCGTCCTTTGCAGCCTGCTGAAGCATTATTCTTTGATTTGTAGCCCTGACGCTTTTGTCTTCATCGATGAGGGGAAGCTCTACCAACCTCCTCAGATCCCATCTGGGCAAGGTCTTGAAATTTTCACGTTTGCGAATATATGTAATGCTACCCCCTCTTCTCTTGATCATAAAAGCATGCACAGACTCACTGAATTTCCAGCTAATGATGTGTCTATCCGACTCTTTTCTTCTAGGCTGAGCCATGTTTTGAAACAGAGGGGTTTGATCTTCAAGCTCAGGTTTCTTAAACCATTCTTCTCTGTTTAATTCAAGAACGTCTTCACTTATGGAACTTATCTTAGCTTGATAAGTGAGAGAATGTTCTTTCCAAGTATAGCTTTCCGGCTCTGTGTGATCATCAATATCAGCCTCATCTTCACTTTCATCGATCAAATGGAATTTAGCTTGGACGATCTCAGGCTGTGGTTGCTCTGTTTCAACACTAAACAGATTTGCATCACTGACATTGATAGCATCCAAGTCTTCAGCATTGGGGGCTCCACTATCATCAGCCTCATTCACACCTGTTCCACTTCCTCCGACTCCACCAGATCCACTACCTCCTGCTCTACCAGCTTCACCAGAACCACTGCCTCCCGCTGCTCCAGATGTATCCTTTAAGATGTCACCAATTGATTCGATCTCAGCATCGCTCATTTGACCTGGCATGTTCAGATGCTTCTTAATTTCGTTCATCTCTACTACCAAAAATTTGATCAACGAAGATTGTTTAGCAATGATCTCGTTCATGTTTTTGATCTGAGCATCTTTCTCCTTTTCTCTGATTTCAGAATTTACCAGTTTGGTCTTGATCATACCCAATTCATTAGCCAGGGAGGTATTTACACCTCTGATGACATCTTCGTCCATTTCAGCCCTGGGATCAATCCTTCTTTTCTTAGCAGCACTCAATTCATCTTCTGTGGGTGCACTATGTTTTTCTTTTGATTTCTGTTTTTGCTGTGCAATGTTCTCAAGTTCTTCTTCAATTTCATCTACATGCTCCTTTCCCGAGCTTCTCACGTATTGTTTCCTCTTACCTTTCACACTGTCACTCACCTTTCCTTCAGCTCTTCTCTTGTTTTCATCTTCTATCAACTTCTTGATGTATTCATACCTTTCCTCAGGGTACATGTGTTTCATCAGGTAAGTTGTATACCCTGAGAAATCATCTCTTTTGGCAGCACAATCTGAAAGAATCCTTGGGTGCATCGGATTTACAACAAGAGCTGTGCTCTGCTTTGGCAACTCAGGCTCTAGATGTTCGATGATCATCTGCAGAAATCTTGGATATAGGAGCCATCTGGACTTCTTCAAAGCTTGAATGTTTGCAACCATAGCATCAAATATCCTCTGAGGAATATTGGCTTTCTTTCCTTTACATAACAACAACATTGCCTCAGCCCAGTTTTAGTTCAAACCATCCGAGCCACCTTTTCTGTCATCAATGCAAGAAATGAAGACGTGGGCAATGTATCTCCATTCTTTTGACATCAAGGACTTCTTGATTTCCTTCTTGTTTTTCCACAAATTACCACCTTCGTAACCCATATGTTTTTCAAAACTTTTCAACACATCCAGATCATTCAACTTAGTTGCTTCACCAACATCCTCCTCGAGTTGAAGAGCTTCAACAATAGTTTTCATTGTAATCACGATATTCTTCTGCATGACCTTTGCTCGAATACATTCAGGTTTAGCTTTAACGTCGTATTCAGCCGTCAGCCAGAAATCTCTAATGTGCCTTTCGTCAATAATCGTTGTGTGCGAAATGGCGTAATAGATGCAAGACTTCTTAAGCCATTTTATGCAATCTCTGAATCCAGTTGTCTTATCGAGACGATCATCCAAAAAGGCGGTGACGTTGCTTCGTGGATCGTGCTTTAGATTTGACATTTTCTGCACACGAAACCAAGATTTTGTGAGTTAAACCGAACTTATATTAAAAAAAATAATTTTAAAAAAGTTGGTAGTTTCGCTGCGAAATAACAGTTTCGCTAAGTAAACCATAGTGTCGCACACGGCGAAACAGATAGGTTCGCGACATTGATCGACGCGACACTGACCAGATTAGTTTCGCCGAGAAACTGCAGTTTCGCTGCGATACTGCAGTTTCGCCAAGGGCGAAACAGCAGTTTCGCTGGAAATCACGGCGACACTGTCAGCGAAACTTGGGCATGATCGCTGACAGTTTCGCTCGTGACCGATGAACTTTCGTTCAGTTTCGCCAGATAAACACGCAGTGTCGCTGGACGCGACTTTTAAAATTCAAAATTTCCGAAACCGTTTTAAAGGTCCAAAATTGCAATACAAACCACAAGGGACTTATAAGACACTATAACGGGTATAATGCTGGTTCCAAACAGTTTCGTAACATCAGTTTAGGGGCCGAGAACCAATTTTGACGATTCGACATAAAAACCCCCCAAAAAAAACTGTAAATCTTGATGCGATTACGGGTGCGATTAACCCAGGAGATGTTAAACTACTTACATAAACTGTGAACCGAAATCGGTTAATGATTCAGACGATAAAACAGTTGGGCGAAAAAGAGAGTTTCGCGAGTAAAGATTTTGCAGGTTTGTCTCGGAGAAGACAGTTAGGGTTTCGGTGAAAATGACCGGAAATCTCGATCAAGGGAATATATACGAGGGCAGTTTCGCTGCTAGTTTCGCTCCGGCGAAACAGTAGTTTCGCCTAGCGAAAGATCAAATTCGCTCAAGCCAATCAGATAAGTTTCGCCGATAGCGACAGAATAGGTTCGCTGATAGCCCATGCGGCGAAACTGATCGGGCGAAACTCAGTTTCGCTGAAACCCTAATTTTCAACAAAATGACTTTCTTACTATTTAGAACTTTGAAAAGCCGACAAACTCACACAAATCACCAAATTATTTACACAGTATCGATCTTATCAAAAATAACGCAGAAAGAAAAATCTTTTTGAATTTTCAAAATGGGAATTAAAAACAACTATACAAGCAGATTCTGTTTTTAATTTAGAGAAAGATCCAGACATGAGATCATATCAACCGATACGCATCATACACATTTCAATTTCAATGTTAATCAGCATGCAAGTCAAGCAGATTCCGAATGCATCATATTGATATTAAGCATGCACTAATAGTATTTAACATTTTTGGATATGCTTAAGGTATATTAATCATGCACTGATCACCCAGCCTCACTCTATCAAAGAAGTTAACAAATCATCATATTCATCTTGATTTTTCTTTTAATTCTTTTTCAAATGAGATAAGCGTTCATGATGTTTCATGCAAAAATAAAGCAGAACCCTAAGTGAACAGCAATCAGGTCGGCCGCAAAGCACGCAGAGAAAGCCCGATGCACTTAGGAAAATAAAAAATGAAAAATAAAGCAGAAATCGTATATATCAACAACAATCAGGTCGGCTTGTGGGCACGCAGAGAAGGTCCGATGATATATACTAAACACCAAGAAAATAAAGAAGAAACTCAATCAGCAGGTGATCAGGTCGGCAGATAACGGTGGTTGATATACTATCATTTCTCACAAGGTCGGATCAATTTCTCAATTTTGTTTTTGTTTGAAATTATTTATATGCCAAATTTTCAATTTTCCCCCAAAATCCACAAATATTCTATTTTTGGATTTTCAAAAAAAATGAAGAATAAAATAAAAGTGATTCGATCGATACTTGACACAAAAATGACAGACGCTTGAACGGAAACACTTTCGAAGAGAGGGTTTTGACAGGAAATCCGCTTCGAATATATGAGTGAAATGAGATCATTTGAGAAAGATTTCATGAAATTTAAGTAGTTTAGTGTGATTTACCCCCAATTCCCCCACAAGATAACAGTAAGGACATCAGAAAGCATTTATGAGACAATTGCAAGGTAAATGAGACTAAAATACTCCCCTGATCATATTCTTATGACAAATGGGCAGAAATCATTTGAGGAGGAAGGCGTGATCATTGATTTCTTGATTTCAACAGATTCAACTTTGACAATCACCTGATTCAAGACAAAATGAAATTAGCATTCAGGTTTAAACAAAATAAACTTAAGATGAAGTAAGTTTAAAAGAGAATTTACAAAAAGGTTTATTTTATCCCCCCCCCCCCTTTTTTTCACTAAACATTTAAAAAGATATCATGCCCAGCATTTTAATAAGCTCATAAAAGCGGGGTTTATCAAAGGTTTTTGTAAAAATATCCGCTTTCTGGGCTTTGGTTTCAATGGGGACAACGTCAATAAACCCTTTTTCTTGAGCATCACGGATTGCATGAATCGGATTCTTGGAGATTCCAACGGCGGCTTCGTTGTCACAAAACAACGGTGTATGAAGAAAATTAATTCCATAATCCATCATATGATGTTGAATCCACAGCACTTGACAGCAGCAACTGGATGCAGCAATGTATTCGGCTTCGTCTGTAGATAAGGAGACAGTTGTTTGCTTCTTGCTTTGCCACGAAACCAAACATTCCCCCAGAAACTGGCATCCTCCAGAAACAGACTTTCTATCCAATTTGCATCCTCCGTGATCACTGTCTGAATATGAATTAAGCTCAAAACTTCCATCCTTAGGATACCATAATCCCAATCTTGATGAACCTTTCAAATAACGGAAGATTCGCTTGACTGCCTTTTCGTGAGATTACCTTGGATCAGCTTGATAACGGGCACAATAGCACACAGCAAAAGTAATGTCCGGACGACTGGCTGTGAGATACATTACAGACCCAATCATTGAACGATAGTACTTGGGGTCAACTCGCTTTCCCAGACTGTCAGGAGTCAAACACGTTTGAGATGTGAAGGGAGTGAGTTCAGCAGATGCATCATTCATTTTGAATTTCTTCAGAATCTCCAGAATGTACTTTTCTTGATGAATGAGAATACCGTCTGACTTTTGTTCCACTTGCAATCCTAGAAAGAAACTCATTTCCCCCATCATGCTCATTTCAAAATGCTCCTTCATCAATTCCTCAAATTCTCGACACATCTTCTCATTGGTTGAGCCGAAGATGATATCGTCCATATACACTTGAACCATCAGCATTTCTCCATTCACCTCTTTCTTGAACAGCGTCATATCGATAGACCCACGAGTAAAACCTTTTCCCAATAGATACTGAGTCAAAGTTTCATACCAAATTCTGGGTGCCTGATGAAGACCGTACAGAGATTTATCCAGCTTGTAGACTTTGTCAGGAGATTCATGATCTTCGAAGCCAGGAGGTTGAAGCACATAAATATCTTCATCAATATCCCCGTACAAGAATGCACACTTGACGTCCATTTGGAACACCTTGAAGTCCTTGTATGCAGCATGAGCTAGAAAGATTCGAATCGCCTCAATGCGTGCCACCGGTGCAAACACGTCTGTATAGTCAATGCCTTCTTCCTGATAAAAACCTTGAACCACCAGTCTTGCTTTGTTTCTGATAACAACACCTCTATCATCCATTTTGTTCCGGAAAACCCACTTCGTACCAATTGGAACTTTGTTCTCAGGAAGATCCACCAATTGCCAAACCTTCAGCTTTCTGAATTGTTATAGTTCAGCCTGCATGGAGTCCACCCAACTTGGATCTGCAAGAGCTTCATCTATGTTTTTAGGAACAATCTGAGACAGAAAACACGCAAACAAACATTCATTAATCAATCCTGACTAATGACGAGTCCTCACTCCATCTGTAATCGAGCCAATGACGAGGTCATGTGGATGATCTTTTAAGGTTTTGAGATTTAAGTCAAGGTGGAGAGGAGCGGGTTCGGTGGTTTGAGGTAGTTCATGAGAGGAAGATGGAGGATCGGGTTGATGTGGGGGTTGTGAGGATGAGGATGGGTTTTGTTGTGGAATTTCAGGTTGAGGGGTGATAATTACGAGAGGAGGATTGTCATTTGCTTCAGCTAGGATAGGAAGATTGAATGACTTGAACAGTGTGTCTGAATCATAAAACCATTCGGGTCTAGTTCCGGTGTTGGGAGAGTTAGATTCTTGCCAGTCCACGTAGTAGGATTCCTGCACAATACGAGTACGTTTGTTATAAACACGATAAGCTTTTTGTGATGAAGAATACCCCATGAAGAAACACTCATCGGAGACAGCTCCAAATTTTGTGATTTGAGCTTCGGTATTCAACAATGTGCACGAACAACCGAACGGCCTAAAGAAGTCAATCAGCGGCTTCCTTCCATGATACAGCTCGTATGACGTCTTCAACTTATCTTTTACGATCAGGACACGATTCAGCACGTAGGACGCACAGTTCACAGCTTCAGCCCAGAAGATGATCGGCAGCTTTGATTCAATCAGCATTGTGCGAGCAGCTTCAACCAGTGTGCGATTCTTCCTTTCAGCAACTCCATTCTGCTGTGGAGTTCTTGCTGCACTGTATTGCCGAAGAATCCCTTTGTTTGCACAAAAAGAGTCAAAGATCTGATTTCTAAATTCAGTTCCGTTATCACTTCTGATTGCCTTGACTTTCTTGCTTCTTGAACTTTCCACGGACAGGATGATATTTTGTAAAGCTTCAGTCGTTTCACTCTTATGCTTCAAGAATCTGACCCAAGAGTACCTGGAATAATCATCAGTCACAACAAGACAGTAAGTTCTCTTTCCCAGACTTTGGACACTAATAGGTCCAAATAAATCAGTATGGAGCAATTCTAAGGGACTATAAATAGAATTCTCCAATTTGGGCTTATGTGGCTTCTTATGTTGTTTTCCTTTAGCGCATGAAATACATTTTTCAACAACAGAAAAATCTTTGTATGGAAGACCTCGGACCAAATTGTTTTTGACAAGATTGTTTAGAATTTTGAAATTTATGTGTCCTAGACGTCTATGCCACAAGAAGCACTCAGAAACAGATGCCTTTGAAAGTAAACAAGTCATGGAGGAAGTGAGTGATGCAGTTGAGGTCAAATTCAGCAAGTATGTGTCATTGATGCGAGGCGCACGCATCGCCACCATCTCTTCGGGCACAGTAAATTCAGGCTTGAGAAACAGGCACTCATTTGCTTTGAACAATACGGGAATATTCTTGTCACAGATTTGTGACACGCTCAGAAGATTAAACTTTAATTCGGGTACATGGTTGACGTGCTCCAGAGTAAGAGACCCATTTGACACGTCTCCTTGTCCAACCATCTTACCACCTCTTTTATTTCCTGCAAAAGAAACAAACCCACCATCCACGATTCTGTAATTTGTGAGCAGGTCTTTCATCCCTGTCATATGCCGAGAGCATCCCGAATCTATATGCCAGTAACTATTCTTCGGGAGTGCCTGGCAATACAAAACAAGAAATTACTTAATAACTGGTACCCAGACTTTTGCATTTCCGGGATTTGTGACTTTCTGTTTTCCCCCAAGGAATTGTTTTACAAAACTGGTTACCTTGTGGCCAAAGGATCTATCATGGTTTGTTCGATTTAATTTTTCTTTGCAATTTTTAACAACATGATCATCCTTACCACATCTGAAACAGTGAGATCTGTGACTTGTGCAAGAGGAGGTTTCTGAAGTACTTTCCTCCTCAGAATCTGATGTTTTATAATCAGAGTCACTGTTGGTTTCAAAATCCACTTTTGTTTTATCTTTTGAAATCCTTGGATTATTAGTTTTCAAAAATGATTCCTTCTTTTGAGAAATATGTTTTTCTGTAGGTTCTGAAATTCGTATCGGTGTAAAAGAAGGAATTGGATTAGAAAGAAATTTGTTGAATCGATTTTGAGATGTACTTGCATGACATTGATCATTTTCATTTGAAACAAATCTTTCCTGATTAACAGACACGGACTCTTCACTACTGCTATCTAAAGAAGAACTACTACTAGCTACACTACTGTCTGAACTAGACTTCTTGGAATTCAAACTACTACTTGAAACAGACTCCTTAGAATTAAGACTACCGCATCCAAGCCCACTTGTGTTACCGTATCCATTATCATAATCCTCCCTGATCTCCTTATGGTTCACTCCTTCTAGACCTGCATGCAGACTGTTAGCATCGCTAAGAATTAAATCATTTAAGGGATGAGGTTTCGGAGTAGGTGAATAACAATGCGTGCTAGGAGGAGGATAAACCTTAGGAAACACATTCCCATTGTTCTCCATACCTATTCCGGTTTTTATTTTAGCTCCTCGTTGTTTAACGAGCATCTCTTCAACTTTCATTTGAGAAACGGTCCATCTATCTAACTTAGTCTGAAGTTGAGAGGTTTCAAATTGGGCTAATGTAACTCTTTCAGAAAGCATGTTTATCTCTACATTTTTTGCAAGAAGAGTTTGTTTTAAATGTTCATTTTCATGCATTGCCTCATTTAATTTAACAAAATATTTTGCTTCATTTTCCTTTAATTGGGTGTTCATGGTTTTTAATTCGTTGTTGTTGTCGATCAACAATCGATTGGCCTTGTAGATGCCGAACAAACGAATTCTACAAGGATGAGAGCACATATCTTGAACAGATTCATATGAAAGATCCATTATAACCTTTTCTGCAGCAAGAGCCTTTTCACATGTGCACGCGGGTGTGCTTGCTGTTTTCTCATTCGTCTTCTTCTCAGCTTCTTTCTTCTCACAGCTTTTAACTGTGTGATCATTGCTTTGTTCATGGATTTGAGCTGCAAGAGCTTGATTGATGGCCTCCTCAGCTTCATAGACCTCCGCACTCCAGTCAAAGTTTGTCAGAAGAGCCACTTCTTTGGTAGGCTTGGCTTCTGCTTTGTCAGTGATAGGGATGACTCGAGTTGCAGGCTCAGGGGTCGGTTCAGTAACAATTGGACTGGGGCATTCTCTCTTGAAGTGGCCGAGTTGCTTACAGTTGTAGCATCTAAGCTTAGCCTTGTCGAAACCAACTCTTCCATTTTGATTCTTGAAGGTGTTTCTCCTAGTGCGTTCGAAGAATTTTCTAGCTCGAACAGTCAACATGGCCATTTGCCATTTTAGGTCAGTTTCTTCCAAATCATCTGGATCCACTTGGTACATATCCTCAGCAGTCAGAGTCGAACCTTGAAGTTCTCCAGCAGCGAAAGCTTGATAACTGTTAGTAAACAATGAGAACAATCCCATGTATTCGGGTGAAATCTGGGATGTTTGCTGAGTAGTGGCGGAAGCAGTTGAAGATGAACCAGATCCAAGATGTGAAGATTGAAGTTGAGATAAGGCTCCTTTGGGTGTGACGGCTGAGATGAAAGCATAATTTGGAGAGTAAGCTTTAGTAGGACCCATGGTTTGATTGTACTCTCTCCTTTGAACATCCAACTCAAAAGACTTAAGCTTGTTAATCACATCCATAAGCTTGTAATCAGAGAAACCTCTTTCTTGCTTCAGCATGCGAACCTGAATGCTCCACTCGGGTGGAAGAGCATCCAACAGCTTCTTGATTTGTTCAGAGTTAGTGAGTTTCGCATCATATTTCTTCAGATTGCTTGATACAGTTAGGAAGCGGTTTGTCAAATCAACTAGCTTTTCATTCTTCATGCTTGTGAATGAATTGAATTCTTTAGTGGCTTGTGCTTCCTTTTCCTTCACCAGGTCTTCATTGCCATCATAAAACTCACAGAGGGCGTCAAACAGACTTTTTGCATCAGTGTGCTCAGCAAAACGATTGTAGATTTCTTGTGACAGGCATAGAGAAAGAGCACCAAGAGCCTTTTGATCACGATCAATGAGTTTCAAGTCCTTCTCAGAAAAGGAAGACGGATTATTGTTGATCTGTGTTACTTCACCAGTAGTAGTTGTTGGAACGTGAGGTCCGTTGACAATTGACAACCATTGATTGTAATCGGTGTACAGAAAGAACGATTTCAGACGTCGTTTCCAATCTTCAAAATTGTCTCCATTGATTAGCCTTGGTGGTCGGTTTGGAGCAATGCTTTCAGTGTCAGCAGCATTTGTACCTGATGCCATCTTAAATCAGCCTGAAATGACAAAGACACGAGCAAACAGAGAACAATAAAATTTAATTAGTTTCGCTGAGACTCTTAGTTTTGCCCAGTAATTTCGCTCGGAAATCCTGAACAATTTCGCTGGCACTTATAATTTCGCCAGCAGTTTCGCTTGGAAACACTGAATCCAGTCAGCAATTTCGCCAACTAGTTTCGCTGTATGCACGGGCAGTACTTTCGCTCGGAAATACCCGATGACACACAGT
The DNA here is from genome assembly GCA_039602395.1 of Deinandra increscens subsp. villosa. Classification (NCBI taxonomy): domain Eukaryota; kingdom Viridiplantae; phylum Streptophyta; class Magnoliopsida; order Asterales; family Asteraceae; genus Deinandra; species Deinandra increscens. The sequence continues at coordinate 19,156,994 of JBCNJP010000008.1, forward strand.
TTCGCTAGCTAGTTTCGCTGGAAACTGGTTTGAACTTTCGTTCAAGAAAAATAACAATAGTTTCGCTTCTTGATTTTCGGCGAAAGAATAGTTTCGCTCGGTAATAATAGTTTCGCTCGGTAATAATACCGAGAAACTGCAAAATCGCTTGATAGTTTCGCTGTTTGAAGGCACAGTTTCGCTGAATAATCAGCAGTTTCGCCCAGAACAGAAAACCCTCTTTTTGAAGAAGAAATGATCAGAAATCAACCCAAATCACTATAGAGCAATGATCGGTTGATTGCTTAGTCTTCAGGACATCAAAACACACAATATTCAATCAATTTCCAGTCCAAAACAATCAGATTTCAGAATCAAATAGATTTTCAAAGTTTTACCCAAAAACACTCAAAAACACCAAAATCAAGAGCACAAAGGCTCTGATACCATATTGTTGGTCCTCACTGATCTTTATCAGTGCAAATGAAGGTGTTTCAAGAAGAAAACCAAAGAAATAACAACAATAGATGATTCTCAATAGCTAAAATGGTTTTCTAGCATTGAACAATCACAACATGAACCAAAGATTGATAAGAGATGATTACAAGCTACAATAATAGTAAGAAATGCTCCTAGCCGTCACCAAAACTCACCAATAAACGATTTCTTGTATTAGGGTTCACCAATGTTGAGAAAGTTACAAAAGGCTGCACATAGGCGGCATATATATACTGTCCAGTGAACAGTTTCGCTGGCAGTTTCGCTGGCCAAGCGAAACTGTCACTGAGACAGTCTAAACTAGGTACCGAGCGAAACTACAGTTTCGCTCGGTAGTTTCGCTAGCCTACCAAAAGACAACATTACAAAGGAAACTAAACTATACAAACAAGCTAAACAAAACAATGAATTCCTCCCTACATTGATCTTCAGAAATTCAAAATGAGAAGTCACTGTGTATACATGTGTTCATTTTGCAAAGATTTAAACTTGTTTGATTTTCTTTATTTTGTCAAACGATCGGACTTTCTCTGCGTATCGAAAGATCGACCTGATCGTTGTTCGTTTGACGTTCTGCTTTATTTTCTTTGGTGTTTCGTATAACTCATCAGACTTTCTCTGCGTGTACGGGAGTACCGACCTCATTGTTGTTGGGTTATACAATTTCAACTTGTTTTATTTTCTTATTTTGTTAAATCCGAGGCCTTATCTGCGTATCGAAAGATCGACCTTAAGGTAGACATTTAACGTTCTTATTTCTTTTTGCATGGAACACAGTTGACTATATCATGTAAATACTATGCATTGTGGAAAATCACTAGTGCTGTCACACAAAGGGAAAAAGAAAAGAAAAGCTGAAAATGTCTGATTATGTCTGATTATGTCTGATAGTGTGGGATACACTGGTCAAAGCAAATCTAATCAATATCTTAACATATCCAGATGCTATGAGTATGATTCTGCCTGAGTTTAAGTTGGACAAATTATACCAGCAATCAGCATGACTTATGTGCTTCGATTAATTGAAATTGAAGTGCAGTTCAGTGCGTTATGTTCAATATGATCCCATATAGTGATCTTTCTCATACCAAAAATAGCGTTTGATTTTGTATTGCAATTTCATTTCATTTCAGAAAAGAACAAAAAGATTTTTGCTGTGTTTTAGCATAAACTGTCAAAAAGTCAAAAAGATTTTGTTTCTGCTTTATTTTCGATCTGATCAACACGTGATACAAATCATTTTCAAAATCATATCTTGGAGTCTCGAAAAGACGTTTTGCGCCAAGATTATTTTAAATGTTTGAGAAGATTGCTATGTGCAAGTTATCACAACTTCAAGTCTTCTGAAGATGTTGATGAAAGACCAGAGATACACTATAATGTCATCAAGTATTCAAGATCAAGTTACGATCAAGTTGAGGAGGAGTTTGTTTGAAGTTTCATTTCATTGAACGAACGAATTCTACACTTGAGGGGGAGCTTGATTGAAGATACAAAGTTGATGATATTGAAGGGATGATGATATTGAAGGGATACTGCACACGACGAGGGGGAGTTTGTTGATACCTGATATGTTGCGTCGTGTGAAGTATCAAGCAAGATCAAGATCAAGTCAAACTAGGTCTGGCCGATCTAGGTCCGAACCTGAAGTTCGGACTGGCCGAACCTGAGGTTCGGCCGAAGCTCGACCAGCTGGGTATAAGTATACGTTTGTTCTTTGTAACAGTTAGCTCTGGGTGTGCAATTTCTGTTAAGTGTGTTTTTCTGAGTGTGTATTCTCTGTGTCTATTTCTGAGTGTTTACTGATTGTAATTGTTCTTCATTGATCAACAAATCAATCGGTTAATTACGTTTTGATGTCCGCTTAACTAGATTGAGTAGACGATTCGATGCTCACGCATTTTCATTTGTAGTTAGCAGGTTCATTGTTAGATTCATCTACAAGTAAAACATCAGTTCCTTCCAGATAACCAATGTATCTGTCAGGTTCTCAGCATGTCAGGACCGATTTCGCATTGAGAATCCCGATCGTGAGCAAGAACGAAGATGAGATGAGGAGACGGGATGATGAGAATCTAGGATAATAAACAACAAGAAATGATAAATCAAACGATTCATTGATTATTACTGAATGATTACAATGAACCGAATGATTACAAACTCGTCATAGGAAATCCACGGTCACATTGGGTTGAGCTCAAACACAATGTGAGACTCTCTCTCTCTAGAATGGTGCTCACTCACTCTAAGAGTCATCACCCTTACAAATGAGCACACTCACCCTATATAAAGGAGAGCCCATTTGCTCACTAGCCCACTAACTAGCAAGACACAAAAATAAAATGAGCTTATTACCAATAAACAACTAAAGTAAATTATTATTTAAATCAAAGTTGATTTAATTAATATGAAGCTTGACTTGCTCGAACCGATATTCTGTTGACTTTTATGTTGACCGTCGACTCGAACAGTTGACTTTTTAAGAAAACGTCTTCGGCCCAAACTTGCAAGCCTCAATCATCACAACTCGCATCTCTGAATCATTTCACAGTGGATTCTTCAGCGAATTATTCGAGAATAGATTTGATGGCGTCAGTCACACTTATTATTAGTTCCAACAATTCCCCCTTGACTGACGCTGTCAAATCTGTCATAATGGTGAAGAACCGCTCTGTCGTACATCTTTGAAGAATAACTGATAAACCTGAATCTTTCTATTGTAGATATTCCCCCTTTGAATAAGCTTCTTCTGTTCTTGTTGTTCCAGGTGAAATCCAAGTGCTGCAGTTCACTTCGTTCACACGGTCGGGTACAATACTAAGAATGCTGAACATCGGAGTCAAAATCGCAACAAATCGAATCCGATAAACCAATCAATCACTAAAAATGCTCCAACTTCTGATAATCGACCCGATAATCCAAATCCATAATGGTTCCCCCTTTTCTCTAGATCCCTCTGAAAACATCCGATGCGGAAGCGGAAAATCAGATTCAGAGAGTGGAACCGTTCTGCTCAGTTCCGTAGAGAAAATGGTACTAAAATCCTGAAATCGGACAATCTTGCGAGGAACCGGAAGCCGGGCGCTGACAGTTGTGAATGATCCTTAAATACTGAACTTGTTCCGCGTGACTGGGTTGGATGCGAAAATAAAGTGTCAAATCAGTGAAAAACTGAGATCCCGAGCATAAACGCAAGATTTATTCATAACCGGAGTCTTCGTAATTTTGGGTGAAGAAACTTGAGCTGGGAAATATATTCCGTGAAGAATTCTGAGTCAAACGGTTTTGGAATGAATCTGAGAAGACCGTAAATTTTATTCATGTAACGGGCCTTCCGTTAGAGATTTAACGGAATATTCCAATATTTAACTGAGATTCCTGTTAATTCGGTTAGATGACATCAGTGCTGCATCAGCTAAACAATTTGGGGTGAGACATAACGAAACAATCACAAACATAACCGAGAAGCAAAACCAGTCCGTCAGTGGTCGTTAGCTAAGGTGGCGTGACGTCAACAAAAACTAGAAACCCGGTCGAAATATAACGGAATAAATCCATGACAAATTTTTTTTTTCATAATTCCGTTACGGGCGTTATCTCGTTAGTCTGGTTAAAGACTGATAGAAAAATGCCCGTGTTTAACGAAATAAAAAATTTCGTTATTATAATTAAATCTTCACAAAAAGACCATGATCCATGTGTAATTAATCTGTCCAATCAGATTTAAGTCTTGGAAGACCATAATCTGCGTCATGATGGAACAGCCAATCAGATTGAGACAACAAACTGATCTAACGGTGGAAATGAATTCTATCTGGCGGCTGGGAAGATTAATCCGAGTGAAGTGTAGCTGGACCAATGGGGGGCAGCACGCTAGTGCATTTCAACGGCTTTTATGGGGGAGTTGGGACCACGCACTTCCTCACTTTATTCCAGCCAATGAGCTGGCGACAACCCATAGATAATCAACGGATCTTTGAGGAGGAGGCCCCACGCACTCCTTTCCTTGCCCAATCAAGCAGCGACAACGACAAGGCTCCAAACGGATCATTTGAGTCAATCTGGTCCCACGCGTATTCAACAGCCAATAAAGAGCCGACAGCCCACCTAAGGTTGATCAGCGATAGTGACACAAGGAGAGAGAATTATTCTCCGCCAGCCAATGTGTGATTTACACGTCAGATGGAACCATTCTTCAACCTCTGAACCCTAATCCATCGGAAATTCTCGTCTGAAAAACGAACCTCACCGGAGAAACATACAACCTCGCCGGAAAACCGTATTTCCTTCATAACTCGGTGAATACTTAACCAAATTTGACGAATCTTATACCGTTGAACTCGTTATTCAATCCTCTACACATCTAGACGATCAAGATCCACTGAAACTTATTTTAATAAAAACCCAGAAGTTGAGTTCAGTGGAGATCGCCAAGATTACTTGAGCCTTTACTCATCCAATACACAGATTCAAGTGCGGAAATAATGAATCCATGATCAAATCATAGTGTTTGCTTGTTGAGATCCTTAAATTTCGCCTCTGAAACTCAAGAACACGAGGGTTTTCACACACAAGTGCTCTCTATCTTCAAACAGCCTTCCAGAAGCTTATTTAGGGTTATTTTAGTGTGGCTAATTATACTAGAGAGAGCACAGGTCGTGATTGCACTGAAATCAAGAGAATGTTATTGAAGTTAGTGAAATTTATGACATCAGACTGACGAGATCGCTATGAACAACTCCGAAGTCGCCAAGAGCAATGTGAAGTCGCCAAGGCTGGTTGGTGACCTCACCAAGGCTTGGTGAGGTCGCCAACCTTCGTGAGGAAGCCAAGGGTTGGCGAGGTCGCCAAAGCCAGATCGCCAAGATCACCTTGGTGAGGTCGCCAGCCTGGTGAGGTCGCCAAGGGCAAAGCCCAAGTCGCCAAGAAAGTACAACAAATCACTAAGTACGCTCCGGAAATGTCAATTATCATTACTGGATCATTAAGGGTTGTTATTACAAAGACACAATCAATTATTAACATTTGCCAAGCAATTTATCATGAAATGACCCAGAACTTGGATTCAGACATTCACACTGCAATTGAAATGTACAAGGGCAATTTCTCCAATATCAATAATCAACACAAGTTAAGACATTAAACATGACATACAAAACATCAAGCACTTGAGTGATTAATACAAACATCAAGATAATTGTCCAAGTACAAGTAACTAGCAAAGTGAAAGATATACAATTTAGCACAAAAGAAAAGGATGCCATGTTTGAGTTACCGCCAACCCTATAAAGTTCTTACAAATTCCCCCTTTGGTGGTAATACAAACATAAAAAGAAAACAAGACAACTATCTGAGTTGACCAAGCAGCTTCAGCAAGAATCTCCAGTACTTTCGGGCAAGGTTCCTATAACGATCATCTAGGCAGACAATCTGTGCATCGTACAGAATCCATAGATATTCTCGTGAAAACTTCTTCAAGTCAGAATAGTGCCACATTTCAATCATCCTTTCACTACCCCGAGAGAGATAGCAGATCCCACGACCACCCATGGCCCAGTATTTTAAGGTACTCAAGCTTTCCGTTTTCATCTTTCTTGCAGCAATACACTCCCAACACCACCATCTTAGAAACAAACCAAAGTAGTTTGCATCCACTATCTCGTATGGCCTAAGCCTTCGAGGGATGGTGTCCAGGCGACTGTAGAATAACCATTTAAGGTAGCTTCTATGCAGCAGTCTCAGTTCGAGTGCTGCGAAGAGTCTTATGGTATTGCCATCTTCCCTTTCAATTACCAGCTCATGAGTGTCTCCACTGTAGTACCAACAACTTATAGGATTGCTTTTCTAATTGCCTGTTATTTTCTTTGTGAACAAATCCTTGCTGATACTTTTATACATAACCTTGTGAGGGACTTCTGCTCTTTGCCTTCTGAATGTTTTGTATTTCTTCTTTTCAGTCTTGATGGGACGAGTTGAGCTCACATTATAGATAGATCTTATTTGTTCTTCAGCATCTCTGCCTACTGGATCATTTGAGTGATTGATCAGTGGACGCCATCTGAGATGCTTCAACTCCCAAGAAAACAGATTTAGAAGATCCTTTATTTATGCAAAGAATTGAACGAAACCGTTTTTGCGCTTGACAATGAATGCCTTGAATTCATGATCATATTTCCACCCAAGGATCTTCATTCCATCATCTAATTCGACGTTTGGAGGCATGTCTTTAAGCTTTTTAGCAGTAAACTACACTAAGGCTTTCCGATATGGTTCCATTTCCTTCCATTCGTCAACCAAAGTAGGAGCGTCTTTCCTTCGGTGTTCCTCCAACCTTATTGCTTCACGTTCGTCCTGCTGACGCTTGACTTTCTTATTTTCTTCAATAATATGATTTTTGACCATATTTCGTAAACCGGGGATCTGCTTTCTACTGTAGCTTTAGCGAGCATATCCCCTTAAGTCCAGAAAGTCTTGTAATTCTCTCTTGTTCATTTTATTAACTTCAAGCGTAGCTGTAGTTGGACTGAGTGGATGTGAAAACCGATAAAAAATCTCAGGAGGGGGACGCATATAATGTGCGTGTATCTCTCGGATCTTTTCCCGCAGATTATCGTTGAATTGTACATATTCAAACTTCTTGTCAGTATCAGCAAATGTGTTTGCATGTGGATCAGTAAGCTTTTCTGCAAGTTTGTAGTTGTAAAGATGTTTTTCCATGTCTAGCTCATCAGTATACAGTTCAACTAGCTGTGTATCCGTGAGATTCATCAAGTAGGATAAGGGAATCCCACGAGAGATTAACTCGCTAACATAATTTGCAATTTATGACTTGTTAGATGAATCAACATTATCTCCAGCTAGGTTAGGGATTATTCTGATTCTGGGTTCTCTCTCTTCAGAGTAATGATCTTCTGGCTCAGAGTATTCTGATCCAATGCCAATTTTCGATGGAGGATGGATGGATTCTTCCAACTATTTGAAAGCCTCTTTCCTGGAAATCTCATCCAGCGTCCTTTCAAGAATCATTTCTTCCTTAGCAGCCCTGATGGATTCTTCCTTCTTCATTTGCTTTTCCATTTCCTGCTCATAAACCTCTTCTGGAGTCAGTTTTCTTTTGCCTTTGTCAGGTCTAACTGAAGGACCAGCTTCATGTGATTTGACTGGATTATTTGCACCTTGACCACCACTTGCACTTGTTATTGGAAGAGTCTGAATAGTTTCAGTGACTGTGCCAGTGGTGGTTGCAGTACACTCTGGAATTAAAGGTTGGGTTGGAACTCCTTCTTGGTTTACTTGTTCTCTTGAGTGATGGATTGGTGAAGGAATTGATGATCCCATAGCATCATCTACATTTTGAGGTTCGCTTTCCACTGGCTTAGATCTAGGATGAGTTGGAGAAGTAAACTCAACCGGTTCATCTTTGATCTCATAAATTATCTCCTCGTCATACTCATCGTCAGTAGTGAATTCCAAGTTTATGAAGTTCGTTGCACTGGAGTCATAAATGAGGTTATTTAGACCCTCAGCCAAACTTATATCATTGAAGATCTCATCTGGAATCATGCTGAGAGGTTGAATTTCTAAGGCTTCTCCGGCTTCAATGTTTTCCTCAGTAACAACCACACCGCTTCTGCTACTTGGATCAGTAGCCAAGGTGTTTGCATAAAATTCTCGAAATGCAGTTCTTCCAAGATCCAGAAACTCACTTTCAACGTGTAAGTGTTTCAGCTGTTCAGAAATCTCAGATATAGCAGCTTCAGGCATAACAATGCTTATTAGCTGTTGTACTGGGGGAGCCAACTAGAGTTGCAATGAAACTTCAGGTATGACAAAAGGTTCATTAGGTTCACCCATGGTTTAAGCAAGTACCTCTCCTGAAGACGATTGGTTTGCTTCAAATTCAGCCCTTGAGAATCTTGGAAGTTGGAGATTCTCAGGAGGTGGCACTAAGCTTATTACGGATTGATAAATTTCATCTTCCTTTTCATCATTCAGTTCATCATTCAGAAAGGTCTCTCCATAGGAAATGTCAACATCAGGTTCGGAAGATTCGTTGTCATCAGATGGGAAATCAGCAAGATGAGTGTCATCCACATCTTGTTCTGTGACAATGGTAAGAGTCATTGCATCAGAAGCTTTGCCAGCCTTGCTAGGACTTGGCTCTTTATTTTGTTGAGTGTCTTCAGCTGAGGGAGGTTGATCTATCTTCCGATCATCACCTTTATTACCACTTCCACTACCACCTGCTTCACCATCATTGGTTCTGGTAATTTGATTATTTTGGAGAGCATCAGCCAATAGTTTTTTCAGTCTTTCAATTTCTTCTGCTTGCTCTCTGATTTTCTCATTGGCTTTAAGAAGTTCTTGATCTTGTTCTTTTATTCTGTCATTGGCTTCTTTAAGCTTGTCAGCAGCAGAAGTGTTAGAGACGTCAAGATTTTGCTCCAAGAACACCTCTTGAGCTGGAGCAGTTGAAATGAGCTGAGTCTCAACTTGAGTTACCGGATCCAAACTTGTGATGTTGATTTCAGCAGATGTAAGGGAATAATTTATGGCTTGTGTATTAAATCATCACTTGGCGGACTATTTTGAAGGCCTATGTGATAGAATAGGTGGAGATTAGCTGGGTTATGGTTATATTGGGTCACTGGGCCAATTTAGATGTGGTTGGGCTCAATTAAACAATGTTTATAGGGAGTTTAGTGGGCCTATATGGTCAAAAACGGGAATTAGTGGGTAATTAGGGTTACCAAAGATAGATTAGCTTGTTTTCCAAGCTAATCTCCCCCTATATAAGGATAGCTAATCTAGGGGTTTAGGGTTGCTGATTTTGGGGTGTTCTTGGTGTTTTCAAAGAAGTGTAATCGAAATTCTCCCATAGAGAATTTCGAACCTTTCAAGTGTGTTGCAATCAAGTTTCGATCTAGCATTCTCAATCGGTTTGTGTGTTTCATTATTTTCCTAATTGTTTGTTCTTGTTTATGTTGTTTATACTTGAATCACTCTAGTGTTTGGATTCCGCACACTCACTAGAGATCGTGATATCGTGTTTGGGTTCTTTTCGATCCTTACAATTAGTATCAGAGCCAAGAAACGCAAGTTTCGAGGCTCTCGCGATATCCGATTCAAGTTTTTGACAACTAACCGTTTGAGTTTTGTGGTGATTTTCAGCCTTTAGCACGATACGAAAGTATTTTTGCAGGTTTTAAGTCAAGACAGGAGCTTTCGAGGTGCTTAATTCGTGATTTAGAGACTTCTTGACCCTGTTTCAAGACTTTTCGATCGCCCTTCTGATCGAAAAGCCTTTTCTGTCGCGCTATTTCGATCGAGAAAGTCCCTTTGAGACTTTTCGATCTACCCTAACTCAATCGAGAAGTCCCCTTTGAGACTTCTCGATCAGCCATTTTGATCGGAAAGTCCCCTTGTGACTTCTCGATCAGCCATCTGTCGATCGAAAAGTCCCCCTTGTGACTTTTCGATCAGCCCAATTCGATCGGAAAGTCCCCTTGTGACTTTTCGATCAGCCATCTGTCGATAGGAAATTCCCCTTGTGACTTTTCGATCATCACATTTCGATCGGAAAGTCCCCCTGTGACTTTTCGATCAGAGCATCTCGATTGGAAAGTCCCTGTGTGACTTTTCGATCAGCTTCTCTTTTCGATTGGAAAGTCCCCATTGAGACTTTTCGATCCACTAACACTTTTCGATCGAGAAGTCTGCTTTTCGACTGATCCCCTGTGTGATCGAAAAGTACTTTTCGACCCAACACCCTGCTGATCGAAAACCCCTTTTCGATCAAGAACCCCTTTCCAATCGAAAACCCACTTTTCGGTCCAAATCCTTTTAGCGACAAAAACACTATTTCGCACTGTTTCACAAAAATGGACGTTACTTGGGCCTCGTTTGGAGTTAGAAGCTCAAATTTTAACACGACGTCCGTGAGAACGAGCCCCAGAATTACCCCAGACTAACATCCAGGGGAGCTCGTTTGGACCTCCAAATTCCACTCCGAAGGCCTCCGTTTTTCAGTTTTAAGTTTTTGACACTATTCTTTGAATAGTGATTTTCTAGTCTTACCCGATTTGCTCTAAAGTTCCATCCAAAGAAGTTCATGGCACCCATTCTACCAGGTACCACTTCATGCACCAACAATAATGAGACATGCCTAAACCCTAAGTGTCAGGCTATTTTGAATGAGTGTAAAGAATGGGAACGTAAGTTTACCAATGAGACCCTAAATCGCGAATTAATTGATAGAGACCTTAGGGAGTCCAAAGGTAAGACCAGAATATTTAGAGAGAAACTTGAGGCCATTCAGGTTGATGTTAAGAGTCTTCAAATAAAATTGAGTGATAAAAGCACCTATCTTAGGCTTACTAACGCTAAGGTAGAAGAGATAATTAAGGAGGTAGAGGAACTAAGAACTAAACTTGACACTTCCCAATCTGCCCTTGAGAAACATCAAGTTATTGAAAAGAAAATGATGGACTCTCATCGTGCTTTATTCAAATCAGAGGAGTGACTCAAGCATGTAAAAGAAACACATGGCCTCGGGGATGGAAATTTTCCTCCCCCATTACAACATGAATACATCAGAGTGCCCCAAACTGCCGATGAATTATTGAAAGAGTCCCTGAATGAAGCAAACATGGTATATGGGCCTCAACCTGTACATAAAGATGAAAAGACAACCACTGAAGCAACTCAGTCAAATAACACTATTGAGTGTGTAGGTTTAAGCTCTAGTTAAGTAAAGAGAGCTGATGAAGAAAAGTTGGTTCCTTATCCAAAGATCGAGACTCCTTATTTCAAAGTTGTGGATGAGGTAAAGCGGGAATGAGTGTTGATGACTACAAGGACCAATGGTAAGATATTCATGACAGCAGGGCCTATGTTCATTCGGATTGAAGGAGAAGAGCGACCCTCATTCACCACTAAGTTCAAAGGCTTGGGTCATGATGGTGGTTTATCATCTTACATTAAGAGTATAAGGCCCAAGATTACCATCAAGCCTCCAACCTCTGCTCCTGTCAAGATTGAAAGGCCCAAGATGACAAACAAGTCTCCAGTTTCATCAGTAGGCTCATGCAGTTGCAGTTATAGAAATGCTGCCTCGACATCAAAGAATACATGGAGCACAAGAATTGAAGCTTCAAGAAACCAGTCCACAGTCAACCCAAGATCTGCAAACGGGTTAAAGATGCAGACACAAGCAAATGGTGCTCCACCTCAGCAGCTAAGGACAAATGGTTACAGGTCTGACTTCTATCTCAAGAAGCAGACTTGCTTTAATTGTGGCAATCCTGGTCACATTGCCCGAAATTGTCTTTATCGCCCCTATGAGCCATATTATCCGCACAGTCAAAGTGTTTCATCTCAGGAATCAGTTAAGTCTAAGCCAATGAAGGTGCAAGCACCTAAGGCAATGACGACTGTTTCTCCTAAGATAAAACCCTCTGATCAACATTGGGGCAATGCCAAAGAGCGGAGAAAATTTTCAAATCAAAAATATGTTTTTCCAAGTTCTGAAAATTTTCATAAAAAGGTGCAGAAACCAATTTCAAAACAACACGAAGTTGACAAACCTAAAGTTACCCCTCCAAAGGTAACTAAAACTGTTTTGAAAAGGAAACCTGAAATGAAGAAGGTTGAAATACCTAAAGTCACTACTTTAAAGGTGACTAAAACAACTTTCAAATCACCTGGAATTTGGAAGCCAAAATCAAAGGCAGCTGCAACTCAAATTCCTGATTTTTCAAAGGGCATGTGTTTAAAAGAAGTAACTTTCATTGATTCATCGGGTCTACCCATAACCATAATGGCCTGGGTACCTATGGCTAACTGATCTCTCACCTTGTGCACGAACAGTCAAGGAGGAATTTCATTAACCTTGTTTGTTTGTGATAGTGATTGTTCCAGGCACAGGATAGGAGGCATCTCTCTACTATATGACATGAAGATTTTAATGGAGGGTATGTCTCTATGTTAGAGGTAAATCTGAAAAGATCAGCAGAAAAGGTAACATTGTCTGAATTGTTTGTTTCTTGGCTAATTTGATGTGAAGTATGGTTCTGCATAAAACAAAGCCCATTTCTGAAAATTTTCAAAAGATAAACTTTGAAGGTTAGCTTGGCCAGTTTTAGTAGATATTTAGTGATGTGTCTGTGTGTCAATAATAAAAAAATTGTGTGTTGATTCTAAAAATCAAAAAAAAAGGGGAAGAATAGAAAAGATGAAATAGTTGACCCCTCAAAAATTGTGCTTTTTAATTTTTAATCTTTTGTTTGTGTTTGAGAAGGCAGGGAAGTGAAATATTTCCGTTCTCAGAATGACTGACACGCGTAAGGCAAAAGTGAAAGACATGATCCAAGGTGATGTGCTCGGTAGGCTCAGTTCCAAAAACAAAGGTATGGGTCACAACTCTTAAAGATAAAGTATGTCATTTGACGGGAAACACACACTTAGGTTAAGTGCTTGTTCTATTTGACTTCGAAATTTTTCCCGATACACACACCGGACTCCAAAGTGTTGAATCAAAAATCTCAAAAAGTCGGTGTCCCCTCTGTTTTATGTGAGCAAAGATCTGGGGATGTCAAAGCCGTCAGTCAAGTCTTGCCTTTGCTTTGCGTGAGCAATGACCTGGTGTAGAATGGTTGACGTGTTAATCAGTTTTTCCTCTGTTTTGCGTGAGCAAAGACCTGGTTAGTCTGGATTAACGTGCTTGCAGATCACTGTATATAATTTACACCCCAAAATATGCCCATGTGCACAACAAAAGAGACCCTCTAGCATCCAAAACCCTTTAGCCCTGACTTTGTGACTAGGCTTATGTGTTTGATGAAAGGTTACCACCTGACTGATAAACGCCTCTGAGTTGGAATCATACAAGTCTTTGTATATTATTCCTATCTCTTGTTCTTTCTCTTCTCAACCAAGTCTCGAGAAAAGATTCAAAACTCTGGATATGGGAATGTGAAAATATGTGGTAGGGAATGATCAAGCTTGATAGACTGCACATATTAATTACCTAGGATTTGTGTGTGACTGCCGGATGTTCATAATTAATGCACCTAAAAGATAAATAAGTGACAAAAAGACGGGAAAATGAGGAACATGGGTTTAAGAAGGAGCAATATACTGGCAATCGCCTGGACATGTTCGAGTAACAGATGCTGAAAAGGGATCCTCAGTTCAGAGAAAGATGGTTTGATCCCAAAATAAAACCTTCTCGTTTAGTAATTTGGTATGTTTGTTTTGTTTCTTTTTTGTTATCTTAAGTTTATGAATTGGCCAGGTTGATTTGAGAAGTTTAAATAAAAAATTTATGTGTTTTATGCAAGAAAGTTTGACCCTCCCTCAGAACCTTAGGGGGAGATAATAAAAAGAGTCCTCGGGTTCAGGGAAAGTTGTTTGGTTAAGTAATGCTAACCTGATAACCAGTCATCATTGTCTGGTTAGTGTTTGTTCCATGTTGTGCTTGACAGGTTAACTGAAAAAAAAAATAACTCATGGAAAAAAAACAAGGACTCAGTTGATCAAAGCAAGAACTCTGCTGCTGATCAAGTTGAAGAACCAGCCGGAAAAGGACTTACCTTATGCTTAGGGGAAGTTTGTTGGTTGTTCAAGAAAAGCTTCCAAAGACTCAAAAGACACTGTTCGCGAGTTGAGGGGAAGCTAAATGCCGTCAGTTCAAAGATCTACAATCAAGAATGCCAAGATAGAGGTTTTCAAAAGGAGCAAGTATTTGAGAATACTCCTCTCATTACATGTTCGTCATTTGAAGTCCAAGCTAATGCTGATTGAGAGAACACTCCCTAAAGTCATTTGTTGTTGCCCAATGAAGATTGTTAAAGAAAGGAATTTTCACCAACCCATACTCAAGCCAAGGTGAAGACTGCAAGTTCTAAAGATTGAAAGTAGAGGACATTTAATATCACAAGCCAAGGGGAAGATTGTAAGGGAATAATTTATGGCTTGTGTATTAAATCATCACTTGGCGGGCTATTTTGAAGGCCTATGTGATAGAATAGGTGGAGATTAGCTGGGTTATGGTTATATTGGGTCACTGGGGCAATTTAGATGTGGTTGGGCTCAATTAAACAATGTTTAGAGGGAGTTTAGTGGGCCTATATGGTCAAAAACGGGAATTAGTGGGTAATTAGGGTTACCAAAGATAGATTAGCTTGTTTTCCAAGCTAATCTCCCCATATATAAGGATAGCTAATCTAGGGGTTTAGGGTTGCTGATTTTGGGGTGTTCTTGGTGTTTTCAAAGAAGTGTAATCGAAATTTTGGGGCATTCTCAATAGGTTTGTGTGTTTCATTATTTTCCTAATTGTTTGTTCTTGTTTATGTCGTTTATACTTGAATCACTCTAGTGTTTGGATTCCACACACTCACTAGAGATCGTGATATCGTGTTTGGGTTCTTTTCGATCCTTACAGCAGAGGCGTCAATTTCTTGAACTGTAGCTTCAATGGTGGTGATTGGAGCAGATTGAGCCTTTTGATGCTCAAGGTCTTCAGGTTCAAGTTGGGCTACAGATTGTGAAGCAGCAGCAGTTCCTGATCCAGAGACTGGCCCTCTTCTTATTTCAAGTTTCTTTCTTTTCTGAGCATACTTGGATCTTGACTCTCTTTTGTAGTTAGGATTAATATGACCCTCAAGCATAAATGAGGCTGAATCTGGTTCAAGTGAATCAGATTTTGAGTTATTTGAAGAGATGTCATCTTGAGTCTACCTTGACTTTATTTTCTTTTGCTTCTTTTGACTTGAAGCTTCAGGTTTGTCACTAACTTAATTTGGTTATTTCTCTTGTTTTCAGTTTCTTCTTTTTGGGACCCCTAGCATCTGAACTAGTTGAGTCAGAACCTGATTCTGATCCAGGTTGGAACCTTGACCCTGATTCAGGTTTGGAATCATAAGCATTTGAGTTACCTTCTTCATTATTTCCAGAAGCATCATCTTCACTATCAGACCCTTCATCTTCATCTCCTGACTTGTCTGATTCGGATGCACCTTTGGATGAGGCTCTGTCTTCAAGCTCAGATGGCATAGGGTCATCATGAATTGGAGAATTGATTGGTTGAATATCTTGGAGATTTGCTGCATTATTAACAGGTTCAGCAGCATTAACATGTGCCATTTCAGCATTGGTATTAGCATTTTCTTGATCTTCATCCATATCATCATCAACATCAATTCCCTCAATCATATTTGGGAAAAAAGGAACTTCGGGTCCATCATAACGACCAATCTGGTACCGTGAGTAAGAACCGGGTATCATCCTCCTAGGAACCAAGTATGGTTCAGTCTTCTGTAAGTTCGAGTAGTAACGATCAAGGATGGCCTGTATGAATCTGGGATACATCAGAAATATCTCAGACTTTCTAGTGGGATGAAGGTTGTAGTTCATCCATTCGATTATTTGTCTTGAAAGATTGAAGCCAGCACCGGAACCTAAACCATGTAGTGCCCACGCTGTCTCTTCCACAAAGTCATCAGTTCCTGACTTTCTTGGATCGAAACCAGATATGAAAAAGGTGATGATACATCTCCAATTATCTGGGAACAGTGTCTTCTTTATCTTTTCGTTCGAATTCACAGAGAGATTTCCTTGATATCCCATCATGAGAAGTGTATCTTGCCATTCTTCTTTAGGAAAAGAAATGGGGCAGAGTGCATCATTTAGTTGCAGCACTTCTCTGACTCTTTTTTCATTAGTTTCAACATACTGCCTTTGAATCAATGATCTGATAGTCTTGGAACCATTATCAGCCTCAAACGTGTGTGCGTTGTTCCAGAAATCATTTATTATATCCGAGCTTATGACAGGCTCCAATCGAATACTTGTGATCCAATTTGAGTTTTCTAGGATTCTAAAAGCTTGTTCATAACGACCGGCATCAGTCCAGCTTCTGTTGATTTCACAGTATTGATTGTGAGATTTTGAGAAAACCAGAGGGGCATTGGCTGCTCTTTCCTGTCAGGGAGCCATCTGCACATAAGACATAACATGATTACATCAAATTTGATGAGTCAAATGAATGTCATGTCACACTAAATTCGTGATAGTGACAGAGCTTTTCAAATTTAACCTACAAATATATAAAGGAAATTTGCTCAAGGCATAGGCTATAATTTCTTCAAAATTCAATTAATTTTGTTCAACAGATTACATTAGTGAAATTTTACCCAAAGTCTTGTAATTTCCCTTGAGATAGTAACTTTTATTGTAGACGTTGACTTTGGCGAAGGACAAGGTGAATTTTGACTCAAGAATGCCGTTTGACGTTTATTTGATGAAAAATACAAGTGATTACAAATTATGATAGAATTTGAGAAATTTGTGCAAAATTTTCACTCAGATGAGTGGACTCTTGTTAAAAAGTCACCATTTTGACTCAAATGACTCAAAAGCTTTAGAAGGAATCAAGAAGTGATTCCCCCTAAACTTAAGTTTTTCACAATTTTGGTTTATTTTGGGGTCAAACAAGATTCTTGAACCAAGTTTTCCTAATCCAACATGATTTGAGCAATTTGAGACAATTACCAACACTTATATTCTATTTAACTACTTGTACAGAACCAAGATGAAATATTTCACTTAAGCATATACAAGATTTCAAATGATGAATCAGAATATATGCATGAAGTTCTGACATGCTTTAAATCACATAACCAAAGTCAAATAAAGTCTATTGAGGGAACAAGAAGCATTCAACATCAGACATGAGTATCAATTATCAAGATCAGAGAAACATAGGAGCAATTAGTCCTAAATTCTAACCTTGCTATCATTTATTTTCTTAATTCATGTGATATGAGCTTCAATAGTTCCTAACTTAACAATTTATTTGGAATAGAGGATAAAGACTCATAAGACAATGACTAATGTGCATGACACTTTATTAAGCATGCAAAGTCATATTTCATGAGATTTATTGAGTTTATTGCATAATCGGTAAGTAGAACAATCCACTTGAATAGACAAAAATCAAATATCCAATAATTTATTTGAGATCATAAGACATACCTCAAAGAAGATCTAAAGTTTACTAAGATCTAATTGAGAAGTATCAAGAAATCAACAGGTTCAAAGCTTGATCCTGTTTGTGATCAATCATACATAGATTAGAAATTTGAATAAGGTTATTCAAGTTGATTGAAAAAGTTTAATGAATTGCCCCTGTGTAGCTCAATAATTGTATATCAAACATTGCCAAAAATTCATGAAACATACCTCTTTGATGATCTAAAATTGAGCTAAGATCAATGAAAGAGATAAGAGGATCTTGGAGTGTTTTGGACAGAATCTGTTATTAAATCAGGCAAAATTTGTTAAACAATTGATTGATAGCCACACACAGCCAAAATAGGATCAGATTCATTAAACAGGAATGAAATACACCAGATTTGACTTAAAAAGTCAACTAAGCAAGCATTTATCAATAACCAAGTCAAGACAAGTCAAACAATGCAGATTTAACCTATATTAAGTTCAAACCTATGTTAGACAATTTGAAGTCCTGAACTTGACTTATTTTATCAATTTAAGTTGCATATCCAGTGAATGTCAATTGAGAAGGAGAAATCCAATAAAATGGTCATAAGTAGCCTTTATGTTGTATTATTTGGTCAATTTTATTCTTAAAGCAACATAAAAGCTACCAATGTTACCATTTCACATCAAAGATTTCATTCTTCGAGTTATTTGAGTCAAATGACTCTTTTTGAATGGAGTTTAGTCCTTTTAAAGTCCAACTTTGGTCATGCGGATAAAATTGATAAAAGTTTACCATTTGTTTCTTCTCAGAAATCTAAAATTTTGACATGGATGGTTGAAAAAATTCAACTTATTTCCTTATCGGGTCAAACTAAGACAAAGTCTCGTTTAGCATCAATTTAGAAGCTTTTGAGACCCTTAATGCATTTAGAAACATCCAATTGCATTACTTTGGTGTTTTGGAACATCCACAACGAACCAACTTGTTATTCAATCCTTCCCATTCATACTTCTAGTTTTATCCAAAACAGAGAGAGGAACAGTGAGTGTAAACACCAAGAATATGATCAATTTCAAAATTATATCACAAGTCTAGCAGAATTTTCCAAAACAATCATCAATTTCATGTCACTGTTACAAAACTCTCATTCTTTTGAATCCAAACCACACAAAACTACATAGTCAATATCTCAAATTTTATTACAGACTTTTGCCCCTGTTTATGTATAATCACTTATTCAAAACTTGTAGAGATGATTACCTCAAATCGGTGAAGGAAATGATAAAGGAATAGAACAATGGCTCCTAATCTGTGAATCCAACAACCAAATTAGAGATAAGAATCCTAGCGTGAATACTTGAACCGTCGGCCGAAAATGTTTACACCCGGAATTAAAACTATAAGTTAACCTAGAATTTGATTGAGAGACTAACCTGATGGTGCAAAGAGGGTGTGCGGACCAACCCTAAGTGCACGAGGGACAGATTCCGGTCGACGGAGTGAGGGAGATCGGAGGTTCGGCGGTGAAGGGGACCGTAGTCGGAGGTTCGTCGAGATAGAAAGAGGGAGCGTGTGCGTGTATTTGTGTTTGAATGGGTAAAAAGAACCGGAATTCCCTTTTTATTAGACAGGCGAGGTCATAAAAAAAACTTAGGGTTTAATTTTTTGCTAACCGAGAGCGCCATGAGTTTGGCGGTGAGTGAAATCGCCAACCCAAGTTCGCTAAGGGTTGATTCGGACAAGGCGAGATCGCCAATTTTACCCTAGCTTAAAACGAAATCGCTAAGTTAAAACGAGATCGCCAAGACGCTGCTAAAATGAAATCGCCAAGAGGAAAGTCATTTATGGCGAGATCGCCAAGTTAAGTTTTCGGTCACATGCGAGATCGCCAAGACCTAATTGCCAAGATCGCCAACGACACACTTAGCAAGATCGCCAAGAGTACGACGCACTTAGCAAGATCGCCAAGAGTAAACACACATCGCCAAGTATAGACTTGAGATCGCCAAGCATACCCTTGAGATCGCCAAGCGTAAACTTATAAATTATTTAAAATTGGCTAAGGGACCCTGAGATTGCCAAAGGTGATCCGTCTCATAGCGAGATCGCCTAGAGGAAAAATTGATTTAGGTGAGATCGCCAAGTTACACTTATGAGATCGCCAACAGTACTAGATAAACTTAAAAAATTTTAGCAGCAAGTTAAAATTTTGAAGGACTTTTGATTTATGATCAAATTTTCAACCAAAATGAGAACACCCGAAGCAAAAACACTAAAATACTCAATTTTGAACTCAGTGAATTTGCAAATACTTCAATGAACTCATTAAGGGCAATTTGGGAATTTATGAATTTTCTAAGCCCATAAAATGTTAAAGAACACCAATTTGACTCAGAAAACTTAAAATTCACATACTTGACCTAAAACCTTATTGAATCAAATTAACTTGAGTCAGGTCAGCTCAAACTTACCAAAACGGTTGATTTTTTACTTAAAACTGCAAATGGACCTCAAATTTGACAAATTTCTCCCAAACTTGATGTTTTTAAGGACAAAGCACCCAAATTCACTTTTTATGACAAATTTGGTTGTATCAAAGCGTAGTGCTTACATTTGCACCGTTAAAGCCTTATTTTCTAGCAATTTCCAGTTATTTGCTTAATTTTGCATATATTTGCTCGGTAAAAGTTGGACTGTGTTAGGAATCAAACCGATCAATTACGTGATCACATACACTTACAAGTCAAATCACCTCACAGATTCACTAACCTAAGTCAGATTGTCAGTATTGTTATCCGCTTAAACTCAAGCAAGGCAATTTTCAGCAAAATCACTGTGATGTCATTTATCATGTTTTAGTTTGATTTAATGAAAGTTGTGATTGACCTTTTATTCCACCAAGTCAAATAGTTATCCTAGCTTTGTCTATTTAGAACTTCAGTCATGCACAACACACATATGGAATTTCTTCCCCCTATTTCTTTAGAGGGAAGTACTGATTTCAAGATAGATGTGTATTTTTGGTTCGCGTGAACACAAGGTCAGAGTTTCCTCAGCAGATGTGTCACGGAATGTTTTTAATGATAATGTCGGGACGCGTGAACACAAGGTCAGAGTTTCCTCGGCAGATGTGTCACGGTCAATGAATGGATGTGAGATATTTCTCACTTATTGATGGACGTGTGATGATTCACACTAATTGCGGAATGTGTGATGTTTCACACTTATTGTATTGTTTGAAATCAGAACTTTCCGCAAAAGAAATACTCGAGTGTGTTGGTTAACTTACTTAGCACAGACTTAAGCAAATTTAAAGGGTTTTGCTAACTGTTTTGACTTAAAGTCCACAATTTCATCGTTTTAAGAGTTTAATCACAAGATTTGCCTAATTCTTATTTTGCTGGGCCTACCGACACATCGAACGATAGAATTACTGATCGATTGGATTATATCCTATGGTCAGATCTTAAGACCATAATTATCTCATGTTCCTTATAGTTTGCCCAACCAAAACCAAAATTTTCTGGTTTTCTTTTTCAAAGATTATTTTAAGCATTGCAAAATTGCAAAGATCTTGTGCTTAGACTCGAGTGCCCATCAAGCTCCTTTAGAAAAGTTGTTGGGAATTATTCGATTCTAATTTACATGATTTTTATTTGTTTTTGCAAATTTTTGGAATTTTCTTCAATTTTTCAGTATTTATTGAAGCATCACTAAAAATTCAAGATTTTGACATTGTCATCAGGTATTCAACAAGTGTCTTCACAAAAGTTATTTGAAATGACGCGATTCTATTTTTAGTGATATTTATTTATTTTTCCAATTTTTTGTGATTTTCTCTAGTTTTTCAACCGTGAGTCGGTTTAGGCTTGACCGATTGTCACAAAGAATCAAAATAAAATAAGATAAAATATTTTTGGTATTTTCTAAAGATTTGATTAACACTTTATGAAATGTCTTATTGATGGTCAAGAAAAAATGACCAGAAACTTATGAAGACTCAAAGAAACTAAAGTTAAAATCTTTTTGTGTTTTTCAGAAAAAGTTTGAAAGAAAAAATCTTTTTGGATTTTCATGTTGGGATCTGAAAAATTAGAAAACTAGGTAAAATCTTTTTGGGTTTTCAAGATCAGATTATTGCAAGTCATGGTGCAAACAGAGACAATACCTCTAAAACCGACACAACCTAAGACTAAGGCATTTTTCTAAAAGGAACCTAAAGATGAGCTTACTCAAAGTTAATCATTCCTACTGATTGTACTAGGAAGTTAAACCTAGAAATATCAAATCCCTTGGTGAAGAGATCTGCAAGTTGATTCTCAGAGGAAACATGAACTAAGGTAATCAGCTTTTTCTCATGACAGTCCCTAATAAAGTGATACCTAATCTCTATGTGTTTGGTCTTGGAGTGCTGAACGGGATTCTTAACAATGAACATGGCAGCAGTATTATCAATGTTAATAGGGGTGGACATGAAATTCAAACCGTAGTCCAGAAGCTGATTCTGGATCCAGAGAACTTGAGAACAGCAGGAAGCAGCAGCAATGTATTCTGCTTCGGCTGGCGAGGTAGACACCGTTGACTGTTTCTTGCATTGCCATGAAACCAATCTGTTCCCCAAATATTGAGCTCCACCGGTGGTTGACTTCTGGTCCATGTTGCAACCCCTGTAATCACTGTCAGAGAAACCTCTAAGATCAAAAAGCTCATCCTTGGGATACCACAACCCCCTCTTTGGATTGGACTTCAGGTATCTGAATATTCGTTTCACGATCATCAAGTGTGACTGTTTCGGTTTGGATTGAAATCTTGAGCAGAGACACATGGCAAACATTATGTCGGGACGGCTGGCTGTCAGGTACATAAGTGACCTGATCATTGATCTGTACAAGTGTTCATCGACACATTCACCTTCAAGATCAGAATGAAGATTGACACGAGTCTCAACAGGAGTGGAAAAGCCTTTAGAGTCGTGAAATCCAAACTTTTTCAGCATTTCCTTCACATACTTTCCTTGACTTATTAGGATTCCGTCATTGTTCTGTTTCACTTCAATCCCAAGGAAAAATGTGAGTTCCCCCATTGAACTCATTTCAAAACGTTTTTCCGTAAGACCCTTGAACTCTTGACAAAGAGTTTTATTTGTTGATCCGAAGATGATATCGTCCACGTACACTTGAACCAGCAGCATATCATCACCCACATTCCGTATGAATAGCGTCTGATCAATCACCCCTCGCTTGTAGCCATTTTCCAGCAGATAGGTAGACAAGGTTTCATACCACTTCCTCGGTGCCTGGTGGAGTCCATAGAGGGCCCTTTTCAATTTGTACACCTTATTCGGAAAGGAAGGATTGACAAAACCTGGAGGTTGATCAACGTATACCTCTTCGTCTAGTTCACCGTACAGGAAAGCAGTCTTCACGTCAAGCTAATAAACCGTTATGTTCTTTGACGCTGCATAAGCCAAGAAAATCCTGATGGCTTCAAGACGAGCTACTGGGGCATAGACTTCATCATAGTCAAGCCCATCTATCTGCATATATCCCTTAACCACAAGTCTAGCTTTATTTCTTATAATTATTCCTCTGTTATCCTTTTTATTTCTGAAGATCCACTTGACTGGAATAGGCTTCGCACCAGGAGGAGTGTCTACAAGTTTCCAGACATCCAAAAGTTTGAATTGAAGCAATTCAGCCTGCATAGCCTCAATCCAGTTATCATCTTTCATAGCAGCAACTACGGAAGTTGGTTCTTCTTGAGAAATGAAGCAGGAAAACAGGCAAGTGTTTATTGTTCCCGATTGACTTATGGTGACTCTCTTATTTATTGGACCAATAATGTTTGAAACAGGATGTTTCTTGTGAGTTCCAGTCTCTTCTACTGTCGGAACTGGAATATTTAGGTCTAGGGTACCCATCTACACACCATTACTCGGAGTTTCACCAGATTCAATCACAGCATTGTCTTCTGAGTCTGAATCGTTATTGATTGGTTCATTCTCAGGTTGATTTTCTGGAACTTGTTAGTGCAAATATGTGTGTCGTGTGTGTATCAGTTAGTTTCGTTAGTTGATGTTAGTTGTAGTTGAGTTACAAGTTCTAGCGTCTAGATAGTCATTAGTTAATATTTGTGGGTTTGATTGATCAAATATGTATTTCTAATATGAATCTCATATTTGAAATACATATTAAAATCTGTTGCTCCAACAATTTAGAAGATCGGAGGATTTTAAGCTGCAAACGGACTGAGATTAAAAGGCTTCGATTTGCGTCCGAACGTGTCTTCCATATATATATCAAATTGAAAGTTCGGACAAGTAGACCTCTCGGATAACTGTTTTTCTGAGTTCGATCTTAAGAGGAGGAGTTTTTGAACTCGATTTTCAAAGATTTCTGTGTATTAGATCGTGATTAGAGGCTGTAATTGAGTTCAAATCATGTAATCATCGATCAATTCGAGCTATAAACGAGTGATTATTTACATTTTTGTGTTGTTAGCTTCGGGTGAACTTTCGGTCCGATTTCGGTGTACAAATCACTAGATCCGAATCGAATCGTGTTTTTCAATTGGTATCAGAGCATCCAAGCCGTGATTCTACACCAATTCCAATTGAAAATCTATGGTAATTTGAGTAAAATCGCCGAGTTTGACTTTTGCTAGTCAAACTGCACGAGCTTTGACTCGTAAATTCAACTAATCTGTTGATATTTGGTGTTTCTAACCAGTCCCGATCGTTTCTAAATGTTATTCCGAAGCTATTGAAAGTGATTTCGTCGAGAATGGTTAATGTTTGATCTGATTCGCAAATCATAGGGGCGTTAGTTTGTGTTCTTCGAATTCTCCAATGATGATTCATTGATTTGTTGTTATTTGAACCTATACTCAGCTGAAATCAATTACCGGTGATCATACGAGAGTGTAGCAACAATCGAAACAAATTTTCATCAAGTTTTGATACGATTTGAAGTTTCTAATCTTGTTCATATTCTGTAGTTCATATTACGCATCTGTAAACGGATTTAAAAGCATACAACAATGGTGCTTGATTGATAGGTTGTGTCGAGACAAATTCAACGATGCTTTCGGATTGATTTTTCGTTGAGCATACAAAGAGTTATCGATTTTTGAAGGTTCGCCGGAAATTTACCAGGTCGCCGGAACTGTTTGTTCTCTGATGGTGTTCATCGGTGGTCTCCAAACCCTAATTTTTGAGTTCCACGACTATTTTGTCCTATTTGGACAATAGTTATTCACAAATTGTCATCTTCAGTACCCTTAGTTTTAAAACTACTAAAACAAGACAACTAAACATTAGTCTTTTCTTTTAAAAACAATAAAGATTTTAATAAAAGAAACAAAACACACAAAGCTTTTTATAAAATAATAAAAAAAACCAAGTTTTTATTTTTACAAGATCAGAAAAATCGTACAATTTAAAAAAAATTTACATAAAGTTTTTGTGTTCATTGAATTGTTTCGTGAACACAAAATATTTTTATGTTTATTGAATCACTTAGTTCATATAAACTCTTTTGTTTTTGTTTGTTTTTACCGTTTGTTTTTTTTATTGCTTGTTTTTTTTTTCTTTCAAAGTT
Organism: Deinandra increscens subsp. villosa; assembly: GCA_039602395.1. NCBI lineage: Eukaryota > Viridiplantae > Streptophyta > Magnoliopsida > Asterales > Asteraceae > Deinandra > Deinandra increscens. Next base: position 19,182,074 of record JBCNJP010000008.1, read on the forward strand.
TGTTTTCTTAAATATTAAAAAAAAAAAACAAAATGTATCACATTGATGCTTTTATTGGTCGTGAACATCAGAATATGCCAAAACTGGTAAAGCTTGAGGATTATCCTATTTGGGTAACAAGTTGTAAGATATATGTTGATAAAGTGGATGAAGATTTGTGGATTTCAATTGAGAAAGAATTTATTTACCCAACTTATTCTAATGGGGTACCTAAAATGCAAAGAAATCTTTCATCCGAGGAAAATGAAAGTTATGAGAAAGAACAAAAGGCAAGAAGAGTTCTTACAATTGCATTACTAAAAGAATTACTGCCTCAATTCCAGACTTGCAAGAATTCTAAAGTGCTATGGGATGCTCTTGCTGAGAAATAGCTGAATTTAATAAATCTAGGGACACCGAGGAATCTAAATTTTGTGCAAATTGTAAGGTTCTGGCAAAAATGTATACTGAATTTACTGCCAAACTTGACAGGTATCAAGAGCAAAACACAAAGTTGCTTGCTGATCTGAATAATAAGAGTTTAGCATACAAAAAATTGTTGGAGGATGAAAAATTCTACAAAGAGAAAATTGATGCCTTGACAAAAGAAGTGTCAGAATTGAAATTCAAGCTTGAGATCAAGAACGAGAAGATAAAAGGTGTTATTCTGGAAGAAACAACGATGTTTCCAACTCAAAAGTTATCTTCTGACATATCATTGACATTCTCTGAAAGGATTGCATTGAAAGAGAACAAAATTCTTCAGAAAATAGATAGACTTGTCAATGGTATTCAAAATGACAAGGAGAAGATCCAGATAGAAAAAAGTGGTTGAGGATGTCCAGGTTCACAAAAACAAAGATATTCAAATTGAAGAAGTTCAAAAAGATGGGTTTTCAAAATATGAAGCTGTTGAGAATGAATTGAAGCTTAAACATGAGAATGCAGAGTTATTTGCAAAAGTTTTAAAGCTGGCTGAAACAAATGAAGACTTGATGAAGGATGTTGAAAAATGGAAGAAAGAAGCGAATGACATGACGACAGTTTTTGATGATTTGTTTGCAAAATCAAAGATCAAACTTGAAGGTCTAGAAAAGGAAGTTGCTGATCTTACTGCTAAAGAATTAATTCATCAAGAGGAAAACACGAAGCTGTTAGATGTTAAAGTTGAATTGCTTCGTGAAAACAAGCTTTTGAAGCAGAATGTTGAGATTTATAAACAAAAATGGGAAAAGGTTTGTTCAAGAAACATATGATGCTCATGATCAGTTGAGGAGAGAAAAGTTTACTCTGAATATAACAACAGAAGAACTTATTGCAACACAAAAAGAGTTGGCTGAATTGCAAAAGAAAATTGCAGACATGAAGATTGAGGTTCGTGATTTCAAAAGACAGTTGCATAATCTCAATAATTCATCGTCTTTCAGAAATGTTTTGTGCAAAAAGGAGAATTTTCAACAGATTTTCGGTGATGATATTCTGAAAAGTGTTCCACCTCCTGTGGTTATTGAAAATTCTATCAATACTTTGAAAGCAACGGAAGAAGTTCATGATTATTCAAAGTTTACCGATAATTCTTCTAAGAAGAAAAAGTCAAAGTCGCAGAAGAAAAATAAAGAGAATTTTGATGTTAATAAGAGAACTAAATTTGTTTCAAGTTCCATATTGCTTGATAAGGAAAAGGTTTTTGACAGCAATTCAGGAAAAGTGAAAGTCAAGAAATTTTCAGAGATTGTGATTGATGAATCTTTGTTTTCCAATAAAAATGATTTAAATGCCATCAAGGATGAGTTTTCTCGACTTGCTTCACAAGGTCATGAGAAGCCTAAGTCGGTACCAGATAAATCTAAAAAGAATGGTGGTCTGGGATATGAAAGCAAAGACGAGAACGTGAATGTTGGAAATGATCTCCAAGATGTGCTTGAGATAGAAGAAATTATGGAGGATATCAAGGTTCATAAAGAAAAGGAGATTCCACTTGAGAATCATATCTTGTGTGAACCTGATGCTGATTTTCTGTCAACGAATTCTAAGTTAGAGTGCCAAGAAAGTGATTATTCGCAACATTCAACAATGTCAACAGACTCCATGTCATCTCCTAAGTTGGCTGATATGAGAGCTTGCTTTTACTGCAACAAGAAAGGACACGTGATTCGTGATTGTGCTATTCGAAAAAGATTTTCACGAGGTTCATATCGATCATCATCATCCGATTCAATGATTCTCGATGAGGTACCTATTAGTCAAATTCAGAAAAACCAACGACAACCAGCTTATATGTGACACCCGAGAATTTCAAGGTTAACTTCCGTTAGACAAATCCGTTAGTTACGTCATAAGTGTTAACTTAAGTAACTAATGCTTAACTAGGCCGAATACGTCCACGACCTTTGGTTGATCACCGAACCCGTCCATATGTGTTATGTGTTCATCATTGATTGTCTTTATGTGCAATGTGATTTAAATACATGACTTATTGTTGTAAATAGCATGATTAATTGTAAATACTTGATTATGTGAAAATTGACCTCTTTTGGTAGCCAGCGAAACTAACGGGCGAAACTATAGTATCGCCCGGTAGCCAGCTAAGACAATCCAATATCACGAGACCAGAGCTAGTTTCGCCTGGCCAGCGAAACTGCCAGCGAAACTGGCTCCTGATATAAATAAACTTAATAAACCCTAGTAGCCTCATTTGCCACATTTCACAACAAACACACACACACTCTTTTCTCCTGGAGATTCTGGTCAGCTAAAGAAACCATCAAGAATCATCATCTCAGCCTTGAGACAACACCCATTTGGATCCTAGATCAAATCGTGAGTCTCCAAAAACCTTTCTTTATGTCTTTTCCTTGTGTTTCCTTTAAAAGCATGCTCAAACCCTCATGTAATTGCTTGATCTGCTAATATGTTGTCTAGGGATGCTAGTTTTACCATAAAGTCAGAAACTTTACGTTTAAAAACAAACCATGATGATGATTTATGCAATTTTGGTCATTTTAGGGTTTAGAAGTGCTTTTTGGTGATTTGATGACAAAATGCATGTTAAACGTGTTAAAGTTGCTTGATTTATGTTAGTAAATGCCCATGGATGCTAAATAATGAATTGCATGTAAGATCAGAAGCTGTTAGGTTGATTTTTAGGCAAATCCGTATGTTTTTCGCGACCAGCGAAACTGTCTGTTCTCTGGGCGAAACTAAGTAGCGAAATTATATCTCCTTCCAGCGACACTGACCAGCGAAACTATAGTGTCGCCGGTGACCTGACCAGACCAGCTCGAGCGAATCTACCGAGCGAAATACCTGAACGAAAGTTCAAACCAGTTTCCCTGCGAAACTAGGCTAGCGAAACTGCGTCAGCAGTTTCGGGCGAAACTAGCCTAGCGAAACTGTGTCACCGGGCATTGCCTAGCGAAAGTGCTGCCCGTGCACCTAGCGAAACTGCCTAGCGAAACTGTGCTAGCGAAACTAAGGCCTGACCTAAAAACCCAACTTGTGAAATTTGCTTAAGTGTTATGCCATGACTTACATGATTATACCATGATGAAACATGTTTGATATCTGATTTATATGAACCCTTGTTTATGATCAACCATTGGTGTCGTGCGTTGGTATGTCGAGTCATAGTTGCAACGTGCTATGTTATGGGCCATAGTGACGTTAAGTAAAGATTAGACACGAAACTAATACTTAAGACCTAAACGTGTTCTAGGTCTTCGTTAAGCAAACATATTTGGATTACTTGAAGTGTAGCAGTGCAACCAAAGGTGAGTGTCACTAACCCGTTTACCGTGAGCCGGTTTGGGCCACACCGAATAACTTAACGAAAAACAATGCTGAATAAATTCGAGAGTGCTAGGCACCTCACGGATAAACAAGAGAACTCGGGATGCTCGGCACCCACTTGATGAACTAAAGTGTTTTATGGGAAACACTTGTGAACTATGAACAAACTATTTTCTGAAACAAAACTGGAAACGTTTTAATATGGCTAGTGTAGGTTAAAGTCTGAACCACATGATATCACATGTTTTCTAAGGATGCCTTATAACTTAAAAGTCCTCACAAAATTGTGCCATTAATTGTAAAGCGAGGGGATGTTGGGTAGATCTACCGGAGTTTGACAAACTCCGCCCCGTGGCACGGGAAGTGCACGGAGGAACAATATCAGCCTATTTGACCGTGGTCCCGGGGAGGACACGGGGGAGGCAAAAACCGCGATGACTAGGTCCGCACCGTACGGGATGGCTCGGCCCCCACAAAATAAGTCAGCTTTGGTACAAACTTCCTTAGAGCATGGAACAACGGATTAGCTACCCGCGATATCGGTTGAGTCCTTTAACTTTACGGAACTAGTACATACCCGATGACGTAGGTCACGGACAAACCATTTATAAACTGAGATTTAATTACGAGCATTGCTTTTCACAAATAAATCACTTGTAAGTATACCTTGATACGAATTATGATTATGAGACCGGGCCAATGCGTGACAAGCCCACTGTGAACTCACCAACCGTTAGGTTGACACTTGCGTGGTTTAAACTTTTGCAGATCGCTAAGGAGTATCCGCTGGAGGTTGGTATGGCACTTGAAGGCCTTTGTTTTTGATTTAAACTAAATTGGGAATTTTAAACAACATTTATGTAAAGCACGTGGTTAGTGCTAAGGACAATTATTTTTCCGCTGCGTATGTAATTTAAGACTTTGATTTATAACTTGTGTTGAACTAACCCTGATTCGTTTAGTAATTGTAACTATGGTTGTGGATCCTGGTCTAGTCGCGCCCCTTAACGGTATAAACTCCGTTAGTGGTATTTTGGGGGTGTGACAGATTGGTATCAGAGCCATAAGTTGCAGAGAACTGGAATCCTTTTTGAAAACGATTTGGAAACTGCAACTTGAAAACCTTGGTTACAAAACGAAACAAACAAATTCCCAAAGATAAAATTTTTACGTGCCAACCTGGGATACTCGCTCTGCTGTGTAAGTAAAGGCTTAATACGTATGTATATATATATATATATAATATATATGTATAGACCGTGTCTAAGTAGTCTAACGGAAAGACCTTAGGAAATTTTCACACATGAATACGAAATGCGACCGCAAATACGCGCACTACTCTGGGGAAAGCGACAACGAAACGATGCTACACGCTACGTCCTGATTTCTACTACGACGACTACGCCGACGGTGACTTTATGGGGAGCCGACCTTCGACGATAGCACTCACGACGTTCCTCGACGACGCCTCGATTTTGCACGAAAATTTTTCTGGACTAATAGTGGGATAACGGGAACTGGCTAATATACATATTATGGGATATGTATAAGGTATAATTATGACTGAACACTGGCTACTTTAACTGTTCAGCAAGATGTCTGGAAGAGGAAACGGAAGGGGCGGCATAAACATGACGCCTGCACAGCTGCAAGCAATGATTACTGAACATGTGCAAGCCGCGGTGGCAGCCGTCCAAGCCGCATATGCCGCACAGGGTAACTATTATGCGGTTAAGGCACAAAGCAATTATATCATGACCTGTTTAATTTTAAAATCCGAACTATTTATGCATCAGGAAACCAGCACCACTGCACGTTCAAGTCCTTCATGGACTGTAAGCCGATGACATTTTCCGGCGAAGAAGGAGCTGTAGGACTCCTCAGATGGATTGAGAAGTCTGAAAAGGTTTTCTCCATGTGTAACTGCCCAGCTGAAAGCAAGGTGAAGTTTGCTACTGGTACCTTCGAAGGAGCCGCACTCTCCTGGTGGAACGCTGAAATTCAGATGGTTGGGCTAGACGCGGCTAATAACATGCAGTGGGCAGCATTTAAGGAGCTGATCATGGAAGAATACTGTCCACGTGACCAAGTCAAGAAGCTTGAGGGTGAATTCCTGAATTTGAAGATGTCTGGGTCTGAAATCGAATAGTACACTGCACGATATCATGAGTATGAAGTCCTATGCCCCACAATGGTCGACGCTGAGTTTAAACGCATTGAGCGTTATCTGGAAGGCCTCGCGCCTCAAATCAAAGGATTGGTGACTGCCAGCAACCCTGCGACCGTACAGCAAGCCATTCGTTTGGCTCACAAACTCACTGATCAAGAGGTCGAGAAAGGTACTCTACCTGCGAAAGCCACCGAGAAGACTGCCTTGAGTGGCAAGAGGAAGGCTAATGATGAAGCTCCTGAAAACTCGATGAATGTTCAGAGTGTTGGAAACAGCACTGGGAGGTCTTATAACTCCCAAGGCCAAAGCAAGAGGTCCGGAAATAACAGTGGCAACTACCGCCAGGGCGGAAATGGTCAGAGCAACTACAAGGGTAACATGCCCTTGTGCAACAGGTGTGGAAAACATCATGCTGGTAATTGTAGGAAGAATATGAGCTGCGAAAGGTGTGGTAAGGGAGGCCACGAAGCAAAGGACTGTTGGGCAACTTTGCCCGAGCAACAAAACCGCCCCAGAAGAAACAACAACTATGGGAACAATCGGGGCAATGGGAACAATGGTCAGAACCGCAACAATGAAGCTCCCAGGGGTAACGGTAACGGGAATTGTTATGAATGTGGTGCTCCAGGCCACATTAAAAGAGACTGCCCTCAGCTGAGAAGACAAGGGAACGGAAATCAGGGAAATAACGGTGGGAATGGTAACGGCGGAGGTAATGGTAATGGGAATGGCAATGGTAATGGTGGAAACGGAAATGGTGGAAATGGTAGAGGTCGAGCTTTCGTCATGGGCCAGGGTGAAGCTCGCAATGACGCCAACGTGATTAATGGTAAATTTATTTTGAACGGTTTCTTTGCTACTGTTTTATTTGATTCTGGTGCTGAGAAAAGTTTTATTTCCACTAAATTTGCTAAATTGATTAATGCTAAACCGATTGCCCTAGACGCTAAATATGTGGTAGAACTAGCAAATGGTAAACTTCATGATACGACCCAGATAGTTAAGGATTGTAAGCTAGAACTAGCTGGCCATACATTAGGAATCGATCTTATGCCTTTCCCGATTGGTAGTTTCGACGTCATAGTAGGAATGGATTGGTTATCCGAAAACCGAGCTGAAATTTTATGTAAGGAAAAAGTGGTTCGTATTCCACTCGAAGACGGCAAAGTGTTAACGGTCCAAGGAGAAAAAGGTGGAACAGTCACCGGCATTATTTCATTCCTTAAAGCTCAGAAATGCCTCCGTAAGGGTCACTTCGCGATTCTTGCGAACATCACTGACACGACACATCCCGAGCGCAAAATTGATGATTACCCGATAGTTCGCGACTTCCAAGATGTATTTCCTGAAGATCTGCCTGGTTTGCCTCCATTTCGACAAGTTGAGTTTGGGATTGAATTGGCTCCAGGTGCCGCTCCGATTGCACGCGCTCCGTATCGTTTGGCTGTAAGCGAACTCAACGAACTCTCCGCGCAACTACAAGAGCTACTCGACAAGGGGTTTATTCGTCCAAGTTCGTCTCCATGGGGAGCTCCGGTACTGTTTGTTAAGAAGAAGGATGGAACGTTCCGCATGTGCATTGACTACCGAGAGCTTAACAAAGTTACGATCAAGAATCGGTATCCACTTCCTCGAATCGACGATCTCTTCGATCAACTGCAAGGTTCAAGCTACTACTCAAAGATCGATCTACGGTCTGGATATCACCAACTTCGTGTTCGAGAAGAGGATGTTCCTAAGACTGCTTTCAGAACTCGATATGGTCACTACGAGTTCCTGGTTATGCCGTTTGGGCTAACCAATGCACCTGCCGTATTTATGGATCTAATGAATCGAGTGTGCAAGCCGTACCTCGATAAGTTTGTAATAGTCTTCATCGACGACATTCTGATCTACTCTAAGACAAAGGAAGAACACGAGGAGCATCTGCGACTTATATTGGAATTGCTCCGCAAGGAACAGCTTTATGCTAAGTTTTCGAAGTGCGATTTTTGGATTCGCGAAGTCCAGTTTCTTGGACACATTGTCGATAAGAATGGGATTCATGTCGATCCAGCCAAAGTGGAAGCAATAAAGAACTGGTCTACACCAAGAGCGCCAACAGAAATCCGACAATTTTTAGGACTTGCCGGATATTATCGAAGGTTTATTAAAGGTTTCTCTCAGTTGGCTCAACCCTTAACAGCCTTAACGCACAAAGGAGTGCAATACAGATGGGGTGAAAAAGAAGAGCGCGCGTTCCAAACGCTTAAAGATATGTTATGTTCGGCTCCAATTCTTGCGTTACCCGATGGAATTGACGACTTTGTGGTTTATTGCGATGCATCAATCCAAGGACTCGGTTGCGTGTTGATGCAACGAGACAAAGTGATTGCCTATGGGTCCAGGCAACTAAAGGATACTGAAAAGAACTATACAACGCATGATTTCGAAATGGGAGCTGTTGTTCATGCACTCAAGATTTGGAGACATTACCTATATGGAACAAAGTGCACAATATTCACCGATCATAAAAGTCTACAGCACATCTTTGATCAGAAAGACCTCAACATGCGGCAAAGAAGGTGGGTTGAATTACTGAACGATTATGATTTGGCTATTAAGTATCATCCTGGAAAAGCCAACGTTGTGGCTGATGCCCTAAGCAGAAAAGAGTACGAAAAGCCTCGTCGGGTACGAGCGCTTCAACTTACAATACATTCAGGATTACCGGATCGGATCCGTGACTGCCAACGAGAAGCTTTGAAAGCAGAAAACTTCGCAGCTGAAGCACTGCGTGGCGTAGATGGCCATTTTGAAGTTAAGTCCGATGGACTCACGTACTATAATGACAGAATCTGGGTTCCATTGTTTGGAAATCTCCGTGAGCTCGTGATGGACGAGGCTCACAAGTCAAGATATTCGGTGCACCCTAGATCAGATAAAATGTATCAGGACTTGAAAAATCTTTATTGGTGGCCGAATATGAAAGCCGACATTGCTCGATATGTAGCTAAATGCTTAACATGCTCAAGGGTCAAGATTGAATACCAAAAGCCTTCTGGTTTACTACAACAGCCAAAAATCCCAGAATGGAAATGGGAGGACATCTCCATGGATTTTGTAACGGGATTACCTCATCGAACAAATCAACCGGATGCGATTTGGGTTGTCATCGATCGGTTAACCAAATCTGCACATTTCATTCCGATGAAGGAAAGTGATAATATGGATAAATTGACAAAGCTGTACATCGACAAAATTGTGAAGCTTCACGGTGTGCCTAAGACTATCATTTCTGATCGAGATCCTCGATTTACTTCCCGGTTATGGCAATCAATGCAGGAAGCATTGGGAACCCGACTAGACATGAGTACAGCTTATCACCCACAAACAGATGGTCAATCGGAACGAACGATTCAAACCTTAGAAGATATGCTCCGTGCTTGCGTCCTTGACTTTGGGAAAGATTGGGAGACTCACCTTCCACTGGTGGAGTTCTCTTACAACAATAGTTATCATTCAAGTATAGGTGCTGCACCTTTTGAAGCACTGTATGGCAGAAAATGTAGATCGCCCGTGTGTTGGGCTGAAACGGGTGAGAAAGGACTTACTGGACCGGAAGTTATCCATGATATGACCGAGCGAATTATTCAAATTAGGCAACGGTTAGCTGCAGCACGTGATCGACAAAAGAGTTATGCTGACAAACGCCGAAAACCTCTAAAGTTTGAGGTGGGTGACAAAGTATTATTGAAGGTATCTCCCTGGAAGGGAGTGATACACTTCGGGAAGCGTGGAAAGTTAAATCCTCGCTACATCGGTCCGTTTGAAATTATTGGGGAAGTAGGCCCGGTGGCCTACCGACTTGCAACTCCCTGCTGAACTCGATGGAGTTCACAACGTGTTTCACGTTTCCAATCTGAAGAAATGTCTGGCTGAAGACATTGAAATAATTCCTCTGGAGGAATTGGAAATCGACGAACATCTAAGATTTATTGAGCAACCGGTAGAAATCATGGGACGCGAGGAGAAAGCCCTCAAACGTAGCAAGATTCCGATCGTCAAGGTGCGATGGAACTCAAGGCGTGGACCTGAATATACTTGGGAGCGAGAGGATCAAATGAAGAAAAAGTATCCTCACTTGTTCGAGCAAACGTCCACGGAAACTCATGGTATGATTTAAATTTTGGGGACCAAAATTCCTGTAACAGGAGGAGGATGTGACAACCCTAAAACTTTTGCTTTCTTTCCCCAGCAACGATGGCAACGACGACAGCTGATGCTGCGAACGCTACGACACAAGAATAATTTTCGGGACGAAAATTCCAATTTCAGGGGAATGATGTGACACCCGAGAATTTCAAGGTTAACTTCCGTTAGACAAATCCGTTAGTTACGTCATAAGTGTTAACTTAAGTAACTAATGCTTAACTAGGCCGAATACGTCCACGACCTTTGGTTGATCACCGAACCCGTCCATATGTGTTATGTGTTCATCATTGATTGTCTTTATGTGCAATGTGATTTAAATACATGACTTATTGTTGTAAATAGCATGATTAATTGTAAATACTTGATTATGTGAAAATTGACCTGTTTTGGTAGCCAGCGAAACTAACGGGCGAAACTATAGTATCGCCCGGTAGCCAGCTAAGACAATCCAATATCACGAGACCAGAGCTAGTTTCGCCTGGCCAGCGAAACTGCCAGCGAAACTGGCTCCTGATATAAATAAACTTAATAAACCCTAGTAGCCTCATTTGCCACATTTCACAACAAACACACACACACTCTTTTCTCCTGGAGATTCTGGTCAGCTAAAGAAACCATCAAGAATCATCATCTCAGCCTTGAGACAACACCCATTTGGATCCTAGATCAAATCGTGAGTCTCCAAAAACCTTTCTTTATGTCTTTTCCTTGTGTTTCCTTTAAAAGCATGCTCAAACCCTCATGTAATTGCTTGATCTGCTAATATGTTGTCTAGGGATGCTAGTTTTACCATAAAGTCAGAAACTTTACGTTTAAAAACAAACCATGATGATGATTTATGCAATTTTGGTCATTTTAGGGTTTAGAAGTGCTTTTTGGTGATTTGATGACAAAATGCATGTTAAACGTGTTAAAGTTGCTTGATTTATGTTAGTAAATGCCCATGGATGCTAAATAATGAATTGCATGTAAGATCAGAAGCTGTTAGGTTGATTTTTAGGCAAATCCGTATGTTTTTCGCGACCAGCGAAACTGTCTGTTCTCTGGGCGAAACTAAGTAGCGAAATTATATCTCCTTCCAGCGACACTGACCAGCGAAACTATAGTGTCGCCGGTGACCTGACCAGACCAGCTCGAGCGAATCTACCGAACGAAATACCTGAACGAAAGTTCAAACCAGTTTCCCTGCGAAACTAGGCTAGCGAAACTGCGTCAGCAGTTTCGGGCGAAACTAGCCTAGCGAAACTGTGTCACCGGGCATTGCCTAGCGAAAGTGCTGCCCGTGCACCTAGCGAAACTGCCTAGCGAAACTGTGCTAGCGAAACTAAGGCCTGACCTAAAAACCCAACTTGTGAAATTTGCTTAAGTGTTATGCCATGACTTACATGATTATACCATGATGAAACATGTTTGATATCTGATTTATATGAACCCTTGTTTATGATCAACCATTGGTGTCGTGCGTTGGTATGTCGAGTCATAGTTGCAACGTGCTATGTTATGGGCCATAGTGACGTTAAGTAAAGATTAGACACGAAACTAATACTTAAGACCTAAACGTGTTCTAGGTCTTCGTTAAGCAAACATATTTGGATTACTTGAAGTGTAGCAGTGCAACCAAAGGTGAGTGTCACTAACCCGTTTACCGTGAGCCGGTTTGGGCCACACCGAATAACTTAACGAAAAACAATGCTGAATAAATTCGAGAGTGCTAGGCACCTCACGGATAAACAAGAGAACTCGGGATGCTCGGCACCCACTTGATGAACTAAAGTGTTTTGTGGGAAACACTTGTGAACTATGAACAAACTATTTTCTGAAACAAAACTGGAAACGTTTTAATATGGCTAGTGTAGGTTAAAGTCTGAACCACATGATATCACATGTTTTCTAAGGATGCCTTATAACTTAAAAGTCCTCAACTAAAATTGTGCCATTAATTGTAAAGCGAGGGGATGTTGGGTAGATCTACCGGAGTTTGACAAACTCCGCCCCGTGGCACGGGAAGTGCACGGAGGAACAATATCAGCCTATTTGACCGTGGTCCCGGGGAGGACACGGGGGAGGCAAAAACCGCGATGACTAGGTCCGCACCGTACGGGATGGCTCGGCCCCCACAAAATAAGTCAGCTTTGGTACAAACTTCCTTAGAGCATGGAACAACGGATTAGCTACCCGCGATATCGGTTGAGTCCTTTAACTTTACGGAACTAGTACATACCCGATGACGTAGGTCACGGACAAACCATTTATAAACTGAGATTTAATTACGAGCATTGCTTTTCACAAATAAATCACTTGTAAGTATACCTTGATACGAATTATGATTATGAGACCGGGCCAATGCGTGACAAGCCCACTGTGAACTCACCAACCGTTAGGTTGACACTTGCGTGGTTTAAACTTTTGCAGATCGCTAAGGAGTATCCGCTGGAGGTTGGCATGGCACTTGAAGGCCTTTGTTTTTGATTTAAACTAAATTGGGAATTTTAAACAACATTTATGTAAAGCACGTGGTTAGTGCTAAGGACAATTATTTTTCCGCTGCGTATGTAATTTAAGACTTTGATTTATAACTTGTGTTAAACTAACCCTGATTCGTTTAGTAATTGTAACTATGGTTGTGGATCCTGGTCTAGTCGCGCCCCTTAACGGTATAAACTCCGTTAGTGGTATTTTGGGGGTGTGACATTATAAGAAGCCGGTTGTTGGTAAAACCTCAAATTATGATGATTGGTCACCACAATTTTCAAAACCAAAACAATTTTTCCAAAATGAGTTTAAAATGCCTTACTCAAATAATTTTTCTTACTATGGGCCTAGACAACATCACCAACGTCATCCAAAATCTGAGAAAATGTTAGTTGGTAAGTTGTTAAATATTGTTTCCAACTTGTCACGGCATGTCAATGGTTCTGATTCGCATCAGGCGAAATCGTCTAAACCATTTCGTTCTTGGAAACAGAAAATGGCAACCTCGGCGGGAAACGATTTTGTTGAGGATACGAGACGACCCAAGCCGGTTTGGGTTCCCGTATTTAACTAAAAATTGTTTGAGGTTGTGTGCAGGTACTTCAAGAAGACCTATTAGTGATTGCAAAGTTGCTGATAGTGGAGTATTTTGCCTAAGTTAGCGCTTAACAGAGTTGATATTTCACAATTTTTTTTTTTGAGAAAATGGTTTTCAACATCTAAAATGTGAGGTATCCGTGTTGGTCGATCAATTTTATTTTCTTTTACTTTCTTTCATATTTTTATAAAGAAAAAAATTTGGAAAATTCAAAAAATAGAGTTTGTTGAATTTTAGGGGGAGAATATAATATTTTGAAAAACAAAAAACTAGTATGATGTTTGTTTCCTTTATGAAAAATATAAATAAAAATAATAATAAAAATTGAGAAAGATGAAAAAAATGAAAAATCTCAAAAAGAGAAATTGATACAACCATGTGAGAAATGATGGTACATCAACATACGTTATCTGCCATGAATAAAGTAGAAAGAAAGGCTGTAGGTTCTTGCTTGACTTGCCTGAATGTGCTGAGTAGTCTGATATATGCAAGTATGATATAAAGATAACGCTTGCTTGATAATTGTGGTTACAAATCATGATGGGTACTGTGCATATCTGACAAAATAAAATGAGAAAATACCAAAAACAGAATAAAGAGATGTTCTGGTGTACGCTTGCTTTATTTTGCAAAGATTTCAACTTGTTTGATTTTCTTTATTTTGTCAAACGATCGGACTTTCTCTGCGTATCGAAAGATCGACCTGATTGTTGTTCGTTTGACATTCTGCTTTATTTTCTTTGGTGTTTCGTATAATCCATCGGACTTTCTCTGCGTGTACGGGAGTACCGACCTGATTGTTGTTGGATTATTTTCTCAATACTTATGCATTCTCTGCGTGCTCACAAGGCCGGCCTGATTGCTAAGTATTTTAGGCTTCTGCTTTCTTTTTGCAAGAAACACCATGAACTTGATATATCCGTGGCATTTGATTCTGTATAAGCAAGTTTACAATATCAGTATGAGAAATCTGCTGCGAGTAACTTGGCTTGAACAAATGAAAAATACAAAAATATGAAATAAGCAGATTGCCAGTATTCCTGATTGTGTGGGTACCATGTTTTCAATGCTTGATAAATACACTAAATTTCATATCAGAAAGCTATAGATAATGACTTGCTTTAGCTGAAATAAGCCGAATGGTTGTATTCTCAGTCAGCTTAGCTTGCATGCTTAGTATTTTGAAATTGCAGTGTGTACGATGTGTTATGTCTGATATGATCTCATGTTGTGATCTTTCTCACCAAAAACAAAAATAGAGTTTAATTCTATATTGCATTTATGTTTCAGTTTATGAAAAATCAAAAAGATTTTCAGTGTGTTTTGATATAAAATTTGTAAAATCCAAAAAGATTTTCTTTCTTCTTTGTTTTTGATCTGATCGACATGGGATACAACAAATTTTCAAATCTAAATGTCTTGGTTTCTCCAAAGGAGAAGTTTTGCTTCCAAGATTAAAGTTATGTTTGGAAAAGAAAAATCGCACTTTTATCTTCTGAAGGTTGCAGGTTGAAATCATCAAAGTCTCTCAGATACAGATCTCAGAATGGATTTTATGCATGGTTGCAAAGTTGTCAAAGAGTTTATCACTTTCAGAAATGGTTCAGTTGACTTAGTCCTGTTCCAGCCATGCCTATCCTACCTCAACTAACAACAGATTCAAAGAGTTTGAAGATCTGATACAGCACACGTCAAGGGGGAGTTTGTTAGTGCAAATATGTGTGTCGTGTGTGTATCAGTTAGTTTCGTTAGTTGATGTTAGTTGTATTTGAGTCACAAGTTCTAGGGTCTAGAATGTCATTAGTTAATATTTGTGGGTTTGATTGATCAAATATGTATTTCTAATATCAATCTCATATTTGAAATACATATTAAAATCTGTTGCTCCAACAAATTAGAAGATCGGAGGATTTTAAGCTGCAAACGGACTGAGATTAAAAGGCTCCGAACTGCGTCCGAACGTGTCTTCCATATATATATCAAATTGAAGGTTCGGACATGTAGACCTCTCGGATAACCGTTTTTCTGAGTTCGATCTTAAGAGGAGGAGTTTTTGAACTCGATTTTCAGAGATTTATGTGTATTAGATCGTGATTAGAGGCTGTAATCGAGTTCAAATCATGTAATCATCGATCAATTAGAGCTATAAACGAGTGATTATTTACATTTTTGTGTTCTTAGCTTCGGGTGAACTTTCGGTCCAATTTCGGTGTACAAATCACTAGATCCGAATCGAATCGTGTTTTTCAGAACTTCTTGATTTTGTTGATTTTCTTGATTTGAGTTTAGTTCAACCTCCTGAATGACTTCTTCATATATTTGTTTCTCAACTAGGTTGTCAGTTGTAGCAGTAACAGGTGATGTGGTAGCGTCCGTTCATTCATTCCTCTAAGAAATATCCGGAAGCACATCAGAATAGATGGAATCCAGAATTGATGATGTAATTTGAACAAAAGCTTCAGACACAGATGTATCCACATTATTAGAACCTCCATGTAATCTTCCATAATCACCTGAAACCACACGATCACTAAAGTTAAAAGAAGAAGTGAAATTCTCTAAGTCATACATGCCATCTGAGTCAGGTTCTCTGGAATTATGAGTGTGCTCATTAAAATTGACGTTGCACGAATCCATAATCACCTGAGTTCTTTTGTTGTACACTCGATATGTCGTAGAGGTCATCGAGTATCCAAAAAAATAGCCTTCATCTGCCCGAGGGGCAAATTTAGCTAACTGCTCAGACTGAATTAATACAGTACAAGGGCATCCAAAGGGCTTTAAGCGCTTTAACACTGGTTTTTGTTTTGAAAACAACTCAAAGGATGTCTTGTTGGCATGTTTGACCAAAAGAGTTCGATTCAGGACATAGCAAGCAGTATTGACTGCTTCTGCCCAAAAAGACAGTTTAAGGTTAGAATCAGCAAGCATCGTCCGAGCACACTCGATTATTGTGCGGTTCTTTCTTTCAGCAATCCCATTCTGTTGAGGAGTATAAGGAGAGCTAAATTGGCGAGTGATGCCCTTCTCGTTGCAGAACGAGTCGAAGAAGTGATTCCTAAACTCCGTCCCGTTGTCAGATCTGATTATTCGAACTTTTTCTCTGCTTGCGTTCTCGATGCATGTAAGAAAATCCTTGAGTATCCCCGGAGTCTCAAACTTCTCCCTTAACAAAAATACCCAGGAATATCTCCAGTAATCGTCAGTGATGACAAGGCAGAAAGATTTTCCCCCTAAACTCTTGATATTAACTGGTCCAAAGATATCCAGGTGCAACTGTTGAAGGATTATTGTCGTTCTTCCAGGTGGCATCGGTTTATGAGACCTTTTGTGTTGTTTTCCCTTCGAGCATGCAACGCAGTTATCGATTTGTACGAATTCTTTTTCTGGTAGCCCAAAGACATGTTTCTGAAAACACGATTCGCTTCGGATCTAGTGATTTGCACACCGAAATCGGACCGAAAGTTCACCCGAAACTAAGAACACAAAATTGTAAATAAATCTCTGTTTATAGCTCCAATTGATCGATGTTTACATGATTTGAACTCGATTACAGCCTCTAATCACGATCTAATACACAGAACTCTCAGAAAATCGAGATCAAAAACTCCTCCTCCAAAAGATAAAGCTCACAGAAAACGGTTATGCAGGAGTTGGTTTTTCCGAACTCCAAAACTGAATATATATCTGAGATCCAGTTGAGCGCCGAACTCCAGGTTCGGTGGCAGTTCGTTGAACTTCAAATCTTCTCCTTTAATTCATGATTTACGTAACTCATTTATGTGAGTTTTACTAAATTACAAACTAGTCCCTCCACTTTAATAGGTTGACACTTTCCACCCCTAACCTTGAATTAACTATGCTAACTCAAACAACTAACGAAACTAACTGATACACACACGACACATACTTTGTACTAACAAAGTCCCCCTTGACGTGTGCTGTATCAGATCTTTCAGCTCTTTGAATCTGTTGTTAGTTGATGTAGGGTAGGCATGGCAGGAACAAGACTAAGTCAACTGAACCATTTCTGAAAATAATAAACTCTTTGATAGCTTTGCAACCATGCATGAGATTCATCTGAGATCCGTATCTGAGAGACTTTGATCTTTTCAACGTGCAAGCTTTAGAAGACAGAAGAGCGGTTTTTCTTTTTCAAGCATAACTTTAATCTTGGAAACAAAACTCTCCTTTGGAGAAACCAAGATATTTAGATTTGAAAAATTGTTGTATCCTGTGTCGATCTGATCAAAAACAAAGAAGAAAGAAAATCTTTTTGGATTTTACAAAGTTTATATCAAAACACACTGAAAATATTTTTGATTTTTCTTAAACTGAGACATAAAAGCAATATAGAATTAAACTCTATTTTTTTTTGTGAGAAAGATCACAACATGAGATCATATAAGACATAACGCAACGTACACACTGCAATTTCAAAATACTAAGCATGCAAGCCAAGCTGACTGAGAATACAACCATTTGGTTTATTTCAGCTAAAGCAGGTCATTGTCTATAGCTTTCTGATATGAAATTAAGTGTATTTATCGAGCATTGATAACATGGTACCCACACAATCAAGAATACTGGCAATCCGCTTATTTCATATTTTTATTTATTTTTTCTTCAAGCCAAGTTACTCGCAGCAGATTTCTCATACTGATATTGTAAACTTGCTTATACAGAATTAAATGCCACCGAGATATCAAGTTCATGGTGTTTCTTGCAAAAAGAAAGCAGAAGCCTCAAATACTTAGCAATCAGGTTGGCCTTGTGAGCACGCAGAGAATGCATAAGTAACGAGAAAATAAATTAAAAGAAATCAAACAAGTTGAAGTTGTATAATCCAACAACAATCAGGTCGGTACTCACGTACACGCAGAGAGAGTCCGATGGATTATACGAAACACCAAAGAAAATAAAGCAGAACGTCAAACGAAGAACGATCAGGTCGATCTTTCGATACGCAGAGAAAGTCCGATCGTTTGACAAAATAAAGAAAATCAAAAAGTTGAAATTTTTCAAAATAAAGCAAGCGTACACCAGAACATCTCTTTATTCTGTTTTTGGTATTTTCTCCTTTTATTTTGCCAGATATGCACAGTACCCATCATGATTTGAAACCACAATTATCAAGCAAGCGTTATTTTTATATCATACTTGCATATATCAGACTACTCAGCACATTCAAGCAAGTCAAGCAAGTACCTACAGCCTTTCTTTCTACTTTATTCATGCATGGCAGATAACGTATGCTGATGTACCACAATTTATCACATGGTTGGATCAATTTCTCTTTTGAGATTTTTCATTTTTTTAAATATTTTCATAAAGGAAACAAACATCACACTATTTTTGTGTTTTTCAAATATTCTCCCCTTAAAATTCAACAAACTCTATTTTTGAATTTTCCAAAATTTCTCCCCCTAAAGATATGAAAGAAAGTAAAAGGAAAGAAAATAAAAATTGATCGATCAACACGGATACCTCGCATTTTTAGATTTTGAAAATCATTTTTCTCAAAAATTTTGTGAAATATCAACTATGTGAAGCGCTAACTTAAGCAAAATACTCCACTATCAGCAACTTTGCAATCACTAATAGGGCTTCTTGAAGTACCTGCACATAACCTCAAACAATTTTTAGTTAAATATGGGAACCCAAACCGGCTTGGGTCGTCCCGTATCCTCAACAAAATAGTTTCCCGCCGAGGTTGCCATTTTCTGTTTCCAAGAACGATATGGTTTGAATGATTTCGCCCGGTGCGAATCAGAACCATTTCTAAAATTTGACTTGTTGAAAACCATATTCAACAACTCTTCAACCAACATTTTCTCAGGTTTTGAGTGATGTTGTCGATGCCCATAATATGAAAACTCATTTGCGTAAGGCATTTCAACATCATTATTGAAAAGTTGTTTTCTTTATGAAAAATGTTTTGGTTTTGAAAACGGTGGCGACCAATCATCATAATTTGAGATTCTACCAACAACCGGCTTCTTATGAGCTGGCTTTTGTTGGTTTTTCTGATTTTGTCTAACAGGTACCTCATTGAGAATCATTGAATTGGACGAATTGGATGATGACGATCGATATGAACTACGTGAAAGATTTTGTCGAATAGCACAATCGCGAATCACATGTCCCGTCTTGTTGCAGTAAAAGCATGCTCTCCCATCAACCGACTTAGGAGATAACATGGATTCTGTTGACATTGTAGAATGTTGAGAAGAATCACTCTCTTGACGCTCTAACTTAGACTTCTTCTTTGGCAGAAACTCGACATTTGTTTTCTTTTGAAAATCTTGTTCAGTACCATAATCTTCATTTTCACCATTAACTTTCTCGTCTTGAACAACATTGTTTCAAAGTAATTCTCTCAGAAAGTTTAAGCGATGTATCAGAAGATGAATTTTGTATTTGAACCACATCATTCACTTTCTCATTCTCCTTCTCGACCTTGATTTCGTCAACAATTTCTTCTATCTCAATCATATCTTTGAAATCATTTTCAACATTCACGTTCTCGTCTTTTCTTTCATATCCCAAACCATCATTCTTTTTAGATTTGACTGGTACTAACTTAGGTTTCTCATGACCTTGTGAAGCAAGTTGAGAAAACTCATCCTTGATGGCATTTAAATCATTTTTATTGGAAAGCAAAGATTCATCAATCACAATCTCTGAAATTTTTTGAACTTTAACATGTCCTGGATTGCCTTCAAACACTTTTTCCTTATCGAGAAATGTAGAGCTTGAGTCAAACTTTGGTGCTTTTCTTGAATCAAACTTTTCTTCATCCTTATTCTTCTGAAATTTGAACTTCGTCTTGTGACCGGATTTTGTATCAGCAAACTTTGAATAATCATGAATTTCTTCTGTTGCTTTCAAAGTATTGATAGAATTTTCAATAACCATAGGAGGTGGAACATTTTTCAGAATAACATCACCAAAAATCTGTTGAAAATTCTCCTTTTTGCACAAAAAATTTGTGAAAGATGATGAATTATTGAGATTATGCAACTGTCTTTTGAAATCACGAACCTCAATCTTCATGTCTGCAATTTTCTTTTGCGCTTCAGCCAACTCTTTTTGTCTTGCAATAAGTTCTTCTGTTGTTCTATTCAGAGTAAATTTTTCTCTCCTTAACTGATCATGAGCATCATATGTTTCTTGAACAACCTTTTCCAATTTTTGTTTATAAATCTCAACATTCTGCTTCAAAAGCTTGTTTTCACGAAGCAATTCAGCTTTAGCATCTAACAGCTTCGTGTTGTCATCTTGATGACTTAATTCTTTAGCAGTAAGATCAGCAACTTCCTTTTCTAGACCTTCAAGTTTGATCTTTGATTTTGCAAACAAATCATCAAAAACTGCTGCCATGTCTTCGCTTCTTTCTTCCATTTTTCAACATCCTTCATCAAGTCATCATTTGTTTCAGTCAGTTTTGAAACTTTTGCAATTAACTCTGCATTCTCATGTTTGAGCTTCAATTCATTCTCAACAGCTTCACATTTTGAAGAACCATCTTTTTGAACTTCTTCAATTAGAATGTCTTTGTTTTTGTGAACCTGGACATCCTCAAACACTTTTTCTATCTCGATCTTTTCCTTGTCATTTTGAATACCATTGACAAGTCTATCTATTTTCTGAAGAATTTTGTTTTCTTTCAATTCATTCCTTTCAGACAATGTCAATGATATGTCAGAAGATGACTTTTGAATTGGAAATGTGTTTTGTTCTTGATAACTGTCAAGTTTGTTAGTATATTCAGTACACGTTTTTGTCAGAATCTTACAATTTGCACAAGATTCAGATTCCTCAGAGTCAATCTTCTTTCTAGATTTATTCATTTCAGCATATTTCTTAGCAAGAGCATCCCAAAACATTTTAGAATTCTTGCAAGTCTTGAAGTGAGGCAGTAGTTCTTTTGGTAATGCCAGTGTAAGAATATCATAAGTTTTTAATTCTGTTTCATAACATTCCCTTTCCTCAAATGAAAGATCTCTTTGCATTTTAGGTACCCCATTAGAAAAAGTTGCGTAAGTAAACTCTTTCTTCATTGAAATCCACAAATCTTCATCCATTTTATAAACATATGCTTTAAAACTTGTTACCCAACTATGATAATCCTCAAGCTTTATCAGTTTTAGCACATTCTGATGTTCACGTGCAATAGAAGCATCAATTTCATACATTTTGAAAATTTGTATAATTCCGCTTCAACAAACCGAATGAAAAATATAAAAAAAAAAAAAAAATTCTTTCAAGGAAAAAAAATTTTGAAAGACAAAATGTTTAAGTTTTTTTTAAGAAAAGAAACTAATCAATGAAAAATAACAAGGTAAAAACAAAAACAAAAACAAACATGTTTATGTTCGTTAACCGATTCAATAAACACAAAATAATTTTGCGTTCACGAATCTAACCAACGGACACAAAAAATGTGTAATTTTTTTTAAATGTGTGTTGTTTTAGAAAGATCTTATGTAAATTTTTTTTAAGAACATAAAAAAAATTAGTTTCTTTTAAGAAAAAAAAAATAGTTTTTTTTTATTAAGAAAACTCTATTTAACTTGTTTGTAATTTTATTAAGAAAAACTTGTAGAGACTTTTGTGTAATTTTTGTAGTTTTTCTAAAAATAGGAGGGTTGAAATTGAAACTTAGAAAAAAACAAATTAGTCGTGATTTTAAAGAAAATCAGCCGGAGATCTGTATTTTTCCGATGAGTATTCCGGCGACATGGAGATTTTCCGGCGAGCTTAAACAAAAAACCACCACAAACTTTGAAAATCCATAACTCTTTCAATTCTTGACGAAAAATCAATCCGTAAGTTTCTACGGATTCGTGAGATCGAGAGGAATCAAACTAGCACCATTGTTGCCAGCTTTTTATGAGGTTTAAGGCCTGAACGAAAAGCTCCGGTGAATGAAGAAGATGATGAATTTGTGATCTTCTCAAAACAACACCAAAATATCGTGATGATCGAACCGAGTCTGTAATAACTGAAATTTCGCAAAACGATCACGTATTCACAGATTCACCATTGAAGATGATGAAGAACACGTGAATAAGCTGGTGAAATTCGAACCAGACCAAATCA